>CM042537.1:13084208-13576708 GCA_023630585.1 Cranoglanis bouderius
GCACCTATGCCTGGCGGATCTCACTGTGGCCTTCTTCCAGGTGTGTCCGCAGCTCCTGTGGGACATCACGGACCGCTTCGTAGGTCCAGACTTGGTGTGCCGTTTGGTCAAGTACCTCCAAGTGGTCGGCATGTTCGCCTCTACGTACATGATAGTGGTGATGACAGTAGATCGCTACCAAGCCGTGTGCAACCCCATGGGCACGCTGCAGAGGAGGAGAGCGCGCTGGAACTTGCCTGTGTGCGTGGCTTGGGCAGTGTCGCTTGTGGGAGCGCTGCCGCAGATTTTCATTTTCTCCCGCGTCCAGGTGGCTCCGGGAGTCTTCGACTGCTGGGCACAGTTCGTGCAGCCGTGGGGACTTAAAGCCTACGTGACCTGGACAACTTTGGTCATATTCGCGCTGCCTATCTTGGCGGTGATCGTGTGCCAGGTATGCATTTGCCGCGCCGTGCAGTTCAGCCTGCACATGAAGACGCACCGCGAGGGCTGCGCCAATGCCAGCAGCGTGGTCGGGCTCTCCAAGGCGCGCATAAAGACCGTCAAGATGACCGTTTTCATCGTCCTCGTTTACGTGGTTTGCTGGGCGCCTTTCTTCACCGTGCAGCTGTGGTCAGTGTGGGACGACGACGCTCCGACTGAATGTAAGTGCGGCGCATTAATATGCCTTTTTTGAGTAAATGCTCTGATAGATTACTTTGTGACAAGTTTATGAACCAAGTGAACTTTTTGGCACCAAAAAAAAAAAAAAAAAAAGTACATAACGTGCTCTATATAAGGTTACCAGACTGCAGTAGCATTGGCACCTTTTCATCTATGATCCCATATTTAAGCGGTCATCATATATCTGCACTCGGTAAAAGGGTTCTTCAACGATTCATTAGTGGTTCATTAGATCAGAGGATCTCACATTTCTTGCAGCCAGAGACTCCTTGGAATAAATTCCACGGATCCTCTCCGTATATATTTATTTTATGAACGTAATAAATCTATTCAAACGTTCGGCTCATTATTTAAATATGTAGAATAATATTCTGGCTATTTATTAGAGCCATAGAGCTTTTTACTCCTGAACGTAGTGACAGAACTTTTTTTATTTTTTATTTTTTTTTAAATAAATTGTCATTAGATTCATGTCGACATATTAGATTTAGTTTACTGAGGTTTGGATTAAACCCATTCATTTTAAGGGACAGGTTAATGAGGCTAATAACAATAAGATCTCAATAATAATAATAATAATAATAATAATAATAAAAGAGTTCTACTTGGAACCATTTCAACAACTCTCTGTTATAGTATTTTACATAGAACCTTTAAGGGTTCTCCCAGCAAAGAACCTGAGTGTAGCAGCCATTTTCCCCATCCTTGTATGATTAAAAGTAGTCTAACTGGAATAGGAAATGTGTCAATGCTGGTGCTGGCTTTAAGGGGGGTTGTTAATTATTCTGGCTGTCTTGTGTAACCATTCTGATCACCTGCTTTTTCTGCTGCAGCTGCAACTTTCACCATCCTTATGCTCCTTGCAAGTCTGAACAGCTGTGCCAACCCCTGCATCTACTTTGTCTTTAGTGGCCCAGTGACCAAGCGACTGTTGGCACTGATGTGTATGAACCACAGCGGAAGTAAGGAGCCTGAGGATGCCACGGTGGTCAGTTCTGTCTACCTGAGCTTAAAGAGTCTCTCTTAGGTAAAAGCCCTAGTCTCACAGATGGAGCTGCTGAAGAGTCGTCGTGATAATAGATTGCGTCTGAATAGCTGCACCCGGGCAATTTGATTGACAAAAATGAATTAGTGACCATATGATAGCTAGTATTGTTTTAGCCACCAGACTACTTCAGGGTACACTTTCAGCCTTCACTCTTACAACCCTTAAGGGCTCTTTGGCTGCCTAAGAAGCAAAAAACCCTTGATTTTTCAATGAACCTCGAAAGAATTCTATTTTAAAAGTGTGTGTATGTCCCAAAGTGTGCATCACAGTCGCTGTTGCCACCATCACCTCCCCCATCCCCCATTACTTACTATAAGATAGTAGATAGTAGTCACAGCGTAGATGTGGATATTCCCTTGAACATCCATACTTGTAGCCAGGATGTAATTTGTGGTCACAATTGTCTGTCATGGTCAAAAAAATAAATAAATTAAAAAAATAATCGCACAGTAAATACAGCCATGGATGGCCACAGCAGTACTTCATTATCTAATGTGTACACATACATACATTTATTTATTTATGCCATATAATTTAATTTAGAGGGTTTAACAGAAATTACTGTGTACTTGAGAACTGTACAGTATTGTAAATTTCTGTGATTTCAGAAACTGCTGATGTCCTGTGATCTGTACACACAATAGTCTGTTGAGCTTACACAGAATGATGCATAAAACAAACAAACAAACAAAAAATATCCAGTGAATGGCGGTTCTGCAGGCAGAAATGCCTTGTTGGTGAGAGAAGTCAGAGGAGAGTGGCCAGACTGGTTTGAGATAACAGGAAGGCTACACTAACTCAAATAACCACTCTTTACAACCATGGTGAGCAGAAAAGCATCTCAGAACACATTGCACATCAAACATTGAGGCAGATAGCAGGGCAGAATAAGAATAACAGCAGAAGAATAAGAATCTGAGGCTAGAATGGGCACAGGTTTACTGAAATCTGGCATCTTACTGGCATCTTTAGTTTGTACTGATATACTCATGTATGCATTTAGTATTTCCATGAAGCATAGCCAGGGGACCAATGATTTTAATATTTTATTGGAAAAGTGGTGGAAAATTACAACGCATCATTACCAAAGCTATTATACTCACCATCCACTTTATTAGGTACACCTGCACATTTACGCAGTTATCCAATCAGCCAATCATATGGCAGCAGCACCAATCATGCAGATACAGGTCAAGAGCTTCAGTTAATGTTAAAAAAAAAAAAGACTGTATACACTGTGGGTGTATACAGTCTTAGAAAAAAGGTTCCTCAAGTGTTCTTTGATTACTTAAACATTCCTACATACCTGGTGTCTACATGGAGCGCTCTCTGATTGAAAAATTCTCCATTGTAAAGTTGTATATAAAAACCTTAAATGTTATACCAGAGGAACAAACCAAAGAACCCTTAAACGTGCTGAAAAGAACTGAATGTGTGTGTTCACTCCTCATTCCAATGCTAATTTACACCCAGTCCTTTCTCACTGTCCACCTCAACCTCAAGATTAGTGAACGCAAACGTTTTTGGTATAAACTTTTGAACAGGGTGATCAGTGTAAATTGATATTATTTTGTTTAAAGCTCTTATTTTTTTTCTTCCATTTAGTACTTCCCTTCAGAAGCTACATAAGATATTTACATTTTTCCCAGAAGACAAAATAATAACAATTTACAAAGATAATCCTGTTCAAAAGTTTACACCCCCGGCTCTTAATGTATCGTGTTGTGAATGTTTGCACCTTTTGTAATACAGTAGTTGTGTACGAGTCCCTCAGTTGTCCTCAGTGTGAAAAGACGGATCTCAACATCATATAGTCACTGTTGGAAAGGGGTCAAATATGCAGAAAATGCTGGAAAACCAAAGAATGTGCAGGACCTGGAGGATTTTTCTGAAGAACAGTGGGCAGTTTAACTGATCAGAACAAACAAGGGACTCATGAACAACTATCACAAAACATAAAAACAGTCGTTGATCATCCAGGTAACAACACAGTATTAAGAATCAAGCGTATGTAAACTTTTGAACTGGTTCATTTGTGTAAATTCAGTTATTATTGTTAGTCTTGTGGACTATATGTAAACATTTGCTATGTGAAATAGCTTCTTCAGGGCAGTACTAACTAAACAAAATGCAATTTTTATGATCCATCTTTTTTCTCTCTTTTTAAAAAAAAAAAAATTATTAACATTTTGCAGATTCTGCAAATGTAAATTTATGAGCACAGCTGTACACATTTACAAAAGTGTATTTTTAATACACCAGAAATCTCCTTGAGTTGAGCAAGTACACTAGCTTTTTTTTTGCAACTGGCAAAACTTGTAGGGTGCCAATGAAATTTTTTGAACAGTGAATGCTGAAGACATTTGTGTATGGCATACTGTGTTTAGTTAAAACCAAAAAAATAAAATACACACACAAAAAAAAAAAAACCAACCTCTAAACAAACATTTAATAAAGATACAGTATATTTACTGTTCCATCAGTGAGTATGTGAATGTGTTTGCATGATAGCCTGTGATTTATTTGCATCTCAGGCAGGGTCTATTCCTGCCTCATTCCCATTGTTCCCAGAATATGCTCCACATTTACTGCAACCCTAATCAGCATAAAATGAATAATTTAAAATGAATTAATGAAGATGAGGTGAATAGATGAAGATGAGCTACTGAAGATGAATAAATAAGTGAATAGATGAAAAAAAAAACTTTAGTTCAGCGTTATAGTTGTATGCTATAAACTGTATAGTGTGTCAAATGTAAAAAAAAAAATCAAAAAATACATGTATAAATAGCCATCACCAGATACAGATTATTAGATTATATAGAATATAAACTACAGGGTGTCCCAAAAGTCTCCAGACATAGGGGACTATGTTTGTCAGCACCACGTCGGTTGTGACTTTGTCAGTGGATGTTTGTGGACGGACCCTTCTCAGTTGGTCCGGAACACTTCCAGTCTTTATGAATTTGTTAAGTTTGGCAACAGTGTGGTGTGTGATGTGCTCGCCATGTTTCCTGTTAAAGTCCATCGCAACCTTGCGACAGCTTCCTGATCCAACCGTGAGAATGATTTCAATACGTTCTTCTTTTGCCAAAGGCGTTCTTAAAGGCTATCTGAAAAAAATATATGTACAATATAAAGTAAGTATGAACAATTTTGGAAGACATTTTGCTAAAAAGTGTTCATTTCCCCTAGGTATAAAAACTTTTAGGACACCCTGCATTGTGGAATTTTCTTTCATTCCTGTGAAGTCTCCATACCTGTAGTGATGAACCCATTTGTGAGGTTATTTGCTCCTTTCATTTCAGCCTATATTGTTTCCTTTACAGCAATCATGTCATGACCTCGTGTTCTATCTGTGTTAAGAATAAATAGGAGATATCTATAATACTAAGGTCACTGAAGTACTGAAAGGAACACCTTCTGAAATTACTTGCATCTAGCTCACTGGTTTGACATAAATGTCTACTATAAACCACTGTAACCTATAAAATGGTTAAAATGGTTTTCCCTGAGCAAGCTTCAGCTTAAACGGCTGGAATAATGGCAAGTGATTTACAGAAGGTTTTTCTTGGACAGTGCTGCTGTGTGAGCTACGTGTAGTTTAAATCAAAACCAGAAGATCCATTTCAAAATATGTCAAAAACACTGGCAAAATATTGATTAGCATAGATTATTTTAGAGGGAAATGGCTAGTATGTATGTCTTCCCTTTATTCTAACTTTAATATATGATTGAACAGAAGAGAACAGTGGATGATCCCAGGGGAAATCTTAAGATATGGCAGCCAGGTTTCATCCAAAAGTGAAAAAATAAAACACACAGGTTCATGGTTTCATGTATCCCCCTGCCATGGTTTCATGTATCCCCCTGCCATGTCATCTTTGTCCTTTTAAACCTCATAGCAACAGAAACTCAGAATTACCTCTATAAAAGCAGAACGTTTTGCAGTGTGGTGTTCTGGAGCACTCAAGTGTGTGTCTACATCATGCTGAGAAGAAAGCACATCAGCCATGATCTCAGAGAAGCAATTGTTGCTGCACATCAATCTGGGAAGGGTTATAAGGCCATCTCCAAACAATTTGAAATTCACCATTCTACAGTGAGAAAGATTGTTTACAAATGGAGAGCCTTCAGCACAGTTGTCAATTTTCTCAGGAGTGGGTGTCCCATGAAATTCATTCCAAGGTCAGATCGTTTAATGCTCAGAGATATAAAGAAAACCCCAAGAGCTACTTCATGTGACCCACAGGCCTTTGTAAGCACCTTAAATGTTTATATTCATGACAGCACAATCAGAAAAAGACTGTATAAGTATGATTTTCATGGAAGGGTGGTTAGGGGGGGAAAAATCCCTTTTCTCCAAAACTGACTTTTGTAAAATTGCATCTGAATAGAAGTTCTGGAACAAAATCCTTTGGACCGATGAGTCCAAGGTGGAGATATTTGGTCATCATGCACAGTGCCATGTTTGGCAAAAAACAAACACAGCATATCACCAAAAAGGACCTGGGAAAATTGCAGTCATTGAGACAATGTTGAACTCCACTTTATATCAGAATATTCTTGAGACAATTGTGAAGGTATCTGTCCAGCATAAGCTGAGTTGAAATTGAGTCATGTAACAGGACAATGATCCCAAGCACACCAGCCAATCAACATCTGAATAACTAAAGAAGAAAAAAAAATCAAGGTGCTAGAATGGCCAAGTCAAAGTCCAGATCTCAACCCCATTGAGATTCTGTAGTGGGACCTTAAGAGAGCTGTACATGAACAAATGCCCTCAAACATCAATGAAAACATCAATGAACTGAAGCAGTGCTGTAAAGAAGAGTGAGAGACTGCTAAACTCCTAAAGAAAACATTTACTTCAAGTTATTATTGATAAAGGTGGTTCTACATGTTACTGAATTATAGGGTGTACCTATTTCTTCCCAGCTAGTTTCTGAATATTGGTTTACTTTTTGGTTGAAGATTGATTAAAACAGAAATCTGTTGTGTTTTTTTTTTTTTTTTTTTTTTTTTGTTAACACCTGAGGTTATTTGTTTGTTTATAGAAGTTGGTAAGGACCACACAGTTTCTATTTAAGCACTGCTAAATAAAAACATAGAACTGAAGGAAGGTTTACTTTCTTTTTCCCATGACTGTATATCACCAGAATCTTACCAGAATGTGAATATGTAATACATATTTTGTCTTCAGGTTATTTTTTTTTTCTACAGGACTTTAAATGGTGAGTGGTGAAGTGGTATGTCATAACACATGAAATATGTACGTAGTTATTTTATTTGTTTACACAATAAATTAATTCAAAGGTGTACAAGGTACCAATCAAGAGATATCCGATATTACAGTCAAATTGACAGAACTAAACTCAAAACATTATATTAAACTTAGAAGGTTCTATGTGAGAATGACAGGAGTTTAGGCTTTATGATATTATACAGTGTGTTTGCTTACAATCAGAACTGATCTTTACACATTGCCTGATGTGTAATTCATCTCGGAATGTGTAATGCATAGTCTTTTAGACATCTATCTAACAAATATGAGGATGTATTTGGGTAGACAAATTTGGGTTCCACTTTAATCAGTCACATATAAGACAGGGGCAGAAAGAGAGACAGAGAGAGTGGACACAAGGTAGCTACAGATTTACTGTTTATCTTTAGGCTAACAGTTTAGTTCTCAATTCTTAGTTAGCATTTTTTACATACATACGATCAAATGTAGAAATGTCCCACTTTGGGGATTGTAACTTTTTATGTATTGCATTTGAAGTGTGATTTGACATTTTTAGCAATACCCCTGGGCTTATGCTACCTTTTTAGAACCTATGTTCTGGTCCCTAGTGAGACCAACCATCACCTTTTAGTTGCCTTTATATCTATATGATAGATGCCAAACTGGCCTTTAGAAAAGACTCCAACACACCTTATTAACCCTTTCCTGCCAGAGTGGGACATTACATTCTTAATGCTACATATAATTATGCTGTTTGTATGGTTATGCTACCTAGCAGGCATACAATGTATTTGAAAGATATAATTTTATATAATTTTATTTCATTCAGGAGAATCAGTTGTACAAACATAAAACACTGATGTTAAAAGTGAAGTAAATTTAACATTAATGCAGAAACCCTGTTACAGATCACTATGTTACAGATCAGCCAGGGTACAATCACACTAATGCTCTATAACAGACATGAATTTAATGGAATGATTTATGGCAAAATCCATTCATTCAACTGAACCATTATAAAAAGGAACCTTTCATCTCAGACAGAAATGGGCTACATCATGGCTTTCATGTTATACCCCATGTCAGCCTGAATGATCAGAAAAGCTCTAATGTTGTGTGGAAAGCTTTCACACTGGTTCTCAGTGACTGTTGATTACGAAATCAATTGCCAATGAGTTTAATCACCTTTCCAAGAAAACAGACCTGCTGGGGCTTATTTGTGTTCACAGGGGGAAGGAGGGTGCAAAGAAAGAGAGAGAGGGAGTAGGCTAGAAAATCGAACTAGGTATTATTCCTATCAGCTAGTGTTCTTTTGGGACTTTGGGCACGTGTTGCATTGGATGGGAGGCCACACACGCTCATGTGTTTGTGGAGATTTGAGTTCATCTGCTAAAAATGCAAGTCGCTCCGCTTGATGGCCATGTGTGAAATCACATACAGCTCAGGCAATCAGATGCACAGAATTAATAAAATCTATGTTGTTCAGCTTCCACTACTGCCAAATAGTAATCTTACAGTGACTGAGGGAGTATAAAAAACAAGGGGAGGTTTCTCAGGAGATTGCAAAATATCCATCTTTTTGTCTCTCTTTTTATTTTTATTTTTTATTTTTTTACAATAGTAACCTTGTCAAACAATTATGTATTTAACTCTGATATTATTTCCATTATGCAGAAATAAGTAACATTTAAATTCTGTCAAGCCACTATAAAACCATTGAGCTTCAAAGGGCAGTTCTTGATGGTGCACGAACTCACGTGAGCTTCATGCAAGTTCATGCACATGCACGTGTACTCACACTTAGTTCCATTAGCAAGAGCCTGAGAGTGCTTTGATTCACCTCACGCTGATACTACCATGTGAGGTTTTTTTTTTTCATTAGCATGCATTAACAGCATCCTTTGTAGAGTGTACCCAGTCCATTTGTTTGTCCCTGACATGATTTGAGAGATGAAAGTATGCTGTATAGTTCAAGTTGTTCCCTAAACAAAAGGAGTCCATTTTTAGATTTGGTGAATACACTTTGACCAGCCTATACCAAAAAAAGAAAAGTGGTCTCTTATGTAATATGCTGCTTTCTTTAATAACATACAAACAATTTTCTGTAACATTTAATTTTGCGCTATAAAACTAATGTTTGGGAAACTAAAATGTTTTTGTACTGACTTGATAATGTCGAAGTCATAAAATAAAAAATCTGTAACAAAGTTTGTACTAAAAAAAAATAGGGTGCCTAAAACTTTTGCACAGTACTGTAAGTTTCCCCCACAGGGGTAGTGTGATGACAGAGTTGTTCTTTCCAGTTGCCTTTTTTTTCTTATTCATTTCAAGAGAGAGAAAACATGAGGCTGGTTACAGCTGCTATAATTTGATAACAAAAACTAACTTGTTTAACAGATATTTCACACATTAAATGTGAGTATAAATGGTTAAAAAGTATGTATCATTGACAAATTGTTGTAGTAAGAGGAATAAAACACTTTGGGACATGTTGTTATAGTAACAAAATCAACTTCAGGTGCTCAGTAAGCACTGGGCTTTTGTGTTTCATGAACCTAATAACAATCCAGAGATCTTTCTTCTTCACAAGGAAGACAATGTTCTCAACATCTCCATTTATCTCTAGCACTCTGATGAGTACATTGATTTTCTGCCTCACCACATGAAGGACAAACACCTGTCATCATTCTGTCTCTGTCTGTCTCTCTCTCTGCTCAGAGTGGTGGAGGACAATGCAGCCAATCTAAAAGACTAAAAGACATGGGTTCAAGTTTAAAGCAAATGCAGTATGTCAATCACTGCAAAATGTGAAAAGGTGAAAATAAAGCTTGCTATGTACAGTTGCAATCAGAATTATTCAACCCCTCATTGCAAATCAGGTTTATTGTCAAAATTTACAGACTTTCAGCTGTTTGCTATGAACAAGTCAAACAAAAGCAATTGAAATAGTTCAACACAATGAATGCTTTAA
Source organism: Cranoglanis bouderius (assembly GCA_023630585.1). Classification (NCBI taxonomy): domain Eukaryota; kingdom Metazoa; phylum Chordata; class Actinopteri; order Siluriformes; family Cranoglanididae; genus Cranoglanis; species Cranoglanis bouderius. The sequence continues at coordinate 13,094,133 of CM042537.1, forward strand.
GTAGTTTCCCCAAATTCAACTGAAAATGCAACTTATAATGACTTCTCCAGTCTCAAAATTATTCAACCCCTTCATGGCAAGCATCTTTAGTACTTAGTAGAGCACCCTTTTGCTGTTATGACCTGCTGCAAATGAGATGCATAGCCAGACACCAGTTTCTGGCAGCGTTCCTGAGGAATCTTAGCCCATTCCTCATGAGCAATGGCCTTCAGTTGAGTAATATTCTTGGATTTGCGTGCTGCAACCGCCTTCTTCAAATCCCATCAGAGATTTTCTATGGGGTTCAAGTCAGGTGACTGATGGCCACTGTAGAATCTTCCAGGACTTCTTCTTCAACCAAGCCTTGGTGGAATTTGAGGTATGCTTGGGTTCATTGTCCTGTCGGAAGGTCCAATGACGCCCAAGCTTCAGCTTCCTCACAGATGCATGATTTTTTCTCCTAGGATCCATCTTGCCTTTTACAAGCTGCAGGTTTCCAGTGCCAGAGGATGCAAAGCAGCCCCAGAGCATCACTGAGCCACCACCATGCTTGACTGTGGACAGAGTATTCTTTTCAGCATATGCTTCATTCTTCTTCTTCTTCCTCCTCCAGACATACCACTGAGCCATCATGCCGAAAAGTTCCACAGAACAGAATCCCAAAACATCTGTGGCTTATTTATATGATTTTGAGCATATTGGAGCTGACCTTTCTTATACTTTTGGGTCAGTAGTGGTGTATAACTTTGAGTTCTTGCATGAAAACCTTCTGTGTTTAGTATGCGCCTTACTGTGCTCACTGAAACCTCAGTGCCTGTTGCCACCAAGTCTTGCTACAGGTCTTTTGTAGTCACTCGAGGGTTTTTCACAACCTGCCTCCTCAGAAATCTGGTTGCAGCCATTGATATCTTCCTTTTTCTGTCCCGTCCAGGTAGAGTAACCACTGTTACCTTAACTTTGAACTTGCGAACTATGCTTCCAACGGTGTCTCTACGAAAATTCAGTGCCTTCGCTATCTTTTTGTATCCTGTTCCTTGTACGCTTGCAAAACAATGACAGCATTGCTGTGAGTGGTTTGCAGTGTTCCCGCTATAGAAAGGCTATTGAACAAATGACATTTTTCTGGCTGCTGACTGGTCTAAGATCTCTTCACAATAAAAGTAGGTTTTCAGCATGGAGCATGTTATCATGGCAGTTTAATCAAGTAAAGAGAAAATGTCCAAAAGTCTTATCTTGTCAAGATGGAAACTGAGAGGTAGTAGTCTGTGAACTGACAACACACTCACCAGCCACTGCTCTCAGAACTCCTCAATTCTTCATGGCATGGATTCCACAAGATGTTGGAAACATTCCTGGTCCATGTTGACATGATTGCATTGCATATTTGCTACAGATTTGTCAGCTGAACATCCGCATGCTGCGAATCCTTGTTACTGGAACAAAGGCTGCTTTAAGTAAGGTTAATGACCTCTGTCCGACCAGTGATGGCACTGACATATTTCTAACTGACACTGTTCGCGACCTTGACATTATCTTGGACTCATCACTGAACTCATATTTCCTCTGCCACCAAAACTGCCTTCTTTCACCTCCGTAATATTGCTCACCTCCGTTATTCCCTTAGCTTCTGTGCTGCTAAAACCCTGGACCATGCTTTCATTACCTCACATTTAGATTACTGCAACTCTCTGTTCATTGGTCTTTCATCACATTCCCTAAATAAGCTACAGTACATGCAAACCTCAGCAGCCTGGTTACTGACTCACACTAAAAAATCTGCTCACATAACCCCAGTTATGTACCATTTTCACTGGCTTCCCATATCTGCCTGCATTCAGTTTAAACTTCTCATTTTAACATACAACCCCAATTTCAAAAAAGTTGGGATGCTGTGTAAAATGTAAATTAAAAACAGAATGTAGTGATTTGCAAATCTCATAAACCCATATGTTATTCACAATAAAACATAGAAAACATATCAAATGTATAAACTGAGGAAAAAATAAGGTAATTTTGAATTCAATGGCAGCAACACGTCTCAAAAAAGTTGGGACAGGGCCATGTTTACCACTGTGTAGCATACCCTCTTTTTTTTAACAACAGTCCTTATATGTTTGGGAATGGAGGAGACCATTTGTTGGAGTTTTGGGAGAGGAATGTTGTCCCATTTGTGTCTGATACAGGATTCTGGCTGCTCAACAGTCCAGGCTTTTGAACTGAGCACCGATAACAAGCCGGATGGTCCCTCTCCTCTTTAGTCCAAAGGATGCGGCGTCCATGGTTTCCAAAAAAGAATTTCAAATTTCGATTCTTCTGACCACAGAACAATTTTCCACTTTGCCTCAGTCCATTTTAAATGAGCTTTGGCCCAGAGAAGAAGGCAGTGTTTCTGGATCACATATGGCTTCTTCTTTGCATGATAGAGTTTAACCAGCATTTGTGAATGGCACGGCAAACTGTGTTCACAGACAATGAGTTCTGGAGGTGTTTCTGAGCCCATACAGTGATTTCCATTACAGAATCATGCCTGTTTTTAATGCAGTGCTGCCTGAGGGCCCGAAGATCACGGGCATGCAATATTGATTTTTGACCTTGTCCCTTGAGCACAGAGATTTCTCCAGATTCTCGGAACCTTTGATGAGATTATGTACTGTAGATGATGAGATATTCAAAGTCTTCACAATTTTACATTGAGGAACATTATTCTGAAATTTCCACAATTTGTAGATGCAGTTTTTCGCAGATTGGTGAACCTCTGCCCATCTTTACTTTCTCTTTACCTTACTCTCTAAGATACTCTTTTTATACGCAATCATGTTACTGACCTGTTGCCAATTTACCTAATTAGTTGCAAAATGTTCATCCAGCTGTTTCTTTTTAGTAACAGTTACTTTTCCAGCCTTTTGTTGCCCCTGTCCCAACTTTTTTGAGACACGTTTGATATGTTTTCTATGTTCTATTGTGAATAACATATGGGTTTATGATATTTGCAAATCATTGCATTCTGTTTTTATTTACATTTTACACAGCTTCCCAACTTTTTTGGAATTGGGGTTGTATAAAGCACTTGCACGGTCCAGCTCGCAAAGCAATATGGTGATATAAAAATGATATGTTTGTAACAGTTATTCAGTGCACATATGTAGAACTTACCATGAAATACTAATGGATCCATGGTAGTAAATATTTTTGATTTTGATTTGGTTATAGTTATAGTAATTCAAATTTGTTGCACAACAGTGGAATATGTGTGCTACTATATAATTGATTAATTTATCCATTTTAGCCCTAAACTATAACGTTTTCCAAAGAAGTCCTAAAACCTTTTACTTGCTCAAATAAAAATGGATTCAGGTTGGGGATCAGATAATGAAAAAACCTGCATTGCTCAAAGATAAGTGCATTTGCTGAGAAATTTCTATATACACATATGACATGCCCTAGCTTTTCTGATCAAAAGGATAAATTTACTTACCTGAGAGATGGAATACCAAATCAACCTTGCCCTCACCTTTTTTCTTTGACTGAGAGAACAAAATTGACCTAGATTACAGGATAAATGGTAACAAGGATAAAAAAAGTTAACAATGCACAGATCTACAATAGAAATGCATGCAAAACACACTGCAAAAAAAAAAAAAAAAGCAGCATGTTTTCCAAGACTAGGATTACAATTTGGATGCATGCTTTGGCTGCATTGAAATGATGGATTTAGTGATTAAATAAAATCAAGTTCCACATACAATCTCTGGGTTATGACACTACAGACAATGCTTATTAACCATACCTTAACAATATGTTACACCAAAATGCTTATAGTTGATTTACAAATCCCACTGGAGAAATCATGCATGTAGTCAAGGAAATCTGGCCTACAGTATCCTTCTGCAAACATAAAAACTTTTTAGTTTTAGATTAGATTTTAGATTTAGATTTTATAGTAAAACAAATTCTTGTGTTGTTTATATAACAATATTAGGATGACACACACATGCAAATGCCTCTTGTCAAATGTTCTTGGCTTGCCCTAAAACTGTCTACTGATTTCCTCAGGGAGCAATTGAATATGGGATTACAATGGTGACACACCACTGTTTGTCTATTAAACATGTCAGATGTGTCCTTGCGGGTTAACATCCGGGTTGGGCTCTTTTATATGACAGATGATCTTTACAGGTCTGAAGAGCAAAGACTAATGGTTTCCAGGCTGAGCATCACCTTGACACCATGACACTATCGACAGGAAGAAGACACTATGTATATGTATCTATGTATGTATGCATGTATATATACACTGATCAGCCATAACATTAAAACCACCTGCCTAATATTGTTTAGGTCCCCCTTGTTCCACCAAAACAGCTCTGACCCATAAAGGCATGGACTGTACAAGACCTCTGAAGGTGTGCTGTGGTATCTGGCATCAACACGTTAGCAGCAGATCCTTCAAGTCCTGTAAGTTGCGAGTTGGGGCCTCCATGGATCGGACTTGTTTGTCCAGCACATCCCACAGATGCTCGATCGGATTGAGATCAGGGGAATTTGGAGGCCAAGTCAACACCTTGAACTCTTTGCCATGTTTCTCAAATCATTGTTCCCACTCCTGAACACTTTTTGCAGTGTGGCAGGGCTCATTATCCTGCTGAAAGAGACCATTAGGGGGTGTACTTGGTCTCCATCAATGAGCCTTGGGTGCCCACGACCCTGTCACCAGTTCACCGGTTGTCCTTCCTTGGACCACTTTTGGTAGGTACTAACCACTGCATACCGGTAACACCCAGCAAGACCTGCCGTTTTGGAGATGCTCTGACTCAGTCGTCTAGCCATCACAATTTGGCCCTTGTCAAAGTTGCTCAGATCCTTAGACTTGCCCATTTTTTTTGTGAACTTCGAGAACTGACTGTTCACTTGCAGCCTAATATATCCCACCCCTTGACAAGTGCCATTGTAATTAGATAATCAATGTTATTCACTTCACCTGTCAGTGGTTTTGTGGTTTCAATGTTATGGCTGATCGGTGTATGTATTTAGATACAATATATATTTTCTATATATGTATATATTTTGTCCCTACTTACAAAGTATAGACATCAATTTATTCTTAAGCAATTAGATCAACTAGAGCAACTAGATCATAAGCATATCTCATACAGTGTTTTTTAAAAAGTTATTAAATATAAGTTATTAAAAAGATATTTAGGAAAAATAAGAATGTATACATAAGGAAAGGATGTATTTTGATTAGTTCATTGTATTTTGATGTAGTTTGATTAGAAGAAATGGTTTACAATGTTGGTTTTGATTCCTGTGCTCAAATAAGAAATAAACATGAAAAAAAAACATTAACATACGTGTTCATTCAAAAAAGCTAACAAAATGACAAGTGGTTTTCAATTCAATTCAATTCAATTCAATTCAATTCAATTTTATTTGTATAGCACTTTTAACAATAGACATCGTCACAAAGCAGCTTTACAGAGATACATAATTTTTGGATCTAAATTTTAAATCGCTAAATTTATCCCCAATGAGCAAGCCAATGGCGACGGTGGCAAGGAAAAACTTTCTGAGACGACTTTTTATATCATAAAGTATGTTCAAGATTTACAAACATTTATGTCACTTGTGCAGCGAATACAAATCTGAACATTAATCCTACATTGAGTTAAGAGTTCATTTCCCACCCATCTATACAGTACATGCGATTACCCCCCCCCCACCCCCCCACCCCAGTCATGAACACTGTGTCATTTTGATTAAATAATGCTATTTTTAGAGGCAACTATTTCATTTTTCAAGCCGTGCCTACCCCATCGAGTGTCCTATGCTATTATCCTCATCAGCCCCTGTTTCCAAAAGGCAATAAGAACCTTACATAACAACAGCTCCTGATAATGTCTCTAACTCTTGGAAATAATGACAAGCCCACTGTCTGCCAGTGTCATTCTTTGCACACTCACCATTGTTGATTGCTGTTATCTGAATAACATAAACACACACTATGCAAATAATATTGAAAAGAAATGAGCTTCAGCATATCATATATTTTCCTGATTCTGATGTTTGATGTGAACATTAACTGAAGCTCTTAAATATGCATGATTTTTTTTTTTTTTTTTTGCATTGTGCTGCTGCCACATGATTGGCTGTTTAGATAATTGCATGCATGTGCAGGTGTACAGGTGTTCCTAATAAAGTGAATGGTGTGTGTATAATACAGAACATTGGTTGGACTGCCACTTTGAAAGTACAAAACATCTGGTATTAGCTGATGTTTCTGATTCTGAATTCTTAACTCTTCTAAATGAAGTAAAGATGGTTGATTTTCATAGAACAAAAGGGGGAAAAAACGATGTTTTTGGTATTCACCTTATTAGTGCAGGAAACGTTGTTGGTACTGCAAACTGAAACATGATTGTAAAACATCTGATGGATTTTCATAAATAAAAATAGTGAACAAAAATAAATTAAATAAAATATAACATTATCATAATATTATATGGTTATAGATTGGATTTTGGTTTAAAAAATAGTTCAGAACTTTATCTTAATCATTGGAACATACCATACTTCGTTGTCATTTGATGTTAATTTTTATTTGTAAAGTCCAGATTTTAGTTTAATGTAGCTAAAGGGATTCAAAAACAAAACAAAACTATAGCTAGCACATCTAGCACCCCTGGCCAAATGTCATATTTCATTGATTTTTTAAGTGAAAAGTAGTAAACACAAAGTTACAGCAAATTATTTTAAAAAATTTTAAATTCAAAAATTTTCAATTTGTTCTGCAACTGCTAATGCACAGTTACTTTATATTTAATGAACTTAAAAAATGAAAAGAAAAAAAAAGGAATTGCGGCATGTGCAAAAGTTTGGACACCCTTTCAGCTGTAGAGTCTCATATATGCAAAACAAAATCTAGATATAACAGCAGTATAACAGCACTCTTGATCATGTGGTTTTGCTTAAACTGTTTTAAAAAGTTTTATAATTATAATGTACCTATACATTAATCCATCCATTTTCTGTACCACTTATCCAACACAGGGTCGCGGGGAGCCTGGAGCCTATCCCAGGGGACTCGGGGCACAAGGCGGGGGACACCCTGGACGGGGTGCCAACCCATTGCAGGGCACAATCACACAAACACTCACACACCCATTCACACACTGTGGACAATTTAGAGATGCCAATAAGTGAGGCAAACGTGCTAATCACTAAGCCACCGTAGTTTGTAACCAGTAGTTTTATGTTGGATGAGGACTGCCATCAGTAGTACTTCAGGAAAGAAACTTGGACCAGCTGCATGGCCATGGTCATTCCAGCAATTCAAAACATCAGGTTCAGTACAGCCAACTAGAGCAGGATATTGGTCTAGCCAAATAACTGGTGATCTGTGTACTATGAATATACACTATGCCATTACATTGTTTTAGTTCAAACATTGTCATAAAGGATTTTTAGTAAACTAAGTTAATTTACAATCCTCTAGGCTAATATGGATTTTGCATATAACAGATCCAACTTTTCTCCTGGTCTACACACTGTCATGTTAACTGTCTCCACTCACCCTCAATCAATGTGTACTCTACCTAAATCAAAAGCCCCAAAACCACAGCCCATGTGATTATCCCTCCAGTATACCAAAAGTACAGCAAGGTGTTTAACAAGTCCAAGGCCAGTGGCCTTCCTCCTCATTGCCCCTAAGACTGTGCTATAAATTTACTAGCTGGAGCTACACCCCTCGCAACCATATTTACCCCCTATCTGCCAAGGAGACACAGGCTATGAAGGAATTCATCGAGGAACAAGGGTACATATGCCACTCAACCTCATCAGCTTCCCAGACTTCTACCTTCACATCCCAGCCCTCCTAAGCCCTTCATAGTGGAGGTTGATGCATCAGAAACCAGTGTCGGGGCTGTCCTCTCACAGCAGTCAGGAGAGAAGCCCAAGCTCCACCCAGTGGCCTTCTTTTCTAAGAAGCTGTCCCTTGCCGAAAGAAACAATGTCATCGGCTATGGGTGCTCCTTGCAGTAAAACTTGGTGTCACTGGCTGAAGGGGGCTCTCTACCCATTCACCATTTACACTGACCACAAGAACTTGGAATATATATCAATTATATGACAATTCTCGTCATGCACACTGGGTGCTTTTCTTTGCCTGCCTCAATTTCACCCTCTCCTACCGCCCAGGATCCAAAAACACTCCAGAAGCAGACTCCCTCTACTGTATTTACTCAGCAACTCCTCAGCAACATCTCATCTCATCAATTTATGCCAAAACCAAAGTACCATGCACAAGCTCCTCCTGCTACCTACACCCCAAAGTCCATGGTCGCACCTATGCACCTTCATAAGGGACCTTCCCTGCTCATATAAAAAAAAAAAAACAGTTATCATGGTGATCGTGGACCAGTTTTGCAAGTCTCTATTCCTGCTTCCTCTACTCAGACTGCCATTGGCCTTTGAAACGGCAGAACTTGTGTTCAAGCATGTGTTTTTCAGTACTTTGGCATCCCGGAAGACATAGTGAGTGACTGGGGGGTCATGGAGAAACTGGAGCAAGCCTGACATGAGGCTACCACCCACAAGCTAATGGCCAAGTTGAAAGGGCTAACCAGGAAATTGGGAAATTTCTACAGGCTTTCTGTGCCAACAATCAGGAGGACTGGGCACAATTCCTCCCTTAGGCTGAGTATGCCCCAAACTGCCTAAAGCATTCTGCAATAAACCTCACACCTTTCCAGTGTGTCCTAGGTTACCAGCCACCTCTATTCCCATGGAACTCCAACCCCACTGTTATGTAACCATGGAGGGAGGCTGGATGCATGCGCTGGGGAAAAGTCACTTTAATGGGGAAAAATGCAAAAGTAACAGAACATGTACAAAACTATAGGAACAGGGGAAAAAAGGAACACAAAAGCAAGGTTGAACACAAACAATAATCCAAAGAAGCTTAAATGAGTATAATCAAAAAAGCAAAACATGAATTCACAAAGGCAAGGCATAGATCCAAAAGGTAACGTGAGAATAATCCATAGTCCATGAAACGCGAGCAAAACATAAATTTACTCAAAACCATTCAATACTCCGCGTCCAGGCAGGGAAACACAGGGGTTTAAATAGGGAGAGAGAACAAGAGGTAAACGTAAAGCACCTGGAACTCATAATTACCTAATGAACGAAAAACCGATGAACATACAAGGGCGGAGACATGACATAAACCAAAAACAAAGAACCGATTAGCAAACGGGGGCAGAGACATGATGTAACCAAAACAAAGGAGCACATGGTGGAGGTAAACAAAATGAGAGTCTATGAATGATTCAGTCCAGCGGAGTTTGTGAATGAATGACGTTGAGTGCGGAAGCAAAGCGAAGCAAACGACTCCGGGAGTCAATTGCTCACTTTGCAAGCGACTCCGCATGCTAGGAGTTCTCTAACACCCACAGACTCACCAGTTGTGGGCAGGGAAAAAGGTCTGGGGAAGAAGGGATGATGGCTGAAGAAAAGAGAATGTTACCACAAGCATAAAAAGATATACATGGATGGATCAAAAGATCCTGAAACTGGACACACAGGATTTGCTTTTATAATTCCAAGCAGAGGGGTAACAGTACACAAACGCACATCAGATCATTTGGGTGTGTTCATGGTAGAAATTTTGGCAGTGATTTGGGTGTTAGAATGGGTGGAAGAGGTGAAGAAAAAGTGTGGAAGAAAAAAGTGGCAATTTGCACAGACTCGATATCAGTCCTACAGAGTATAAGAAGTTACACATTTAAAAATAGACAGGAATTAATGTATGAGATAATCCAAAACAATCCAGGATAATTAGTTCTGGAAGTAGGGTGTGCTTTACATGGGTGCCAGCACATAGGGGTCTAGTAGGAAATGAAGCAGCTGATCTTTATGCTAAAAGAGCATTAAAAAGTGGGAGGGTGGCTGTAGAAGTACCAATGAGCAAAATGGAAGGAAAAAATATAATCAAGAAGGCAATGATGCAAAGGTGGCAAAAAGGGGTGGGACACCAAATTCAAAGGGAGATAATTTTATAGTATACAGAGAAAGGAGGGACTAGAAGTATCAATTGGTGGAAACGAAAAAGAAGAGGGAATATACACAAGGCTAGACTAGGGCACTGTCGGTTAAATGGAACATTAGTAATTATAGGTATGCACCAAGATGGACACTGTAGGCACAATGGAACGTTATTTTACAATGTTACCAATATTGACAGGAAAGGGATAGGCTAAAAGAAAGGAGAAAGGAGTTAAAAAGAAAGGGATGGGCTAAAAGAAAGGAGAAAGGAGTTAAGAATTTTAATCTAAACACAGTCCTGGATAAAATATATTGGCTTGTACTTCTACAGTTTTTAAAAGATACATGTTTAGTGGATATAGAGAGTTTTTTTCCCACATCAAAGTTCTGGAAGGTGGTGATAATGCTCTAATTCATGGTAGCCAATTGCTGTTAAAATCTAACTAAGAAGAAGAAAAGAGAACATCCATGTGTTAGTGGAAGAAAAATGTATCATTCTAGTAAGTTGTCGAAAAGAGAACTGTTTTAGAATCATTAAAGTGTCATTAAAGTGCGAGGTGATAGAGTTTTTTTTTTGCATCTTTACTAATGAGAAGCTGAGTTTAATTACTGTGTGCAACTGTAAATGTATGTTACTATGGTTACAAATGTTTATAGGCAGCACATTAATATAGAATGGTGATAAAACTGACTGGAACTACATGTGCATTCAACAGTTTGAATGCACACCTTCCAGGTAATCAGAATCAAGTATTCAGACAGACCATGGTACAAACAGAAATAAGAGTTTATTGAGTAACAAGCTGATAATATTTTCAGGGACATTCATTTTAGAAAGATCTATCCCTTAAAAATCTGGGAAGAATCCAGGGCCCATTCTGCTTAATTATATGGATTAGGGTGCTACAGTTTCATAAGTTGATGCTGCTGCAAGAGGTTTATGTCCTCTGAACTATGTGAATGTGTGATTTGTAGTGCAAAAGTTTTAGGCACATGCAAAGAAATGCTGTAGAGCAAAGATGCCTTCAAAATAATTAAATTAAATGTTTCTACTACTGCAGTAAACAGTAGTAAATGAAACAAAGTCAATATTTGGTGTGACAAAAAAAATAATAAAATAGTAGTCGCCGGTACAATTTGTGCAGTTTTATAAGGAAATGAGCTGGTAAGTTTTATTGAGCATCTTGCAGAACCAGACACAGTTCTTCTGGAGGCTTTGACTTTCACACTTGTTTCTTATTTTTGCAGCAAAACCCAGCAGCCTTCATTGTGTTTTTTGTCTGAAAAGTGGTATATTAAATATAATGCTTTAATGACATACAAACATTTTTCTGTAACATTTAATTTTGTGCTAGAAAACTAATATTTTGGGAATCTAAAATGTTTTTGTACTGACTTGATAAGGTAGTCATAAAATAAAAAATCTATAACAAAGTTTGTACTCAAAAAATAGGGTGCGTAAAACTTTTGCACAGTACTGTATATATATATATATATATATATATATATATATATATATATATATATATATATATATATATATATATATATATATATATATATGTGTGTGTGTGTGTATATACAGTGGGTATAGAAAAGAATCACCCCCCTTTAAAATAGTCACATTTTGTTGCTTTTCAGCCTGAAATGAAGACGGACACAGTTTTTGTTTTATCCAGCTGTATTTACTCAGTGCAACTTATAACATCCAAGTGAAAGATATAACACCAACATGTCAGAAAAAAAAAAAAAATTAAAAACCAGAATCACTGAGCTGGAAAAAGGATCACCACCTTGCTTTAATTTGCCTTAATTTTTTAATTACAGTGTTTAGTCTGTTGGGATATGTCTCTACTAACTTTGCACATCTAGACTTTGCAATATTTGCCCACTCTTCTTTGCAGAACTGCTCAAGTTCAGTTAAATTTGATGGTGACTGTTTGTGGACTGCAGTCTTCAAGTCATTCCACAGATTTTCAATGGGGTTTAAGTCTGGGCTCTGACTAGGCCATGCAAGGACATTCACCTTTTTCTCCTTTAACCACTGTGTGGTCAGTTTTGCTGTGTTCTTTGAGTCATTGTCATGTTGGAAGGTAAACCTTCTTCCCATTGACAACTTTCTGGCAGAGGGCAGCAGATTTTCCTCAAAAATTTGATGGTATTTTGCCCCATCCATTCTGACAAGTGCTCCAGTCCCTGCTGCAGAGAAACACCCCCATAACAGGATATTACCACCTCCATGCTTTACTGTAGACATGGTGTTATTTGGATGGTGAGCTGTATTGGATTTCCGCCAGACATATCGTTTGGTGTTGAGGCCAAATAATTCAATTTTAGTCTCATCTGACCGTAACACCTTTTTCCATGTGGCCTCACAATGTTCAAGGTGCGTTCATGTGGCCTTTCTTGACACGTGGCTTTTTTCTTGCAAACTTCCATACAAGCCACATTTGTGGAGAATTTGTGATATTGTTGTCACATGCACACAATGACCACTCTTTGTCATAAATTCCTGCAACTGCTTCAGAGTTGCTGTAGGCCTCTTGGTAGCCTCTCTGACCAGTTTGCTCCTCGCTCTTTCATCCAGTTTGGAGAGACGTCCTGATCCAAGGAGGGTCTGTGTTTTACCAAATACCTTCCACTTCTTAATAATAAACTTCACCGTGCTTCTAGGCATTGATAAAGCCTTTGAAATATTTTTGTATCCATCTCCTGACTTGTGCCTGTCCACAACTTTGTGCCTGCTTCAACTGCACTACAAAATGCTCCAGGAAAGCTCTTTTCATGCTGAGCTAATCAAAATGACCACAGCTGATCACAGTCTAAAGTCAAATGGCTTTGTGTGCCATTGAGAAGGTGATTAGCTGCACCTTATTGAGTTTACAAGCCATTTTTAGGAGGGGGTGTGATCCTTTTTCCAACTCAGTGATTCTGGTTATTTATTTATTTTTTAATTTTTTTCTGACATGTTGGTGTTATATCATTCACTTGGATGTTATAAGTTGCACTGAGTAAATACAGCTGGATAAAACAAAAACTGTTTCCATCTTCATTTCAGGCTGAAAAGCAACAAATTGTGATTATTTTAAAGGGGGGTGATTCTTTTCTATACCCACAGTATATTAGAGTTGTGAAATTCAATACTTTCTCTAACCAGAAACAGCTATTATTTTCTGCATGTATTTTTCCTGGTCTACACCTACCACTTTTTGTACCCCTGTGTGTTGCTGAAGTCATAATAAGGGTTTACTGCCAAGCATATTTACAATGCTGTGTTTATATTTTAATAAAACACAGAAAATATTGCTTTCTTTTTGAAATTGTGATTCCTTCAAAGATGAAAGTTAACATTTGTAGTACTGAATTCTCATGCTATGGAAAGCATATTTCTTGTTAAATGTATAGTTCATGGTGTGATTTTTTTTAAGGATTTAAATAAATGAGAGCAATAGATAAGTACATGTGGCCGTGGGGGCATGGTCAAGTGTCAGCTGCAAATGGGAGACGGACTCACAGAGAACAAGTGGGTAACCACCTGTATGTGGTTAATGATATCGCATTTATACACTGTGTATCTTGTAATGATCTTCTGAATGCCAGAGAGAAAGAACTGGTGCATGGCTGAGCTAAAGAAAGCTTCAGGAGTCTCCTGCTGTGTTTGTATGCATTAGTGTGTCAGTTTGTTTGTTTTCCCTTATTAATGACAAATGTGTGCTGGGAAACACAGGAAGCAGCCCCTCTAACCCCTGCCTCCCACATACTCAATTCCATCATAACCAGCCTGGTGTCAGAGTACACTATTACTTTCTGGAAAGGTATTTTCAGACAGTATTTTCTAATATACTAAATGTGTGATAGTATTGCAGTTGTAATACTTATAAAATATATTTTAATTTCACACTAAGCATACATGCATCATGGATTAAAATACAACATAGTATATTTAAAGCATGCCAAGTTGTACTTGAGAGATAGTTGGATTTTATTATACATAAAACAATTAAAGTTCGATTTGAATATAATTTTAGTACAATTGATCTATGCTAAGTAAGTTTATTGCATTTTAGTGAACCATTTTTTCTCTTTGGAACCAAAAACAAATCTTGTATAATATTACAATGGCCAAATGAATGCAGACACCTGACCATCACACCCATATGTGGTTCTTCCCGAAACTATTGCCATAAAATAGTCTAGACACACAATTGTCTAGAATGTCTTTATATGCTGTAGCATTAAGCTTTTCCTTGTTTCATGTTCCAGCATGACAATACCCCTGTGCACAAAGCAAACTCTTTGAAGACATGGTTTGCCAAGGTTGACGTACAAGAACTTGAGTGGTCAGAGCCCTGACCTCAATCCCACTGAACACATTTGGGATGAACTGGAGCACTCAAAAAAGCCTTCTTACTCGACATCATTCCAAAATCTAGTAGAAAGCCTTCCCAGAAGAGTGGAGGCAGTAATAACAGCAAATAGGGGACCAACTCTGTGTTAACGGCCATGATTTTGGAATGGGCACATATGGGTGTGATGGTCAGGTCACCACATTTTTTTGGCCATATAGTGAATCTGTTCTTATTACAAATAGTCAATAGAGGCTTGTCTCAAGTCATCACTTGAATGTCTAGCCGAGGGCTTTTTATTATTTGGAAAGCACAGTAGGCCTAGCCTAATAGCTTGTACTAATAGTTATGAGTACAAATTCACCTAAAGCTTTATCTGTCATTGTCAATCCTTCAAATAAATGCACTTGATTAGAGACCTGTAAAGGCATTGTAGTAACAACAATGTTTTTAGTAATATAAAATTCATATAAATCTCAGTTAATCTACCTCAGAGGTAAAATTATTTGACATGAGGATCAACTAATGACTGTACTCTTTTTTGGGGGGAAAAAGAAATGAAATCTAACAGAAAGTGTCCCAAATAAATCTCTTTTAGGAAATAATCCAAATAACCCTTTAACAGCCCTTTATTATTATTATTATTATTATTATTATTATTATTATTATTATTATTATTATTATTTTTATTTATTTATTTATTTATTTATTTATTTATTTATTTATTTTAAATAGTTTTGTTCACTGCCATTTGGACAATATACTGACAGTATAAAGTACAGTACTGTGCAAAAGTTTTAGGCATGCTATTTTTTTCAGTACAAACTTTTTGTTATAGATTTTTTATTTTATGACTTCTACATTACCAAGTCAGTACAAAAAACATTTTAGATTCCCAAACATTAGTTTTCTAGCACAAAATTAAATGTTACAGAAAAATGTTTGTATGTCATTAAAGAAAGCATCATATTACATAAGAGACACTTTTCAGACAAAAAACACAATAAAGGCTGCTGGGTTTTGCTGCAAAAATAAGAAACAAGTGCGAAAGTCAAAGTCTCCAGAAGAACTGTGTCTGGTTCTGCAAAATGCTCAATAAAACTTACCAGCTCATTTCCTTATAAAACTGCACTAATTGTACCAGAGACTACTATTTTTATTTTATTTATTTATTTATTTTTGTCACACCAAATATTGACTTTGTTTCATTTACTACTGTTTACTGCTCTTTACGATATTTATTTATTTATTTTTAATGTAGAAACATTTAATTTCATTATTTTGAAGGCATCGTTGCTCTACAGTATTTCTTTGCACAGTACTGTACATTTCCCCCAGGTATGTCTACTTTGTTTTTAAGTGAGCACTATTAAGCAGCTATATTTAATAGTTGTTCCATGCCTTTGCTTCAGCTCATCAATCTAGACCTATGTATGAACTGTGATCTAAGTATGGTAATTGCATATAGAGAACTCTAGAGGGCCCTAGAGTACCATACACTATTACAGTACTAAGAAGAGGAGAAGGAGGACTTAGAGCACTCAGACATACTAGAAATGCATCAGTAAATCATGGACAACAGTAAGAGCATTAATAAGACATGCAGTCTTATAATTTTGGTTATAATCTTGCGGTTGATTAAGGCTATAGATCTGACAGTGAGTCCCTCAGGAGAGGCTTCCTGCACTTTATTTTACTCTGCTGGTTTTAAAAATGTTCTTATAATTGCATTAGACTGAGGTACAAGAATAAAACAATGACTACTTCTGGAGAGCCTTACTGTAAGTGAGATTTGCCATTATATTAAATTTGTCTGTTAGGATGCATGATGTATCCAAATTAAAATGATGAATTGTGCTCTCTCTAAGGATGTCTATGCACTGCTTTTCTTTAGATGTTACATCTCTGTCAATGTCCTGTAGGTCAGGGGCAGCTTTTCTGCTCAGATATTAGTGGAGTGTGAGCAGAAATGTTGCACTGAAACTGGCCACTGTGGATATAATGTGCTTGGTAATCACATGCTGTTAATCAGTTTAGTGCAGATGCTTTCCAAAGACACAGATGAGGCAGACACTGCAGGCATGATCCACCAGCCACAAAGTCTTGTATTTGTTATCGTAATCTTCCTCAGTACAGATAATAAGCAGGCAGGAATGGCATTAATTACTTTCTCAGCATGCTACAAACAGCATGCTACAGTGAATAATTCGACTATATTAGTTAATACACTGCCTATATTACAAATGGCATTTTTGTTGCTTGGGAAGGCTACTTTATCAATATGTTGTCTGTGCCCTTTTTAACAGACACATTAGGCCACTTGTTTTCTGCCATATTGTATCTGTAATATACAGTGAGGGAAAAAAGTATTTGATCCCCTGCTGATTTTGTACGTTTGCCCACTGACAAAGAAATGATCAGTCTATAATTTTAATGGTAGGTGTATTTTAACAGTGAGAGACAGAATAACAACAAAAAAATTCAGAAAAATGCATTTGAAAAAAGTTATAAATTGATTTGCATTTTAATGAGGGAAATAAGTATTTGACCCCTTCGACTTAGTACTTGGTGGCAAAACCCTTGTTGGCAATCACAGAGGTCAGTCGTTTCTTGTAGTTGGCCACCAGGTTTGCACACATCTCAGGAGGGATTTTGTCCCACTCCTCTTTGCAGATCCTCTCCAAGTCATTAAGGTCTCAAGGCTGACGTTTGGCAACTCGAACCTTCAGCTCCCTCCACAGATTTTCTATGGGTTTAAGGTCTGGAGACTGGCTAGGCCACTCCAGGACCTTAATGTGCTTCTTCTTGAGCCACTCCTTTGTTGCCTTGGCTGTGTGTTTTGGGTCATTGTCATGCTGAAATACCCTTCCACGACCCATTTTCAATGCCCTGGCTGAGGGAAGGAGGTTCTCACCAAAGATTTGACGGTACATGGCCCTGTCCATCATCCCTTTGATGCGGTGCAGTTGTCCTGTCCCCTTAGCAGAAAAACACCCCCAAAGCATAATGTTCCCACCTCCATGTTTGACGGTGGGGATGGTGTTCTTGGGGTCATAGGCAGCATTCCTCCTCCTCCAAACACGGCGAGTTGAGTTGATGCCAAAGGGCTCGATTTTGGTCTCATCTGATCACAACACTTTCACCCAGTTCTCCTCTGAATCATTCAGGCAAACTTCAGACGGGCCTGTAGATGTGCTTTATTGAGCAGGGGGACCTTGTGGGTGCTGCAGGATTTCAGTCCTTCACGGCGTAGTGTGTTACCAATTGTTTTCTTGGTGTCTGTGGTCCCAGCTGCCTTGAGATCATTAGCAAGATCCTCCCGTGTAGTTCTGGGCTGATTCCTCACCGTTCTCATGATCATTGAAACTCCACGAGGTGAGATCTTGCATGGAGCCCCAGACCGAGGGAGACTGCAAGTTATTTTGTGTTTCTTCCATTTGCGAATAATCGCACCAACTGTTGTCACATTCTCACCAAGCTGCTTGGCGATGGTCTTGTAGCCCATTCCAGCCTTGTGTAGGTCTACAGTCTTGCCCCTGACATCCTTGGACAGCTAATAATGCAAATCAATTTATAACTTTTTCGAAATGCATTTTTTGTTGTTATTCTGTCTCTCAATGTTAAAATACACCTACCATTAAAATTATAGACTGATCATTTCTTGGTCAGTGGGCAAACGTACAAAATCAGCAGGGGATCAAATACTTTTTTTCCCTCACTGTATGAATATATAAGAATCCTTTTTTCCCCCTAGAAGAATTAAGACATTTCTGCTACCCTGGGTGTCAGTTCTGTTGTTCTGCAAATCAGGTAGTTAAGCTGATAGGTAATCTGAGTTTTTTTTGTTGTTGTTGTTTTTTTTAAAACAGTAAATAACAGTACTACGTATAAGGTTTGAAAAGGAATTATGAAAGAGTTATGCAGATCTAGCAACCCTGAATTTATCATCAACCAAATAACAGACAACTCCTCATTTTTAGCTAAGCTCGGACATGTGTCACTTCACCAGAACACCCTCATATAACAAAATATATCACTTAATGACAGTATATCTACCATGTGAGTGGGATTAAAAAAAAAAACAAAAAAAAAAACAGTACTGTGCACATCTCTCACTCTGTGGGTTGTATGATTTGAATACCACTTTGTTTTATAAACTTCAGCTTCAAGCTTTAGTATGATCTGCATAGCAACTTTTAATTCATGTAGCCAGATAAAAGTGTTTTACACAGGGCACAGGATAAGGCCAGTTCACAGTTTCAGTTTACATGCTATTATTTTGGTTAACACCCCTCTGTATTGAGTTCCTATTTGTAGAACTGATTCAGAGGTTGGAAAAAGAAACCTGCTGTTTTCTTAAGAGAAATTGTTTTAAACTTGGCTACACATAGAGCCTCCTGTGTGTTTAGTCAGTCTGAGAAAATAATCTAGATACATGTTGACAGACTGTTGTGGAAATCCATCTTAAAAAGCAAAGAAAGCACAGGCAGTTTGTTCAGAGTGAAACAGTCTATTACTTTTATTGCTTCATCAAGGAGGAGAGTGTAATGCAGCCTCTGAGACACATAGACTTCTGATTCTCAATTCTCTCAGTCACTCTTTTAAACATTTCTTGTCACATACACACTCAAAAACATGTGCATGTTACTGGATCCTACATACTGGAATATTTTGGTAATTACTGTATTATTACTTACTGTATTATAGCTACTTACCTTTAGGGCTGACTATGTGACTTCCCATGCAGCTTTTCCAGTTCTCTTAAAGATAAAGATACACTATATGTCCAAAAGTTTGTGGACACCTGACCATCACACCTAACATTATATGTGCTTGTTGAACATCCCATTCCAGATTTAGCCCCCCTTTGCTGTTATAATAACCTCCACTCTTCTGGAAAGGCTTTAGATTTTGGAGCGTGGCTGTGTGGATTTGTGAACATTCAGCTACAAGAGCGTTAGTGAGGTCAGGCACTGATGTCGGGTGAGGAGGCCTGGGGTGCAGTCAGCGTTCCAATTAATCTCAAAGGTGTTCAGTGGGGTTGAGGTCAGGGCTCTGTGCAGGACAATCGAATTTCTCCACATCAAACCATGGTTTCTCCACCTTGGCAAACCATTGAGCTCACTTTGTGCACAGGGGCATTGTCATCATGAAACATGTTTGGGCCTCTTAGTTCCAGTGAAGGGAAATCTTAATGCTGCAACATACAAAGACATTATAGACAACAGTGTGCTTACAACTTTGTGGCAAGGGTTTGGGGAACGTCCACAGTGATGATGTCACAGTGTAATGGTCAGGTATCCACAAACCTTTGGCCATATAGTGTATTTTCCTCCGAATTAGATATTTTGGCCATAGTATGTAACCACATACAGTACACACAATAAGAATCACATACACACAATTTATTACACAAGTTATTTCACTCATTCTAATGCTTACGCTTCCAACTGACAGACAAATAAAACATTTGACATTCAAAATAACAAGCACTTTTCTTTTCTGTCTATAGGCATTCAATCCATTTGCATATTTTGCCCACCAGGTGCTCGAGCTGAGCTTACTGCCAAGGGCAAATGCTTTGACACACAGAACATGATCTCCCTCCTTCTCCTATTGTGGAGAATTTTAGTAAAAAGCATTTAGGTTAATATAATGAACTTAAACATTCAACGCAGAGGTAAAATATGTTTTCCCGTTACAAAAGCAACATTCAGTATATTTAAAATACCAAAAAAATGGTTTTATGTTTGAATTAAATGTGTATGCAGTCCCACAGACTAAACTGAACATAAAAAATGTTAAACTGTCTATTCAGCTAATTGTTAGAAAGACACTTTCTATATCATTTAAAACATAAAGCTGTGCTTTAAGGGAATCATTGTCATTCTATGAGCTTCATTTTTCTTTTTCTTCTTTGCTTGTGTGCTCCTCTTAGATAGGTCACCACAAGATGTTGCTGGTATTACACTGTAATGTCTGATTGGCCAAGAATTCCCTTTAATGACAAATCTGAGCCAATGAAAGGGCAGCACTCAGCAGGGACAGCAGGTGCATCCTGCATCTGTGTAGCAACAGCGTGCGGGTTGCATAGCAACAGCAAAAGCCACTCTGCTGTTATTACAGAGGCTAAAATAGCTAAGACATGCACACTGTGCACCTGCCACTGCATTTTAAAGTAGGGGTGACTGGGGATGTTTTTTTGTTTTTTTTTTGGTTCCTCAGAGCATTCGAAATGTGATACAAAGCAGCTGCATGTGTCTGCTATTCAATGTTCTACCTGTTATCTCTGTATCCCAAAGAGACAATGAAGGGTTTAGTTTAGGGGGGTTTATGTTTGAACAACATCATAAGCCTGAACTAAATGTGCACCAACCTAAACAACTGAGCATCTATGTATGTGTGTGCGCATGTGTGTGTGTGTGTGTGTGTGTGTGTGTGTGTGTGTGTGTATGTGTGTGTGTGTGTGTGTGTGTGTGTGTGTGTGTGTTAGAGCTGCAACAACTAATCGATAAAATCGATGATGAAAATCGTTGTCAACGAATCTCATTATCGATTAGTTGGTCTGTGTGCGGCATGGGGCTCGTTTACTCATTGTGTTGCATCTGTTCCGAAAACACGCATCGGAAATATGGCAGAGAGTACAGACCAAAGTTGTGTCCCAAATGACGTACTGCACACTGTGCACTATGTTCTCTACCGTGTATTGTATGAATTTTAGAAGGGTAATATAATCTCAAATGGAACACTAGCGTTTTTTTACTAACCGGAAGTATAAGCCGTTTCCCAGTTGATGGCACATGATGTCAAACGCATGTAACGTGACACCGCTAGCTTTAGCAGAATACCCAGAGTCAACAAAAATGAATTTCTTCAGTTTACTGTTTGTAGCGTTACCTTTTATGCCCAGCATGACCTCAGATACCATCAGATGGAGGCGTAATCATCAAGTTACAGCGGAAAACAGTGTGTGACCCAAGTGCTCTAAGGCAGGGAGGCATTTTATATTAAATGCCATGAAGAAGACTGTAACCTGCAAACTTTACAAAGCGGAGCTTGTGTAGCACGGAAGCACAACAGTGATGCTTGAGCACAAACTTATGTTTATATCCAAAATAGTCCACTGTGTGCAGGAGGTTGGGGAAACTGGTACGAGTTCCTAGAAAGGTTTAGTTTAATTCAAGCTTATTGTCATTATATGCTGTATTTGTGCGCTTGCAGTGTAAATTCTGTCACTTAATATAACAGGAGCAATCTATTAGTAACGAGCCCGTGTTGCTCCTCACTCGCAATGTAGATACAGTGATAAACGGTATAGCGCAAGTAAGATCTGTAATGTCAAATTAAAATGCTACGATCAAAGTAAACATAAGTAAAACAATATGCCTAAAGGCAGTGAGTAACAGAAACTGTAAGGTGCAGTGAAAGTGAGATATTTATTATTAATTTAGGACTGTAGTTTAATTATCAGTGCTTTTTTGTGCATCCAGAACAAATTATGCATAAATGTGTGTGTGTATGTGGACAGACAGTTGTGTTAATGTAAAGTTTTAGTCTGAAGTTTATATTTGTAACACTCAGTTTGTGGATTTTATTTTAAATAGATGAAAAAATTGCTATTGAAAATCTTTTAAAAATCTGATTAATTGATTAATCGAAAAAAATAATCAGCTGATTAATTGGTTATGAAAATAATCGTTAGTTGCAGCCCTAGTGTGTGTGTGTGTGTGGATAAAGCAGTTATTCACCTGAATTGAGTAATGTATGTATTATTCACTATATGCTATATAATTTGCTTTTAATTGGCACAGTGTAATATTTATCGGATAGGTCACCTTTCTCATAATAGTGCAATAGCTAGTAAGTAAAGTAAAGTTAAGTAAACAAAAACAGCTAACACAACACAAATTATTTTATCAAACCAACTGTATAGGGTGAACATAAAACTAAATTAATTTAATTAATTTAATTAATTGCTTCCTCGCATGTAGAATAAGGACTAGTCTGAGCATGTGCAGAGTGAATTATGTGATTGGTAGCCTGTTCTTGCCTGTAATCTATGAAACTGCAAGCGTTACAACTGTCCTGTGTTACAACCAGCCCTGGTCTCCCCTACTGTGTCATTGCAGCATAGCAAAATGGAAGATAAAGAATATAGAGAGAATTGAAAGTGTAAAATACATTTTATAAAGTGCTAGTATCAGTACTATACAATCATGGCAGGATCTTCATGATGAAATTAAAATAATTACTTCGAACAGATGACTAATTTGTATAAATGTGATGTGCTCATAAGTTTTTTGTATGAATATGATATGACCCCCTCCCCCAACCCCCTGTTAAAAGTTTTCACTAGAAAGCAGAGATAAACCTGTGAACAGTGTCTTTGTTAAATCCCTCCTGAAGATTTTCACTACAAACCTTTTTAAATGTACAGTATATTGCTTTGTTAAATTGCAGATTTGAGAATCAGCATGGATATTTTTGCACCCACATATGTCTTCTTTCCCAAAGTAGTGTAACTTCAAAGCTGATGAGTATTAGAGTAAAACCCCAGATCACTGGCAGACCCTTGACGGTTGTCTAGAGATTATTTTTCCCCTACTTATGGCGACTTTAGAGGTATTAAGGAGCCATGAGGGGAGAGAGAGAGAGAGAGAGAGAGAGAGAGAGAGACTTTAGAGTGAGGAACCTGACAGAGCTGTGCTTACAGTATTTATCAGATTGCTTTCTGTTCTCTGCAGCTAACTGAAATATTGGTAGGCCAACCTGCACATGAGTGACACAGGGTGGTTTTTGCTAATGTCAATGGGGATTGCAGTAAAAGAGATAAAAGAGGGTTGGGAGGTGAAACGCAAATAGTTTCAGCTTGGGAGGTCTGTCAGATAAGTGTCAGGTTCTTTTCAGCCTCGTTCTTGAGCTACGTAGCAGTACTGAAAGGAAGTCAGATAACAGAGCACAGAAGTCACTGAAACCCACCATGGCCATGGAATACTGATGTGGACTTAGTGCTAAAGCTGGCCAGATTTCTCTCTCTCTCTCTCTCTCTCTCTCCCTCTCCTTTTTTTTTTTTTTTTTTTTTTTTTTACAAAAACAATGTTTTATACTTGGTTTCAAGTACAGTTTAACACAGAAATACAAGTGTCAACTGATTAATTTCATTGTAGGTGAAGCAAGAAGAAATAGAATAGAACAGAAATCTGGACAGGAAACTACCAGGTTTTAAGAATATGCTAAAATCAAGAATTATTGTCAATTTTATCCATTCATCCGTTTTCTGTACCGCTTATTCTACACAGGGTCACAGGGGAGCCTGAAACCTATCCCAGGGAACTCGGGACACAACGTGGGGGACACCCTGGATGGGGTGCCAACCCATTGCATGGCACAATCACACACACCCATTCACACACTACAGACAATTTAGAGATGCAAATCAGCCTCTTTGGACTTGGGGAGGAAACCGGAGTACCTGGAGGAAACCCCCAAAGTATGGGGAAAACATGCAAACTCCACACACACAGGGCGGAGGCGGGAATCGAACCACAAGGCAAACATGTTAACCACTAAGCCACCGTGCTATTTTTTTATGTGCAAGTTAGAGTAAGTATAAATATGTAACGTGATACATTTATGTACCTGAGATAACAGTTTAATTAAATGTTTTAAAATGTTAAATGTTGAAATTCAAAAATTCTCTCTCTCTCTCTCTCTCTCTCTCTCTCTCTCTCTCTCTCTCTCTCTCTCTCTCTCTCTCTCTCTCATTACAGAGGCCTGCTTATTTAACTGCTATTTTACTGACTACCAGCTGCTGGTGAGAATAAGAATGAGCTAAACTAATACTACATTAACACTGCAGTAGTAAAATGAACCCAAACAAACAAACAAAGAAACAAACAGATGTAATTTTGTAATATATAGATGCTATTTCTGAATCAGCAATATGCTTTGAAAGGATGCAGGAAGTGCAGAAGGGAAAAGGACAGGATAGTGCAAACTGATCTATCATGATTGGTCCTGAAATTATGCTGCTGCACCATTGTGTATGTGTGATATTTATTTATCTACTTATTTATTGATTTATATATTTAATCAAGGCCATAAAATGGTCACTCTTTCTTGTTACAACTCAAACACAACAGCCAGTTTTAAATATGCTTCACCATGAGTCACTATGATGTTTCATAAGTACCTAAAGTGGAATGCTTTTGGTTAGTCCTTCTGCCAGCTATAACAGGTCCTCCAGAGAGATTAATACTGTATATACCATGTGTGTGTGTGTGTGTGTGTGTGTGTGTGTGTGTGTGTGTGTGTGTGTGTGTTTACATATGGGATACAGTGACAAACTGACCTTTTGGATGTCACATTATGCATTCTCTCCAGAAAATGGAGCTTGGCTGTTTCTCTGCTCATCAACTTCTCTGTATGGGCTGTCATTCACTGTCAGGCAGCATTTCCCAGAGGCTCATAAAGAATGTCAACCCTCTGAAACACTAAGTCACAGCATATTATACACTATTGTTCTGATATGGTAGGAATATACTGAAAAGGTAAAGCAAGAAGAGCTGTAAATGTGTCCACATCAAAGTAATTCTAGTGCAGTACAGAGATGTTTGTGCAGTGGCACAGTTTTTGTTGTTTTGTGTTATGTACTCTGACTCTCAGTAAAATGAAACAGTGATGTTGAAGTTGAAACTTAATGTATTTTAATGGAGTTAAGGGAATGGGTCTTGGTTCAGGTCTTATCTGATTGACCACTATCAGTTTGTAAATGTTGACTCCTTTATGTATAACAAAAGTAATGTTTGATGGCTACACAAGGCTCTATTCTGGGGCCAGTGCTTTTTTCCCCTGCATGTGTGCTGCTCTGGGAAAACCTGTTTGCGGTCACTATGGCTGAACAGCTAAAAAAGATGACAAATCTTGGTGATGGGTAAAAATTTTGCTGCCCATATTTTACTTTTAATTCTTACCTAAGCTATCCTTTTGCAAAGATCATGCTGGGTAAGAAGCCACCTGGGATAACATAGCAACCACTTAGCAACCCCCTAGCAAACACCTGGCATACCATAACAACAACGTTGCAACTAGTTAGAATATGAGTCCAAGCTACTTGCTACACCCTGGCAACTGCCTGAGATACCATATCAACCACCTAGCAACCACCTCGTGTACCATAGTATAACATGGGATGACATAGCAACTTCTGAGCCACATCCAAACAACCACCTAGAAAACCACTGCAACCATCTGAGATATCATAGCAACTACCCAGCAATATCCAACCCCTAGCCTAATATGCCCAACCAACCCCTAGTATCCCCCTGACATATCAGAGCAACCATTTAGCACAGGTGCACAGTGTAGGGCCCCCTTCTCTCAGTCACTCAACACTCTAGCAACAATCTGGAATAACATACCAACAACCTACCAACACCCTAACAACCACCCATAATAACCGAGCAACCATCTAGCACCCTAGCAACTACCTGGGAAACCATAGCAACACCTTAGACTTGAATGAAAGAGGTGTGTGGACAAACTGCAAAATACTATGTTTGAATGCTGAAGTCAATGGATAAGCAAATTAGCTGTTTACTCACACTACAGGAAGTATTCTAAAACAGGCATAAGCAAGAGGCTGTCACATCCCAGCTCAGACAAGGTTTGACAAGGTTGTAAAATGTTCAACTGTTTTAATAATTAACTGTTTAACTGTTTTAATAATAATAATACAAGATTGTGTAAGGTGTTTCATAAAGTGAGTAGGGTTTGACTGTTTTAATAATAATAATGATGATGATGATGATTATAATACTAATAATAATAATAATAATAATAATAATAATAATAATAATAATAATAATAATAATAATTATTATTATTATTATTATTATTATACAGTGTTGAAGAAAAAACAGTAAAATATGAAACTTAAATAAGGTATATGAATACAATCAGTACGTGCATTGAAATCATTGAATATTGCTCCATTGTTAAAAAATGAAGATTATACTAAAAACAGCTTCTTTTTACTTGCCTTTGCAGATCTTAAATTGGCCTACATCTGGCAAATAGGCTTTTAGGATTTCTTATTCACACAATTTTTGTTTTTACATGATTATAACTAGGCCTATAGTGAATCTGTTCTTAGTGGTCTATGACACATGAAACAGGTGAAAGAAGAGAGTGAGATAACCAGTGAGACTAACCAGAATAGCATTTGTATTAGAATCATACTCCTCCCTCTAAGAATTATCCCCTTAAACTCCCATTCTATTATCCAATTATTCACCTTAAAGCGTTTCATTCAGGGTTATTCTTTATTTACTAACTACTATGACACTTATAGTAAAGGTATGTAGTTACAAGAGAGATGAATGTACAGTTGCAATCAAAATTATTCAACCCCCATTGCAAATCAGGTTTATTGTCAAAATTTACAGACTTTCAGCTGTTTGCAATGAACAAATCAAACAAAAGCAATTTAAATTGTTCAGCACAAGGAATGCTTCAAGTGGTTTCCCCAAATTCAACTGAAAATGCAACTTATAATGACTTCTCCAGTCTCAAAATTATTCAACCCCTTCATGACAAGCATCTTTAGTATTTAGTAGAGCACCCTTTTGCTGTTGACCTGCTGCAAACAAGATACATAGCCAGACACCAGCTTCTGGCAGCATTCCTGAGGAATCTTGGACCATTCCTCATGAGCAATGGCCTCCAGTTCAGTAATATTCTTGGGTTTGCGTGCTGCAACCGCCTTCTTCAAATCCCACCAGAGATTTTCTATAGGGTTCAAGTCAGGTGACTGATGGCACTGTAGAATCTTCCAGGACTTCTTCTGCAACCAAGCCTTGGTGGAATTTGAGGTATGCTTGGGATCATTATCCTCTTGGAAGGTCCAGTGACGCCCAAGCTTCAGCTTCCTCACAGATGGCATGATGTTTTCTCTTAGGATTTCCTGATACTTCAATGAATCCATCTTGCCTTCCACACACTGCAGGTTTCCAGTGCTAGAGGATGCAAAGCAGACCCAGAGCATCATCAAACCACCACCATGCTTGACTGTGAACAAAGTGTTCTTTCTTCATACCGCTGATCCATCGTGCAGAAAAGTTCCAGTTTTGTTTCATCGCTCCACAGAACAGAATCCCAAAACTTCTGTGGCTTATTTATATGATTTTGAGCCGACTTTTCTCGTGCTTTTGGGTCAGTAGTGGTGTACGTCTTGGAGTTCTGGCATGGAAACCTTCTGTGTTTAGTATGCGCCATACTGTGCTCACTGAAACCTCAGTGCCTGTTGCCACCAAGTCTTGCTGCAAGTCTTTGGCAGTCACTCGAGGGTTTTTCACAACCTGCCTTCTAAGGAATCTGGTTGCAGTCATTGATAGCTCCCTTTTTCTGCCCCGTCCAGGTATTTCATGTATTTTCTGCTCCTAGCCAGTTCAGGTATTTCATGTGTTCCAGCTCAAGCACACCTGATGCAACTCATGAAGCCCTTGATTAGTTGCATCAAGTGTGCTTGATGTTTTGCATATTTGTGGTGTTGTGAGGGAATTCTATTCAGGGGGTTGAATAATTTTGAGACTGGAGAAGTCATTATAAGTTGCATTTTCAGTTGAATTTGTGGAAACCACTTGAAGCATTCCTTGTGTTTAACTATTTCAATTGCTTTTGTTTGATTTGTTTATTGCAAACAGCTGAAAGTCTGTAAATTTTGACAATAGACCTGATTTGCAATGGGGGTTGAATAACTTTGATTGTAACTGTAAGTCTGGACACACCAACAGATTCTGGAGTTAAGTACTACTTTATCATCTTAAACAAGCTTTTATAATTCACACTGACTGGATTTATTTATTTATTTTTTAAAATTCTTTTCACATTCAGACATGTTAGGAACATCAACATATAAGACGTGTATATGCCCTTTCTAGTGAGCATAATTGTGAAAATGTCTCCTAGCTGAATTCTGCTGGCTGTAGTCTCCAGTCTTCTTTGACATTGTCTGGCTAAAGATCACATGATCTATAAACTATCCTCCAGGGCAGGCACCTACTGTACCTCTGTTCTGAATGCTGCACATATACCCCTGATATTACAGCCTGTCTTTGTCATCTAATATTTTCTGAAAGTAATGTGCCTCCCTATAATCTAACACACAAAGATGAATATGGCTGCAGGACCAACTATGGCACATCATTTATCTTGGTGAATGCCACGAAGAAACAACAAGCCAGGTATCAGAGATACAACGAAACAACAGAATACTCAACAATAAGCCAATGTTCTAGTGGTCCTTATTTATCCTGTGAGGTCATATAACCTTTATTTTGAACTCCCCATGGACTAGGTTTCCAGGTCAGGGAGTATCCCTGATTGTAAACTTGCTCTGGAGAAACAGGAAATAGGTTACTTGCAGAAAAGGTGTTGCACACTTTTTAGCTTAGTGGCAAGATTAAAAGAAACTCTGACTAAAAGCATTTATACATGGACCCATGTGTAAAGGGCTCATTTACAAAATTGCTAATCAAATGTTTCTAAAGGCAGGTCTACCTTGGAGGTAGAGGGAAATTCATTGAAACAAACAAGCAGTGGGTGGAACTTATTTATCAAGCATCAAAGTGACAATCCTTAGCATGCTCTTTGCTTACTGAATGGCAGACTTTGTGACTCATAAGTGGTTTTGACTTTAATGCTCAGTCAACAAGTGAATTGTTATTTATATGCTGTTAGCAAAAACTGAATATGTTTACTTATTTTCTGTTAGTGGTGTTACACTAGAAAACTATTCAGTTATGTGGCTAGATAGTGTTAGCCAGAAACTTTCTTAATGATGTACATGTTTAGTAGTGGTGTTAAACTAGAAAAAGAAAGGTAGCTAGCTATATAATGTTATATAAATCATAAAAGTTTAATTGCCAGTGTTAGCTTGTTAGTTGGCTAGTTAATACTAGCTAACAACTTGTTGGATATAGACTGATGTTAGTTTAAAGATTTTATTGGTGAAATGTGAAATTGTACAAGAGTGCAAGTGTACTAGAACAAGTGTGTCAGCTATTAAATAGTGGAATGGTGTGCTTTGAAACGTTCAACCCAAAGGTTGTTACTCAATCAATTTTATTCTGCCTCTGAGGTGGAGCTACCTTCAAAACAATATTAATTGAGAATTTTGCAGATAAACATCTGATGGATTGAAAATGAACCAACTGCCAACTGAGTCCATTTTTAAGCAATGCAAAGCACTGAAAATGAATGATTTTAATGACTGTTGAGAATTCACTTCATTTACCCAATAATTCAATATTCTGTTACGCTAACCACTGTGTGTAAACAATAAAATTTGTGTTGATAGTAAGTGATGTAACAGTCCCAATTTTATGATTTTTTTTAATTCATTTCCAAATTCAATTATTTATTCTTAATGTTGTGTTCATTCATAGTACTCTGAGGACAAATTCCATTTGCAAGATTTCATTGCTCTAGGGAACAACAGATGAAATATGTGGCACATTGAATTAGTTGCTTGTCAACTGTATGATTGTTCTTGAGTTTTTCCCAATATCCAATTATTCATTCTCATTTATAAATTAAGTATTCAGAGGAAAATTTGGTTTATTTGCTTTCATTTATATCTATGTATTTCTGTAAATTTGTTTCATTTTGTAGACTTGAATGATCAATTAACACAATATTGCATGGTATCTTGATACTACTTGGTATCGTGATACTTCAGCTGGTATAGTATCGTAAGATATGTTTATGGTATCGGTAACTCTAGCACAGAGCACAAAGCTACTATCGACCCAACTCATAAAGCCCCATAAACCCTGCTGGCCATAAATGTAGAGCTGCAATGATTAGTCAATATAATCAATTACACTGATTGTGAAAAATTATTGACATGGATTTTTATATTTGACACATCGTTTACTTTGCATTTACTTAAAGTGGCAGTACTGAATTTTTCCCTCTCTATCCCCATCTCTGTTTGAAATATAAAATTGCAAGTTACTTGTGGCTTTTTCTCTCTTTTTTTTATGTGGGTTGTGCTTCGGCACTGCTCCTCTGCGCGGATGAGTCTGATGGTTTGAAGTATACTTATCAGAGTTGCCAAGTCTGCTTATAATACACGACTTTGGGCTTCTTTTTTTCTGAAGTCGCTTGAAAAAATCACAACCTGTGTGGTGTTAAAAAAAAGGCTTATTGGAAAACTACACTGTTAGACCAGAGACCTGATGTACTGTTCCAGTTGACAAGGTACACATGTATACTAGCATGAGACAAAAATTAAGTTGATACAGATTACATATTTACATAAGATGTACTTCTGTCATTTCTCTATAAATGTGCATACATTCTCAGTAGTTAAATTATAGTTATATGTTTATGTGACTACATACTGTTGGTAATAAAGACACCTATTTACACAGTTTTCTTTTTACATTTACTTATTTTCTATCCTTATGTCTAATTTAGGTGTACATTTATTTTAAGTAATATCCAAATGAACAAAAGAACAGCTGCATAAAGCTTCCATGCTGTGGCTGGAAAACAATACATTTACTTCAAGTTTATGGTCATTATACATATAGCAAAATGTCTAATACCATATACTAACTGACAATAAGCTATAAAACCTTATCTGACATTCTCCTCTTTTAACTTTGACATCCTATCTTTCTCTTCTCTTGGTATATCATATTTGTTGTAATGTAATATAGGCAACACAAGGCCTCCTCGCCTGAAATCAGTGCCTGACAAGGCCTCCAAAATCTAGTGGAAAGCCTTCCCAGAAGAGTGGAGGTTATTATAACAGACAAAGGGGGGTGTGGGGGGGAACTAAATCTGGAATGGAATGTTCAAAAAGCACAAATTGGTGTAAAAGCATATTGGTATGGTAGCATTTTATCCTCAAGAAACTTCATTGTTACCCTTTGATGTAGGTTTGTTTGTCCAGTAATGTATATTTGCACCTCTGGTCATTAGTTGACAATGCAGTTGTGTAGCAATTCCATACCTGCACGTTCTGTAGATATAATATCATATGTTTTCTCCCCAAGGGTAGGGAACTAGGGCACTTGTGAGCCGCATACTTCCTTGGCCATACTTCTGTGAAAACTCTGTGCAAGCAAATTACATGGGGTGAGGCCATACATGAATAATTCAGTGGGTAATATCTCACTGCTGACATAGCAGAGGAGTGACTCGGATCTCTGATGCTCCATTTGTGATATGAGCTTGAGGCCCTGCTCTTAATGTAAAAGGCTGCCCTAATTAGGGGCTCTAATGTTCTTTAATATCTAATTCGTAACACTATTCTTTCTCAAACTCACATACAGTGGATATAAAAAGTCTACGCACCCCTATAAAACGGAGGTTTTTGTGAAGTAAAAGAATGACACTAAGATAAATCATGTCAGATATTTTTCCACTTTTAATGTAAAATTTAAAAGTATACAAATAAAGTGAAAATCAATCAGAAACTTTTTAAGGGAAAAACTAACTAAATAAATAAACGTACAATAACCTAGTTGCATAAGTGTGTACACCTATAAATCAATACTTTGTTGAATCAGCTTTTGATTTTATTACACAACTCAGTCTTGTTGGGTGTATGCTTTGGGTCATTGTTGTGCTGAAAGGTGAAATGCATTTTCATCTTCAGCTTACTAGCAGGAATCTGAAACTTTTGCACTACAATCGACTGGAATTTGTAGCTATTCCTGATTCCCTCCACCTTGATAAAACCTGCAGTTCTGGCTGAAGAAAAGCAGCCCTAAAACATGATGCTGCCACCACCATGCTGCACCATGGGTATGGTGTTCATTCATTTGGTGATGTGCACCAAACAGACCTTTTGGAATTACAGAATTATTATACCTTTTGGAATTGGTCTCATCAGACCATTAACACATTTCCCACATGGTTTGGGGTGATTTAGTTGAGCTTGGATGTTTTTGTGAGAAAGGGCTTCCACCCTACTCCATAGCCCAGACATGTGAAGTATATGAGAGATTGCTGTCACATGCAGAGAGTAATCAGTACTTGTCAGATATTCCTGCAGCTCCTTTAATTTTGCCATTGGTCTCTTGGCAGCCTCCCTGTTAAGTTTTTGTCTTGTCCTTTTGTAAATTTTGGCGGGATGTCCTGTTCTTGGTGATGTCACTGTGCTGCTTCATTTTCTCTGTTTGTTGATGATCGCCTTTATGGTGTTCCATGGTAGATCTAATGTTTTGGAAATTCTTTTATATCCCTCCCCTGATCGTTACTTTCCAACAAGTAAAATACCATGCTTTGTAAGCTCTTTGCAGACCATGGCTTCAGCAGTTGGATAAAACCAAGAAAATATGATTGGTTCATTCTGAACACAGCCACATCCCCAATTACAAAAGGGTGTGAACACTTATGCAACCAGGTTAATGTAACTTTAAAAAAAAAAAAATCCTATTTTCCCTATTTTTTTCTGATTGTTTTTCAATCTTTTATTTTATATTTTTATAGTTAATTTGTATACTTTGGAATTTCACATTAAAAGTGGAAAATTTTCTGACATGATTTATCTTGGTTTCATTTTTTCATCACAAAAACCTGCCATTTAACAGATTTTTTATATCCACTGTACCTATGATTATACAAATCACACACACACACACACACACACACACACACACACACACACACACACACACACACTACCATCCAGGTTTCACCCATCTGCAGCTTCCTATCAGCATGTCATGTCCTGTCTGATCTACTGCCTGTCTCCTGAGGGGCTCCAAACACAAACATATGGTGTTCATCACACAGAGTAGAAACAGATACAGTGAAGCCTGGATGAGACAATCCCATTCTCTTTATGTCAGCCATAAAACTACATATCTGTGGCCTTAATTTTTTAAATTAAAATCTCACAGTTACCACTGCTATAATATCAGAATAAAAAAGCATACTAAACATTCCTTGTCACTTGTCCCTTACCTTTAATACAGTCATGAAAATATAAGTATTTTTTGACATATTTGGACAAGCAACATTTGATCATCTTTGAAACAGTGCTTATTAATAAAGTTGATATACTTCAACAAAATCACAAGGAAAATTAGCTTTTTCAATAATTTATTCAACAGAAATATCAATAGATGTGATATTCATCTGTGCAAAACCTAAGTACACCCTTGGCCTCAGAAGCTAGTATTGCCCCTTTTAGCAGAAATAACTTCTTGTAGGCGTTTTTGCATAATTGTCCACCAGGCTTGCTGGAATTTTTAACCACTCTTCCATGCAATATTCTTTTAGTTGCAAGATGTTTGAGGGTTTTCTTGCATGTACTGTCTGTTTCAAATCCCCCCACAACATTTTAGTGGGATTCAAATCCAGGCTAAGACTAGGCCATTCTATAACCCTCCATTTCTTCTTTTTGAGCCATTTCTTGGTGGATTTGCTAGTGTGCTTAGGATCATTATCCTCTTGAAAGGTCCACTTTCGGTTCAACTTCAACTTTCGGACAGATGGCCTCACATAATCTTCAAGCACTCTTTGATATGATGCAGAATTCATAGTTGAATCAATGAATGCAAGCTGTCCCAGTCCCTGAGACAGCAAAGCAACCCCAAGCCATAATATTTCCACCACCGTACTTCACAGTTGGTATGAGGTGCTTCCACTGAAAAGCTGTCTTTGGTCAGCACCAAACATGTCTGCTGTTACTGTGGCCAAACAACTCTACCTTTGATTCATCTGTCCAGAGCACATTATTCCAAAAGGCCTGCTCTTTTCCTATATGTTCAATGGCAAAGTGTAGTCTTGCAAAGGCTTTTTCCTGGCACGCCTCCCATTCAGGTCAAATTTGTGCAATCTCTTTCTGATTGTAGAAGCATGCACTTTGACACCAACAGTTGCAAGACTTACTAGCAGATCCTGCGATGAAATTTTGGGGTTCTTGGAGAATTCTTTTTGCATCAGACGGTCTGCTCTTGGGATGAATTAGCTGGAATGGCCAGTCCTGGACAAATTGGCACCAGAGATATCTGCACCATTTGTAGATTATTTTCCTTACAGTGGAATGATGTATTTCAAATAATTTGGAGATCTTTTTAAATCCCTTGCCAGACTCATCCACAACCTTTTTTTCTGAAGGGCTTACAGAACTCTATAGATCTTGTCAAGATGACACCACGCACCTCAATAACAAAGGGAACACCAGACACTAGATATGAGAGGGGTATAAATATAACAGGTTCCACCTGCACTCCCTAAGCAGGTTCTAATCACTGGCACCCAATCTTGAACACCTGATATTATTTTTATGGATTTGAAGGATCTGTTTTTTGTTCATTTAAATTGTAAAAATTACTATAAAATGTCAGTTTTATTTGTCATTTGATAGAGTGTATCACCTTTATTAATAGGCACTGTTTCAAAGAGGATCAAATGTTTGCTTGTCCAAATATGTCAAAAAAGCTAACAATTTCCATGGGGTGTACTTATTTTTTCACATGACTGTATACGTTTAAAGGTACACGATATGTACTGTATCTTTCTAGCTAAAAGATACATATTAAAGGTACAAAAGGTGTAAGCTTGAAGGCATCACCCCAGCAACAAGAAATGGTACCGTTTATTGCCTTATTTTTGGAGACTGTCTACACTTGTCAAAAACCTGCCAATAGGAGGATAGTGTAGTATGAATCAAAATGCACAGGACAGCTACAAATTCAGTATTGCCAATAGTGAAACGTAAACAAACATGCTAATGGACGAAAAAATTCTATTATTACCTAATTATCTCAAGCTCACTTTGAAGAATGTTTCTGTTATGGAAACCAATTTTCTTCACAGTGATTGCTGATGTAAACATAGTTGCAGGTCTATCATTAAAGGATCTTCATTGTATAATGTGATGTGGAGGACACATGATATCGTGCAGTCTGTTATTGAATTCAGCCAAAATTTTATTACGATCATCAATGTGACACATAATAATCTTAAAAGACTGCTATAATCACATGTTTGAAAACTGCCTTAACACTTATCAATGATAGTAAATAGATTAATAATAAACTGCTACTCCTCTAGGTACCTTTAGGCTATAATATTTAAGAGAAATGGCCCTTGTACATATAAGTAAAATGAGTCTGGCTCTGTTTGATGAATGTGGTTGTGATGCAAACATGAAAGCATGTTTAATGGTAGTATTTATAAGATGCTAACTCATGTTTACTTCCTTCCCATTACCATTAAAACCTTAAAAATGTCAGGGAGATTGAAGTTACTCTGTTTTGAAGTCGTAAATATCATTGCATGTGCATTAAACGGCAAAGCAAAGGGGCAAAGAATTTTGTTTGGGTTGCAAGTAACCTGAGCTGGGCTTATGGATGAACGATATGGCACCATAATATTAGTAGATAAAAATACATTTTGCTGCAGAATGCTTTTCTGAAAGCACAGTGTGTATTGCTAACACTTATCACACTGATCAGACTGACTCCATTGCGTCTCACATTATCTTGAAAATATTTTTTATTGTCACACTTTGTTAGCGAACCCAAATATTGTGATACATATTATGTATCTTGACAATTACACTATATTTCTATATACACTCACTGTTTACTTTAAAAGGAACACTTGTACACCTGCTTGTTTATGCAGTTATCTAATCAGCCAATCACGTGGCAGCAATACAATGCATGAATTCATGCAGATACAGGTCAAGAGCTTCAGTTAATGCTCACATCAAACATCAGAATGGCGAAAATTGTGATCTCTGAGATTTTAAATATGGCCTGGTTGTTTGCTGGTTTGAGTATTTCAGAAAATGCTGATCTCCTGGGATTTTCACACACAATAGTCTCTAGAGTTTATGCAGAATAGTGGGGAAAAACAAAACAACACAAAAATCCTGTGAGCAGAAGGTCTGCAGGCTGAAACATGATTGATGGGAGAGATCAGAGGAGAATGACCAGGCTAGTTTGAGCTCTCTCAGCACTCTTTATAACCGTGGTGAGCAGAACACATAACACATCAGACCTTGAGGTGGATGGGCTACAACAGCAAAAGACCACATCAGCTTCCACTCCTGTCAGCCAAGGACAAGAATCTGAGGCTATCATGGGCTATCTGTTTGGATAAGTGCAGTTGTGCAGGTATTCCTATTAAAGTGGATCCTATTAAGTTATAATAAAACAAAATAATAATAAATCCATATTTAAGATTTACATACCACATTGCCTTGGCTGTATCATGATTTCTTAAAGGTAAATCAAATATGGTATTATGCACTTGCAGAGAATATGGTTGTGCATAAATGAGCGCTGAAGAGACATTCAATTCAGATTTTAAAACCTGCGCAGTTGACAAAAACCATCTCAATACTGCTGCCATATTTAAACTAAATAATATACCAATCAGCTATAACATTAAAACCAGTGAAAGGTTATGTCTTGCGCCTGGGGATATGCTGCAGCGCCCGGGGAAGGCAGCAAGTGAACAGTCAGTTCTCAAAGTTGATGTGTTAGAATCAGGAAAAATGGGCAAGCGTAAGGATCGTCACGACTTTGACAAGGGCCAAAGTTTGATGGCTAAACGACTGGCACAGAGCATCTCCAAAACAGCAGGTCTTGTGGGGTGTT
Organism: Cranoglanis bouderius; assembly: GCA_023630585.1. NCBI lineage: Eukaryota > Metazoa > Chordata > Actinopteri > Siluriformes > Cranoglanididae > Cranoglanis > Cranoglanis bouderius. The sequence goes on from CM042537.1 coordinate 13,131,139, forward strand.
CCCGGTATGTGGTGGATAATACCTACAAAAAGTGGAACAAGGAGAACCGGTGAACCGGCAACAGGGTCATGGGCGCCCAAGGCTTATTGATGCACGTGGGGAGCGAAGGCTAGCCATCTGGTCTGATACCACAGAAGAGCTACTGTAGCACAAATTGCTGAAATAGTTAATGCTGACTATGATAGAAAGGTGTCAGAACACACTGTGCAAACTGCATCACAATTTGCTGTGTATGGGGCTGCATAGCCGCCAACCGGTCAGAGTGCCCATGCTGCCCAACTGAAGCTTTTGATACCATAGACCTTAATGTGCATCTAAATAGACTAGAAAATGTTGTTGGAATATCAGATCTTGTCTGACTGAGTGGTATTAGTTTACCAGGCTCTGTTCTGTTCTAGAGCCATTTTTCCATATATGTGCTACCTCTGGGTACAATTATTCATAAACATGGTATCAGGTTTGACTGCAATGCTGATGACACACAGCTGTATGTTTCTGCATAATTAAACGACAGACACCAGTTTAATTTAAGTTGAAAAATGTGTAAAGGGCATTGGATGCTTAGTAACTTCCTCCTACTTAATTCCAACAAGACAGGAAGTTCTTCTACAAGATACACAGTCAGCTAGAAGTAAGCATTCTGAATACACAGTAACTCTGATTGGTCTTTCAGTTACCATGATGTCCGAGGGTGCTCTCATGCCTTCTGCCTGGTGGATTCCCCGCTTGCACGTTGATCACAATGTACTTCTTATCATCTAACTTCTTATCACTGTATGATAAGAGCATACCTAATCATCTCTCTCCATTAGCAAGCTGTGCATTCCTGATGCTTGATGTGATGCCAGTGTCATATCCTGACACACTTCTACTATTGTGGCTCCTCTCACTCTCTGGACTTCCTGATTCATCCAGATTCATTACTTCTGCTTGGATCTTTCCGCACTTGTGACCTGCTTTCTCCTGCTGTGGATGGCCACACATGGATACATAAAGGTTTTCACTGCCCAAAAATAGCTTATGACCAAGACTCAGTCTTGATACAATGGATAATCTCAACTGTATACCATAGACTAGTACCTTTTGAGAACTGCTGCTGTAATGATAAAGACTGCTGTCACAATATGCTCATACTGAATATCCTATCCAAAGCCCCATGACAAGTTTGGAAACCATAATTTTAAATGTTGGAATAGCATAATTGTTTAATTAATCAATTAATTTGAAATCACATGTATTTTTAAGATTCTAGAACAGAAAATGTGATGCTTTTTTAATAGTAAGTATGATGTGTGCTCAGAGCTCTTTTACTGTAATAGAGGCATGACAGAAACTTCTGATCGCATTATACTAATTCATACTATTCATACTAATTCCAGAGCTTTGTGCTAATAAGGATCTCAATAAAAATCAATAGATCTATAGAGAAACAAATAAACAAGTACATACATAAAAGTGAATAAATACATAATAAATAAATAGATAAATAAATAATCCAGAGTACACCTCATGGGGGACACTTTGATTTTGCCATGGAGCACAGTCAGTCAGACACTATTGACATAAGTATAACCTAGTTCTACAACCTACAGTATGTTAGTAAAACTGCGATTCCTTGTGCTAGGGGAGGGGTCTAGTGGATATACCATGGACATCATGCTGCCTATTGATTTTTAGGAGTTTATCCATTCCTACTACTCAGATAGACACAGACACATTAAAGTCATTTTAAATGGTTTTGTTAGAAACAATCACAATATCTTACAGTAGAAATCACAATCTCAGGATGTATCTCAGGGGAACCCTAGACTTCATGCTGCAGTGCCACTTGCCTAATTAGTGTGGTGTTTCTTCTGATCAACTTAAGTGCGTCTACTAAATGTGATTTATTTTCCAAGTGAAGACCAAACAAATAGAAGGTTTGTACATCATTACCAGTGTAACATGGCAATGTGAAATGAGCAAGCTTAAACAAAAAGATACAAAATGTATTATTTCATGTCTCAATGCTTAAACAGCTGATGGAAAAAAGCATGACACAGTTCTCTAGTTATTGAATATTAAAATAGGTTAGCCGAAAGCTCTTACATATTCCTGAAGGTGTGCATTAGTGGCAGCATGCCAAGGGATACATGGCCTGTGATAATGAAGGATGTTACTCATGCTGTGTTTGAGCCTTGCACAGCTGAAATGCAGCATACTTAATGGTGACTCTTTTCAATGGCAAACCGCTAAAAACTTTCTGATTAAAAAAAAAAAAAAAACTGTAAAGAACAAAGATTCTTCTGTATGGTTAGACTGCAAGGCAAAGAGAGCAACCATATGTTTGTGCTAATGGGTGTTCCCTTTCTCTATGAAGGTGGTAGGTAATGCCTAAAATGTAATGGTTAAACAAAGAGCAACACAGATGACCAAGAGTGTGTGTTTTTTTTCTCTTCTTTTTCTTCTTAGGGAAATCTTAAAATGTGCATGATAGCCTCAGATGAAGTTTTGGATGAATAATTTTCTCTGCTCTCTTTTAGCTAGCACATCTTGAGGGAAGGGAACCATTAACAAATGATATATTAAAATGTACATTTCCATATTGTGCTAGTGGACCTGCTATATTTATCTTTCAGGGAGTAATCTGTTTTGATGGTTACAGTGGTGGCTACTTCTAATATATTTCCCTCATTTACAATTCAAACTACAAACTACAATTGAATGCAATTCATCCATTCACATTTATGAATAAATATATTTTTGGAACCTTTATAGAAGTATCACTTTGCTAATTGTCCATACTGCTTCACATCACAGAATATTATGATGTGCTGAGTGTGTGGTCAGATAATTCTTTTGAAATGGTAAGTGATCTTTTGACTCGCCACAATGAGCAAGCCTTATTTGACATGACAGGCTAAATTGGTTCATTTCCTGCCTCAAGGACTGCTGCTGCATTTCAAGCTAATGGAAAGCAAACAGTTGCACATGGACTCTATTTAACTCTTACTGGTGTAAAAGTAATTTATGCTATTCACAAATGTGTTTAATTAGTCATATAATGAAAAATAGGCTTGTTAGATTTCTAAATTTACATTAATGGTACGTGCTATCAGTAGGGTCCCCAGGCATGTGAATGTACCTATTGCCTTAACTATCATGCCAATAACAAAGATTAAGGTATACTGGATTTTTAAATTGTAGATATTGTTTTCGAGCCTTCCCCCGTCCCCCTCCCACTGCTCCTCAACAAAGCAGACATCAAGGTTATGCTTCTTTCTTCAAGCCTAACTTCTGCTGTGCAGCAGTTTGTTTCGTTTGGTGTGTGGTGTGGACAAGAATGACATCATGCTCTCAAATATGTACTCTCTAACATTCACATTTTCAGACACTGATTTTCAGTAGCTGAGAGAAGACCATGACAATTTATTATAGTGATATCTTCCACATGGGAATCCATTTTTAGGCTAATATGCATGAGGGAAGCACTAATATAACAATCTAAAGTTCCAATACTGACATACAGTTCAAAGCTCTGCAGTTTGAAGCTATCTTTATGTAAGGAATAATTGACGACGGGCCACTGAATTATTAGAAGATAATGCACACCCCACGGTGGCAATGCTTTTACACCTCTGGTGTGCATTATTTTCTAATAATTCAACAGACTGGAGTCAATTATTCCCCTTATACCACAGTTATGACACCTCAAAACATTGTTCAGATGTTTTATTTCAAGACATTTGTGAGGTTTTTGTCCTTAAAACGCTCATGTGGAGCTAATTTATTACATCCCATCTCAAGCCTCCTGCTAATTCCAAAACATCATTTTAGAGCTAGTAACAGAGGCTTGAGTCATTGATAGGCAATTACTGGAGAGAGAGAGAGAGAGAGAGAGAGAGAGAGAGAGAGAGAGAGAGAGTTCACTTTTTTTTTTCATGCTGATAATATAAAAATAGAACAAATAAATAAATAAATATCGATATGTCCACTTGTTCACAGGGTTTTTCATTTTTTTTATTACTACAGAAAATACAACGAATAAATTAATAAATATTGATACTTGTTCACTGGCTTGTCACACTTGCTCTCTTTCTCTCTAATAACTGCACATCGATGGCTCAAGCCTCTGCTTTGCCTTGTGCCTGCATTACCACCTCAGATGCGCATTATTATTCAAATAATTCAACGGCCCGTCATCAATTATTCCTTAAATATTTCTGGAAATTGTAGTTTTCTGTCATTTTGTTTGTTGTTAAATCTGTGTGATGTGGTGGACAGTAGCCTAAATTTTCAATTATTTCACTTAAATTGGAGAAGTGATATGGAACTGTAATGACCTGCCTGGAACTACTTTTGCTGTGCATTTACAAAAAAATAATTGCATACCTCAGAACGTCTGTCAGACAATCAGAATCGAGAATTCAACAGCGCTGTGGTATAAGCTGTAATACTGAAGACTGTTGTCATTATCTATTCATTTGGCCTGATTTGAAATGACTGAAAAGGAAGTACAAAGCACTATAGTAACAAAAAATCTTACCTTCCTTTAAGTTGTTACCGTTTCTGTCTAATTAGTGACCCTACCTTTTCACCATTATTCCTCTCTGTATACCTTCTGTGTGAATTATGGCTTTTTTTATGAACCATTGCTGAATCTTACAAATGAGCTAAATTTACTTTTTGGATGTTCTTTCACTGATGTTGACAGGAGCATAAAACCAGTGCCAATTCTTGTCATCTAATTTTCTCTACTAATTAATTTAACCAATTTATTAAAAGTACCATCAGTATGTGAATCTCTCACAGTCTCCTCTCCTCTCAATCTCAGCTTAATTGTACTATAAAGAGGGAAATACTATTGCTCAGTTGACTCATTTTTAGTCATTGCTAAATTTCTGCATTGCTTCACTCTAGCTAGTGCAGGCTTTCCTTAGTAAGTACTTGTTAAGAATGGCTGTTTCTCAACCATAATCCTTTATTCCCTTCCTCCCTGATTGATCAACTTTGTGATTTTGCCTCAGTCTACTCTCCCACCATTGTCTCCTTAGACTTTCTTCATTCATCATTCACACAACTTTAAGAAAGCCCCATTAGTGGGGCAGATGTTCCATTCTTGAAGGACTTGCTTGATAATATGAGTGTCGTAATGCAGATTTGGAGTTGGGATGGTGGGGGGATTGTTGGGGAGAAGGTTCTTCATGTTTCCCAGCTTTTAGGATAATAAACATGTTCTAGGGGTCTTGCAGTAGCCCCAAGTTGCTTCTATTGACTCCATGAAGAGAGCACGGATGGGGAGCTGGCGTCAGGGTCAAGGTGGCAGACCGAGGCTAATGAATATGGATGCATTGGCCCATCTGCTGCCTGCAGTGCATGTATAAAACAACTTTCTGGTTGGGAGAGGGAAGCCACACTCCAGCAAAATGACCCTTATTGAACATGCTGGAATGAGGATCACAACTTTCCCAGCCTTGTAAAAGAAGAGCACGTGATGAGGTATGAAAAGCAAATGCATGCTGCATGTGCACATTATGCAAGGAAGCCAGGTCTGCATTGTTTCAGCAATGCTTCGCACTGCAGTATTGTCGTTTTCTTTTTGTGTGATTGTTCTAGTAATGATAAACCTTTAAGAAATTAATTGTTGTTACTGGCCCAATGATACCTAATCAATTTAAAAAGGTGCTTTTGATCTGTCTTTGTATTGACAGCCTGCTACTGAAATTTATGCCTGTGAGGTTCTTGTCCATAGAAAAAAAAATACTGTTTTGATATTACGATTTTAATAGTTTTTCAATCTCAGAAAAGATCTGCAGTATAAAAGAAATGGGTTTAGTCATATCATATGCAAGTGCCTTCATCTGTGCTTATTGTTGGTTGTTACTGACATTCTAAACTAAATATTGCATGTGTTTAGACAGCAGGTCATATTTGTTTTCATATGCTGTGGGCAGACTGACCCTCATTGTATGTTATTATTATTTTTTTTTTCATAAAAAAGAAGTACTGTGGATATTTAAAGGCTGTAGTAATTCAAAAACCATATTGTAAAAATATGAGTAATACAATTTAGCGATGACAAATATGTCTTTTTAATATTGCACACTTTTATAGAAAATACAGTGGCAGAGCACTATGTTGTCTTGATATTGTTTTGTTCTGCATTGTGCTTTGCTGTAGAGCAAAGATGCCTTCAAAATAATGAAATTAATGTTTCTACTTTAAAAAAAAAAAAAAAAAAATACCATAAAGATCAGTAAACAGTAGTAAATGAAGCAAAGTCAATATTTGGTGTGACAAAAAAATAAAAATAAAAATAAAAATAGTCATCTCCGGTACAATTTGTATAAGGAAATTCTGGAGACTGACTTTTGCACTTGCTTCTTATTTTTGCAGCAAAACCCAGCTGCCTTCATTGTGTTTTTTGTCTGAAAAGTGTCTCTTACGTAATATGCTGCTTTCTTTAAAGACATACAAACAATTTTCTGTAACATTTAATTTTGTGCTAGAAAACTAATGTTTGGGAATCTAAAATGTTTTTTGTACTGACTTGATAATGTAGAAGCCATAAAATAAAAAATCTATTACAAAGTTTGTACTGAAAAAATTGGGTGCCTAAAACTTTTGCACAGTACTGTGTATATATATATATATATATATATATATATATATATATATATATATATATCATATTTTTTGTTTCATGATGCGCCAAATGTTTTCAATTGGTGAAGGGCCTGGACTGCAGGCAGGCCAGTTCAGCACCCGGACTCTTCTACTATGAAGCCATGCTGGTGTAATAGATGCAGTATGTGGTTTAGCATTGTCTTGCTGAAATATGCAAGGCCTTCCCTGAAAAAGATGTCAACTGGATGGAAGCATATGTTGCTCTAAAGCCTGTATATACCTTTCAGCACTGATGGTGTCTTTCCAGATGTGCAAGCTGCCCATTCCATAGGCACTAATGCACCTCCATACCATCAGAGATGCAGGCTTTTGAACTGAGCACAGAAAAAAAGCAGGATAGTCCTTCTACTCTTTAGTCTTCTTTAGTTTAGAGGATGCAGTGTCCATGAAGTCCAAAAAGAATTTCAAATTTTGATACGTCTGATCACAGAACAGTTTTCCGCTTTGCCTCAGTCCATTTTAAATGAGCTTTGGCCCAAAGAAGATGGCAGCGTTTCTGGATCATGTTCACATATGGCTGCTTACAGCCATATGTGATGCATACATTTGCATGATAGAGCTTTAACCAGCACTTGTGAATGGCATGGCGAACTGTGTTCACAGACAATGAGTTCTGGAGGTGTTTCTGAGCCCATGCAGTGATTTCTATTACAGAATCATGCCTGTTTTTAATGCAGTGCCGACTGAGGGCCCGAAAATCACGGGCATGCATTATTGATTTTCGCCCTTGTCCCTTGAACACAGAGATATCTCCAGATTCTCTGAATCTCTTGATGATATTATGTACTGTAGATGATGAGATATTCAAAGTCTTTGCAATTTTACGTTGAGGAACATTATTCTGAAATTGTTCCACAAATTATAGATGCAGTTTTTTTGCAGTTAATGAACCTCTGCCTATCTTTACTTCTGAGAGACTCTGCCTCTTTAAGATACACTTTTTATACCCAATCATGTTACTGGCCTGTTGCCAATTAACCTAATTAGTTGCAAAATGTTCCTCCAGTTGTTTCTTTTTAGTAACACTTACTTTTCCAGCCTTTTGTTGCCCCCGTCCCAACTGGCCCAGACGTGTTGCGGCCATCAAATTTTAAATTATCTTATTTTTTTTCTTAAAATGGTACATTTCCTCAGTTTAAACATATGATATGTTTTCTATGTTCTACTGTGAATAACATGGGTTTATGAGATTTGCAAATCATTGCATTCTGTTTTTATTTACATTTTACACAGCGTCCCAACTTTTTTGGAATTGGGGTTGTATATAAGTTGTTGGTTATTTTCTTTTCTCTATGCTCTTCTTAAACCAAAATGCCAAAATGTGTGAGCAATGCAGTCTAATAAAATTCACTGAATGCACATATGGAAGATCTGCTGAATATTTAAACTACATGTCTGGGCTTGTATATGAGGAATCATCAGTGATCCTGCAAAGGAAGTCATCTCTCAGTAGAATAGATGATTCCTGATGTACATTGAAAAGCTCCTGTGCACAAACAGAACAGTCATCCTTTTTTACACTGCTATGTAACATTATGATATATGATGTTTTGAAATGCTTACTTTTTTCCTTGGTTGTTTTATTTAAACATCATTAATGTAGCATTTACACAGTTGTCCAGTCTGGTAAATAAGGCAAACATGCATGGCTGCTCTGTATAGTTCACATGCATACATATACATACAGTCATCTCACTTTAACAAGCATTAGTTTATTCATTAGTTCAGCCTGATGAAGCAGGTCACCCCATGCTGCAGTCGCATATGGTAAGACAGACAGACAGACAGACATAAAGTGGGAGAGAGATGTCCAAAATGTTTAAATATGCCATGATTAGGAAAGACAAAATTCTTTCAGCTAGGGAAAGAACACACTTATCACCAAAAATCAAGCCAGCCAATCTTCCTGGCAACAGATTCTGTCAGTTCAGTGCTGTCTGTGTGGCACTATATGGTGTGTGTGAGAATTTCTGTCCCTGAAAGCATTTTCCCTAGCTCGTGTTTAACCCTGTGTCACCACCCTGCCCTATCTTCTATAGAAGAGGTCAGCACTCTCTTTTGACCCCAACACAAGAGACATTGCCCCTGTCCCCTACATTTCTTCTTGGGAGGCGTCTGAATGAACACACACATACAGCTGATTGGAACAATAGGGCACCTTTTAGAAATCTTTCTCCCACTACCTTCCTTATACCACACAGAATTAATCTAAATTGTACCAAGACTAATGTACCCTAAATTGTACCAAGCCTAATTTCATGTGAATGTAGAAAACATTATGGCTTCTAAACATGGTCCTAGACCTAAACATTTATAAAGTTACATGCAATTTGGTTCAGACATATTATTATAAAATAGATATTATAAAGAATCTATGTTAAAATACTCATGAAAGTGAACCTTTTTTTCCCTTCATTTTTTGATGTGACTATTATTAATGGCAGTCAAGCACCCCCATTATTTAAGAGTGTCAGCTCTCCTGTAATTATTTACGGGCTGTATTTTACACCTAGAATAACAATGTGCAGCCAAACAATTCTCAGATTGAACAAGGACTCCTGACCAGACACATTTATTACAACATTTTACCTGACACAGTGCCAGTGCTGTTGCCTAGAACTGTGTACAGGTTTTAGACATGGGGTGGTAAAGTAGGGACAAGACCAAGACAAGGGGGGCAATAGGTGGTACAACATAATTAGAAGAGTAATGATTTATAATCACACAATCAGGTGTTGTCCAGATACGGATAGTTTCCCTTTTGAGTCTGGTTCCTCTCGTGTTTTCCTCATGTCATCTTGGGGAGTTTTTTCCTTGCCGCTGTTGCCTCTGAGTTGCTCATTATTGATCAATTGAAATTTGAATATTCACTGTATATCAGGATTTCTGTAAAGCTGCTTTGTGACAATGTTCATTGTTAAATGTGCTATATAAATAAAATTGAATTGAAATAAATTTTTGAACAAGGTTGGATTTTCAGTTTCTCGGTGCAAAATTAATGGACACAAAATGCTATAACTGTACTGGTTTCATAGTTCCACTCAATAGAAATCATCCCTCAATGATGGTCTAGATCTGACCATTAAGTCTGCATGAATTGCATAATATGTAATAGAGCTCTCAGACATGCGATCTGATGACCGAGTTGGGGTAGCATGGAGGGTAGCAAAGCTTGAGTCAAGGGAGTCCGTTGTCATGTGGTCGTGTTCAGGGAAGCAGCAAACCTTTTTAAGTGTTGTTCCACATTTTTGCCAGTTTAAAACGCCGAACCATTACCTTGCAATGTAAATTCCATCAGCATCTATACAGAGCATAATGATCAGTGCTCTTTTCTCTGCTGGCAAACAGGTGGTGGGACAAGCTTGCCCTGGCTGTCTGAACAGCCGAGTTACTAGCTGTCTTCAAACAAAGCCTGAGGTACTAACCTCTTCCTAACAGGGTTTAGCTTGATTTTATTCATAGACCCTGACTTTTTGAACTAGCATGACAGTATATTTTTGATTACATAGCTCTTCTGAGAGTCATTCTGTATAAGAGCGTCTGCTGTACTGTAATGGTTGTTAGTATCTCCCCCTCGCTACGCATCTAGCAGAGGCTAGCGAGTAGCGCATTTCCGCATTCCACGCTTCGCATTACCGAGAAGAGTAGCGCGAGTATTATTATTAAAAACCCGCTGGACTTTTCATTTATAGATCCTCTCTCTGTTTGTATTACCATGTGCTTGTGTTTTGGTTTGCGTCATGTCTCCGCCTCCTGTATATCACCATGTGCTTGTGCTTTGGTTTACGTCATGTCTCCGCCTCCTTTATGTTTATTGGTTCCTCGGTTTGTGTCACGTCTCTGCCCCCGTTCGCTCATTGGTTTTCTGTTTATTGTTTTATAATTAGTCTCAGGTGTTCTGTGTTTCACTTCGTTTGCCCATAATGTGTCTGTGTATAAAAAAACCCTTTTATTTCCGCTTCCTTGCGGAGTATTAGATTAGAGTTAGATTTAGACTCAGCATGTGCTGTATGCCGGCTTCGTTCTCGTTTTCTCTCGCCTCTAGTTCATGGTTCTCAGACCATAGTTCGATGTTCCTAGTCCTTAGCTAATTGTTCGTGGTTCCCATACCACATCCTAGCGTCGTGTGTTTGTTCCTTTTTTGTTTTTGTTCATTAATGTGTTTTTCTCCCTTTTTGCATTTTCAACATATGGATTACTTCTCTGTGGATTACTGCCTCTTTTTCGTTTGATGGATTATCTCATTTGGATTACTGCTTTATGTTGGATGGATTATGGTTTGTTTTTTGTTCCTTTATTTTTGAATACAAAATCTTCCTAATAAACTGATGTTTCCCCTGCGCATGCATCCTGACTCCCCTCCTTCAGTTTATGTAACAATGGTGAAATGTTTCAATTGCTTGTAGCTATTTATTTTGAGTATTTAATTTTGTTAGCATAAACAATTAGCACCGCAGGTCATATTTAGTTTGTTCCAATTTCCAGTTGCATGACTTTCCTCTTCAGACTACTGACTATATTTGATTTAATTTTATTAATAATATTTAAAAGCAAACAATCATCAACAACAACTGTATTGTTTTGTAATGGTGGTCATGTAAAAAAAAAAAATAATAATAATAATAATAACAAAAAAAGTTGAGTTGTTCTTCTCCCCAAGCCAGAATCTCTAACATTCAGTGGTGCTGGAACTGAGATGGATTTTCTAGCTAAGTACTAACCTGCTGGAAAAAAAAATAGAAACCATTACAGAAATTCTAATGGTCTCCACTACAAATGCCATTAAAATAATTAACAAATGTGCTGTGTTTTGGGCCATATTCTATTAGGATTTAATAGTTTGTATTGGTTTCAACTAGACATAAACATGCCACCAATAGAACCAAACACATTACCAGTAAAGACCCACAAAGACCTTTATAGTTTCCGGTAAAACCAATACAATACCATTTAAACCATTAGAATTTCTCTAATGGTTCCTATTGTTTTTTTCAGCAGGGTGGCCCTTTTGTGGTGGAAATGTGCAGAATAGTTAAAGATTAGGAACTCGATCCAGGAACAGGACTGACACTGTGACACTTCAAAAAGGATATACAACTCATCATTAAAACCATTGTACCTGGCAAAAAAAAAAGGTTTCCAAATAAGCGAGTACCAAAGTTGTTGTTGCTTTTTTTGTCTGAGGCAGTAGAACTCCTGTCCTAACACTGTTTTAAAACATTGCATGAGTGTGTTTTTCACAGCCTTCAACTGGCACACGGAAGCATGACATTGAGCTTAATTCATGCACAGCTGGTTTTAAAGGTTATAATGATGTTAACATTTTTTCATGCACAAATAAGAGAAGCAAAAACACTAAAGGACAATGAGTTCCATCTTAACCTTCTCCTCAGTCACTGTGCATTTGCTGTGTTCTGAATGTCAGATCCACCATGCAGTTGCATGTGTTGCATTTGTTATTTTTAGAGTGGTAGCTCAGTGGTCAAGACATTGGGCTACTGATCGGAAGGTGGTGAGTTCAAACTCCAGAGCTGCCAGGCCATCACTGTTGGGCCCTTGAGCAAGGTCCTTAACCTTCAATTGCTCAGATGTATACATGAAATAAAATGTAAGTCACTCTGGATAAGGGCATCTACCGAATGCTGTAAATGTACATAATGGTCAAGGGTTTTGCAGAAATACAAAACAGGAACATTGTAGCTCCTGTTCAGTATAGTTCAGGAACCTTTAGTTCCGCCAAAGGGAATGTGCCTATAAATAAGCACTAAATCAATCTTGACCCAGTCATATTTAATCTTCTCATCTGTCAAGCTTGAGTGTAGGGCATAGTTTCCCACACCCCTTAATCTATCTTCATTACAGACTGTGATGGACAGCAAGGGATGAGAGCTCTGTGACTGCAGTTTCTGCCACATGTCACAGAGAGAATAGCAACAGAGAACAAAAAGGGCTTTGTTTGTGTGTGTGCATGCGTGTGTGTGTGTGTGTGTGTGTGTGTGTGTGTGTGTGTGTGTGTGTGTGTGTGTGTGTGTGTGTGTGTTGGGGGGTGGGGTGGGGGTGTTTTGGCATTATGGAAATGATGCTGCAATAGGATGAGATTGCAAGAAGATGGGGTCCTGTGATATGATATGGTGGTCTAACAATTAAATGGATTAGATCAGGTATAAGATAAAACTTCAACATTCTTTTCTTTTTTTTTAATTCTGTAAAAACAAAAATAAAAAGTTTTGTACTAAGAAAAGCATTTGTTGTCAGAGTTGAGAAATAAAGGAATTTTCATTTGGCTTGCCTTTACTCAAATCGATTACAAGGCAGAAGCCATTTTAAATGTAGTATTGTTATATTGTTAAAGGAGCTAAGATGTTTTTTTGTTGTTTGTTTGTTTTGTGTTTTTATAACCAGAGGTTACCAGTACTGGTAGGCATGAGGAGTAAAATACTACTCAAAATATAACAAAACAAAAAAAAAAAGAGAGAGAGAGAGAGAGAGAAATGAAACCAGGCAAATGTCATTGGGTGTGTATAGCATGTCAACTAGAGTGAACCAGTAAGCATGAGATACAGCAGGTTTGTTTAAATTGCAGTGCACCCAAACACCAGCCTAAGGAGATGGGGGAGGAGATACAGTGATGCTTGGAAGTTTGTGAACCCTTTAGAATTGTCTATATATCTGCATAAATATGACCTAAAACATTATCATATTTTCACACAAGTCCTAAAAGGAGACAAAGAGAACACAAGTAAACAAATGAGACAAAAATATTATACTTGGTCATTTATTTATTAAGGAAAATGATCATATAGAAAATTCTAAAGGTTTCACAATCTTTCAAGCAGCACTGTAGCAACAAAATGAGGGATTATGGGTAATTTGCCACAACAAGCTGGGCAGCACTGTCTGGTGGAAAAGTGCAACTGGTGACTCACTTTATACTGTATGCTATTTCTCTGCTCTACTAACATTATTTTTCTCTGTTTACAGGAGGATCAATCTTGTGGGGAGTCCTCAATATATTCAAATATTATCTTTACATTTCTATAAACCAGAAATCACTGATGTGTTAATCTAACCTATCAGGAACCATTTGATTTGGCAGATGAATCTGGTTGACTGATTACTTTCCGCTATTTGACTAGGGCTTCTAAACCCCAGTGGCTCAAACTGTATTGAACTTTACAGAGGCCTTTTTTTTGTCTAGTCATGGTTAGAAAGAAATTAAACCACAGCACATAACTGTGAGAGATCTCTGTGGGCTGGTCAAGATACAGTTTAGCATTCACAAGGAAACCTTCTCTGCAGATGAGAACGAGCTTGAAAAACAGCACTGTTTAGCCCTCATCTTATTACAACCAGTCAGTATCTCCTATCAGTATGCTTAAGTGTAATATCATGGGCATTAATGCTGGACAGGCTTCCAGAAGAGTCCATCTCTGCTATTTCAGCTAGTTACAGGTGGCATAGTTATGTGAAGTATATACTATGTTTTATTGCATTGTGTGTGGGTGTGTGATGGGAGACAGAAACTGAAGGCATTTTCTACCGGAGCACCTGCACATTAAAGCTTTCAGGTTATGCAGACACCCACATTCACAACGACATCTGATAAGCTGCCCATCTGTCTCACTATTTTTTCGAGGCAAAATCATTGGTTTGAGGAGATGAGATTCAGGTACTCATTTGGTTCTGATGTAGTTTGAGGGAAATGCCATGAAATTGCTATCACTTGACACTTCCCCAAGATAAAATGAAGAAAAAAAAGTAGATTATGGGTGAAATCACTACATCTTGATATATCCAATATAAACAGAATTGTATTGAGGTGATCTGTAACTTTTGCATGTCTCCCACGTCATCCCTCTCAGACTCAGATCTCATCATTCTCATGAACCGCTCATGTATAACCTAGCTAATATGGGTGTGGTTCAACCTCTTCCTTGTGCATATACCAGTGGATATATCAGTGCGACAAAGGCAGTTTAATCCTCTAGGATTATTCACACCATATGCTTAAACATTCTTCACACTCCACCACTAGATTGCTAATATTGGCGCAGCATGTCAGGTGCTTATTATATAGTGTGCTGAGTAAAAGATGATTATGCCTCACCATCAGGACTGCCAAGGCTCTGGCTGTTATCCTGCCTTCCTGCAGATTTAATATACAGTGTGTCATGGAGCAATACTGAGTTCTCACATGCTACAGATACTTAAAAACAGTGTAGTTTTTACTACTCATCTGAAAGCATGCTTATATTGCATATAAAAATTCAGAAAAAATACCATCTTTCCTTAGCTAGCTGTATGATAGTACCATTGTATGGAGATTGATTTTTGTATATCAGCTTCTTTTCTCCAAGTTGTAATATAAGTTGACACTGATTGCAGCTTTCTGTGTTAGCCATGTTTGTCAGTCTTCAGAAATGGTTTGCTGAAGGGGGGGGGGGGGGTGCTTTGGGGGGTTTAGTGGTGGGGGTGGTGTTGTTTGGGGGAATTCTCGTCTCCTACACTAGCTGGGAAGGTCATGAATATTAATTAGGCAATGAACAGACTGAACATGTCATTGGCTGAGGCATTTCTGAGGCAACTGCTCCACACTTAAGTTTGTTTCGTTGACTGACATCAATCTCACAAGGGAAGTAAATGTGTTGCTGTAAAATAATCCAAAAGAAGAGTACCACAAGGGCTTGTGTGAAAATTTTATGAGAAATTTGAACAGCCAGTAAACAGTTTTCAGAGAAACAGATGGTGGAGTTGTGTGAGTTGCTCAATGGAACAATGATACAGAATGAACAAGCTGGCAAATAACATCAAAAGGTTGTTTAACAGTAACTCTAATCTCATCATACTGGATATACATAAAATAATTGTATTTTTTCTACAGTAATCTGATGTGGAAACATAAGCAAATTATTATGTCTATTTATTGTGCAAACACATTATATGGTGTATGTTACATATAGAGTCATGTGAAAAAATAAATACACCCCATGGAAATTGTTGTCTTTTTTTGACATATTTGGACAAGCAAACATTTGATCCTCTTTGAAACAGTGCCTATTAATAAATGTGATACACTATCAAATAACACATCAAACTGACATATTGTAGTAATTTTCACAATTTAAATGAACAAAAAACAGATCAGTCACGTGGAAAAAGTAAGTACTCCTACATTTACCACACCTTCAAGTCCATAAAATTAGAATCAGGTGTTCAAGATGTGTCAGTGATTAGAACCTGCTTAAAGAGTGCAGGTGGAACCTGTCTTATTTATATCCCTCTCATATCTAGTGTCTGGTGTCCCCTTATTGAGGTTATTGAGGTATATGGTGCCATCATGCCAAGATCTAAAGGTTATGGAATGGTCTAGTCAAAGCCCGGATTTGAATCCATTGAAATGTTGAGGGGGGATTTGAAACAGGCAGTACATGCAAGAAAACCCTCAAACATCTTGCACCTGAAAGAATATTGCATGGAAGAGTGGTCAAAAATCCCAGCAAGCCTGATGTCAGAGACTGGTGGACAATTATGCAAAACACCTACAAGAAATTATTTCTGCTAAAGCGTACAATACTAGCTTCTGAGGCCAAGGGTGTACTTACTTTTTTCACAGAAGAATATCACATCTATTGATATTTCTGTTGAATAAATGATTGAAAAAGCTAATTTTCCTTGTGGTTTTGTTCAAGTATATCAACTTTATTAATAGGCACTGTTTCAAAGATGATCAAATGTTTGCTTGTCCAAATATGTCAAAAAAGCCAACAATTTCCATGGGCTGTACTTATTTTTTCACATGATTGTATATTGTTAGAATATACTGCAGAAAAATATTGTGTGTATTTAATTTGATTTGAAAAGAGTGCTGTCTTTAAGGCTTTCCAACAAGTCACAGAGGTCTGCCTGATATGATATTTCTCCCCTGAAAAAACATCCAAGACAGTTGAGGAAGTATATAGATCTATATATTTAGTAGTTTCTTCAGTTCAGAGATGACAAAAGCTCTTTCTATTTTTACATGACATTTTACACAGCCTTTATCCTCATCACACATAAGATTCACTGAAACACTAGAATAACTCACTGTGGCCTACACAGTACACATGAGTGCATCACAGAATAATTTTGAATAATTCTGTTATCTGTGATTGGCCTAACATGGCCATCACCATATAGCATAACTGGCACTCAATTGGAAAGGCAGAGAATATCAATCTAAAAAAATTAAATAAAAATATATAGACAGGGTTTTATGAGTAAAAATGACTTGTGTTTCACAGTCACCCAAGACTAATAAAAATGCCTATGCTATAGGCTTGACTGGCTTGTCTCAAACAGAACCTCACAGATTATTCCCAGTTCACTTCAGATAATTATTTGCATCTACTGTTTGATGTCTTTTTGAGCATACAGCACAGCATTTGTGAGAACACATCCAGACTGCTTCAGTAAATAAAGCACAGGATGCAGTGGATGCATGTGCATAGTCCACTTCTGTGGATACACAGAATAGATTGAGCTTAACATAACCATCCCATCTCCACTTGGAGCAACATCCTTGGGACTGAAGTCCCCCATTTTACTACTGCAAGGAAGAAAGAAATGAACAATGCACAATGCACGAGCCTGAATTTATAGCCTGAATTCTATTTATGGTATTTGGATTTTTACATCAATATTATACAGTATGCTATTATACATATATGCTATTAATATACACTATGCTATTTAAGTCAATGACTCACCACCACCTAAAGTCCAGTAAGAACAACTGTTTATCATCGGTGGACAGTGAATTTTCTTTTAACATCAACTTTGATGTAGGACCATTTCTTTTTCATTTCTGCCATTGTGTGATTCCTTGAACTAACTGCATGTACTTCCACAAATCTTGGGGTGGAGAGGCGCATGCATGTGTGCAGAATTTCACATTGATTGAGGTGTAGAAAGTAAAGGAAAGGAAAAGCTTTGTGTATACATGCCTTTCTAAATCAGATTTGTTTTGTGTGAGTGTATTGAATATATGGAAGTTACTCGCACTGATGTTGACTAGCTAGCTAACACTGAAACTGATTTTTATGATCTGTGGTGCAGCAGGTAGCTTTACTGCCTCACAGCTTTAGGATCCCTGATTCTATCCTGAGCTTAGGTTACTATTTGTGCGGAGTTTGGCGTGTACCCCCTCCGCCGTTCACCTTCTTCCTCCTAACTCCTAGAAAATGCTTATAGGTAGACTGGCTATACTAAATTGCCTCTAGGTGACACTATCTGTTTTGCCCTGCAGTTGACGGGAGTATCATCCAGGGTGTATTCCTGCTTCAAGCGATCATGAGTCCTTCCTTTCATTCTCCATACTCTTCTCTTCCCATCATCAGGTGCAGACTGGCCATTGGGAAATTCAGGAATTTTCCCAGTGGGCCGGTCTTCTGAGGGCCAGTCTTTTTTTCCTAACCCCGGCATTATATAGCCTATATACAGATATTCAATGGGTCATCTTAGCTGCAGTGACACGGTTTTTATAATAATGCTTATTATCCAATTACGTTTAAGCCTGTGAAAATGGAATTTGTAAAACATGGCTGTTATTCCTAAACAAGTAATGCACAAAATTACAAAAATTGTGTCACTGTCCAAATACTTATGGGCCTGACTGTACATAACCATCAATGTTTACACTAGATGTCAAGTTTAGAATTTCCATAAACACTGTCATACCACAAAGGGTTCAAGTATGCAGAAATGATCTAATTATCTAGAACGTTCAGACTCTGAATTGAGATATGGATTTGTCTGATCGTAATGACCCAATCTGATAAATATTCCAAATTTATGAAAGGTGACAGTTTGAGATCATCTTTACCTAACTTTATATTTACATTTACATTTTACATTTATTCATTTAGCAGACGCTTTTATCGAGAGCGACTTACATATGAGGAAATACAGGCAAAGCGATATATTAAGCAGAGAACAATACAAGTAGTGCTACCATACAAGTCTTTTAATGTCTAGTTCTAGAGAAGCAAAGTGCACAGAGTAGAGGTGTAAGAGCCTAGTGTAAGTTGTTTTTTCTTTTCTTTTTTTTTTTTAATAATGGGGGGGGGGGGGGGTCAGGGGTTAGTTAAGTGTTCATGGTAGAGGTGGGTCTTTAACCGTTTTTTTTTAACAGATTCTGCTGTCCGGATTGAGGTTGGAAGTTCATTCCACCACTGAGGGACAGTCAGCTTGAAGGTTCTGGAAAGGGACCTAGTGCCTCGCTGAGTAGGCACTACCAGGCGTCGGTCATTAACTGATCGCAGGTTATGTGAGGGAACATAAACCTCAAGGAGTGTGTTGAGGTATGGAGGTGCTGTTCCAGACAAGGTCATGTACGTGAGCATCAGGGCCTTGAATTTGATGCGGACAGCTACAGGAAGCCAGTGGAGGGAGATGAAGAGGGGCGTAACATGGGTTTGTTTGGGCTAGTTGAAGACGAGGCATGCTGCTGCATTTTGAATCATCTGAAGGGGTTTGATGGAGCTGGCTGGGAGGCCCGGGAGTAGTGCGTTGTAGTAGTCCAGTTTTGAGATAACAAGAGCCTGGACTAGTAGCTGTGTAGCCTGTTCGTTGAGATAGGATCTGATTTTCTTGATGTTGTACAGAATGAGTTTATAACTTTATAACATTAATGCCAATAAGTATTAATATTAAGCTATTAATATTAAGATTAAACTGTTCATTAAGTGATGCTTGGAATGAGTAAATGAAAATGAATGAATGAATAAATAAATAAACAACTCTGACGATCAATAACAGGGTTAGATTAGGGGACACCTTTCTGTAAAAAGTGCTTTCAACGGCTAAACAAAGAGATGCTGTCTCATGGGGACTGGAACAGCACGCACAGTCTTCCATCACAACGACAAGGAAAAGAGGACGGGGGCGGGGGGTTAGGGACAGAAGGCTTGGAGGACGCTTTCAGTATATTGCCCTCTTTTCGGCATTATCCCCTCCGCGCGCCTTTGTTCGAATCCCAGCGATTCTCGCGAAACAGATGGTGTCCCGCTCGCGCTCCCCTCGGCCAATCGCGTGTGCCAGAATCAGCTGACTCGCGCGGACAGCGCCAGGTGCGCGAGCCCGTTATTTTCCCTGTGAAGCGCGTGCTGCTCCAGTGTGCAGAGACCACCAGTGGCATACCGCCCTTCTCTCTAATCGGACCATGCGCTTTTCTACGGAGAATCCGTGTGGACATAACGAAAGGGTACCCGAATAAAACATATGGCTGAAGGGTTCGCGTCGTATGGAGCTCAGGAGCAGCGCGGTAGAAACAAATAAGTCTCACATCGCCTTCTGGATTTTTCCCCTTGTTTGTTGACGTTTCTCTCTGTAAGGACATTGCATGCACTGAGGGAGGAGGCCGGTGCAACTGAAACGTGGACGCCAAAGAGGTAACAACCTCTGTATTTTTTTTTTTTTTTTAAGTGAATATAGACTAGTTCTTTGTACGCATATTATGTTAGTTTTAATGTACCAAATGTACCAATAACCATGTAATATGCATGCAAATACAAATCCTCAGAGGCTTCATTTCGGTAAGAAATGGGTTCGTTGCAGTAATTGTGCGCGGATCATTACCCTATTAAAATCAAATCTGTTACAGGTTTCAAATATAGGTTTTTTGCCCTTGCCTGCGTATCCATCTGCAGTTGAGGAATTGGTTTTCCCACGCAAGTTCACAGCCTTGCATTAATTGCAGTCACCTTTGATCTTCACGCGTAATGTGATTTGCATCCAAATATGATGGCACTAGCAGATGCCTTGTTCGAAATTAGGAGATGCAAGAAGTTTGGAAGAAAGAGAAGGCACCCAGACCATGTTAAACGTGTTTAAGTACAAGCGAAGGATGCATAATAATAAGAAAGGATTGTGAGTTGTTCATATTGTCCTTGAGGGACGCCTCCGCCTAGTTGCAGCTGTTGCGTCTGCAGAGCTTGCACAACTTCTGGGAGGCGGTGACGAGCATATTAATGAAACTGGCGTCCTGAGGCAGCTGGTCTTATATAAACACTGTCGGGGTTTATTCCGCATGGAAGTTGCTGTGTAGACTGTATAAGAAAAGTGAGAAGTTGCACATACGAGGGTAATTTTTTTTTTTCTTTCGTGAGCTATTTTTGAGGACGTTGCTTAGTTTCTATACTTAACAGAAGCCAGTATGTGTGGAAGAAAATTCAAGAATTCTCACAATAGTAAGGCATAGAAAGGCAGTAGTATTTCTACCAATACCAAATGACTGATAAACTGTGGTACACTATAAATAATCATCTTAATTTGCATAGATTGGGCTACAGCAAATGGTTATGCTTTTTTTTTAGTAATCAACAGATTATTATTATTATTTTATTTATTTATTTATTTATTTATTTATTTTAAGGATTAAATCTAACAAGTCAGGGAGTTTTTCCTAGCCACTGTCGCCACTGGCTTGCTCATTGGGGATAAATTTATCAATTTAAAATTTAGATCCAAAATGAATATATTTCTGTAAAGCTGCTTTGTGACGATGTCCATTGTTAAAAGCGCTATACAAATAAAACTGAACTGAATTGAATTAACAATTATTCCTTGTTCCAATTACAATAACACGTCTACATCACAAATAGAATTTGACAAAATTAATGACAAAAAGATTTCAAGATTCAAATGATTTGTGTTCATCTTTTTATCTAAATACTACCAAACCAGTAGCTTACACATAGACATTGCCTTATCAGTGGTTACCATTCATCTTAACAAACAAAAGCAGGCAAAACCTAACATCCCTAATTAAACCATCAAGTTAGTACTTCACATATTTTACTATTTTGACAGTTTATTTTACTGTTTTTTTTTTTTTTAATTATCAAACAGTTTTCATGAAACATTAGTATGAGCATAATGATGTGTTACTGTATTCACTTCACTTACAAAGCAGAAGGTTTTTGGTGCATTCCTTCCATGTGTCCTTGCATCATCAGTGTGGTGCTATGGAAGGAGTCTCTGCTTTGCATACATTGCATTGCATCACAATGGATTTATTAATTTTATTTTATTTTTTAGTAAAAAAAAAACCCAGTTTTAACATTTTAGATATTACCATCTTTGACTGCTCTCTTGATGACACTTAAACTGCATATTCAGTGTGTGTGATATTCTATTTTCTCTAAGTTATATACATTTTTACGCTGATGGAAGTGGTCATAGCGCCTAGCCACTGCTGCTTCCAAAAGCTTCAGTATTGTATTACATTCTAACCAAAAATAGAGGCCTGTGCAGTTTTACACTATAATGTGCAGGCCTAGTATAGACATAGAGTGTATTGATATCAGCACTATTGTACTGTAACCCCACATGGATATGATATGATGTGGATTTTGTGTTTTTATGTATGATTGTCACATCTACACTTTTTTTGGAAACCTAAGTACCTCATAAAGAAAAATCCTCAAGATTTTAAACCCTAAGAGTACAAAAAGAGGAGGTGACAGACTTCTAGTATCCTCTTCTGTCCTCCTTTTGTCTCCTCCTTTCTTCCAATAACCCCAGCAAAGGGTAAAGGCAGGGTGTGTGGGGGGGCAACAATCCGGGCTTTATTCTATTATTTACCTAAAAAGGGTGGGGGTGTGACTCCAGGGATAGTAGAGCTGATTTTGGGGGGAAAATAACTAAACCCATATTGCGAAAAATAAATCATCCTTGGGACCTGCATGTTCTCCACTTTACCCTCAATTCTGATGGTCCCTTATCATCTGTAATCAATAATTTTATGCAAATCCCTATACTCTCAAATAGCAAATTCACCATCTCACCAAACATAATCCTAGTATTTAATACTATAAAGTGTTAATTAATGTTGTGCAAGCCTTGAGAATTACACATAGATACACTAGCTTCTCTATTCCCCATGGCAAAGCCTCTGGGATGCTGAACAGATTTCCATTAACATTCATTTCACAAACTACACTTTTCTGGAATGCTGGTATCAGCTTCTATCGTGAATTCCTTTTTTGTTCAGGATGTGCCGTCGATCCCCCCTGGATTTCATTCTATCTCTCTCTCTCGCTTCTCTCTCTCTCTCTCTCTCTCTCTCTCTCTCTCTCTCTCTCTCTCTCTTTTGCTTTTTGCTTGCTTAGGCATTGTATCAATGTTTTATTTTCAACACATTTCTGCCTCCATGGATTAGTGTTTATACAGGCATGGAAAAAATCCTGCTTCCTGGGAAAGGTGAAATGTGTGCTTTTAAACCTGTTCAACGTTATTTTTGGATCTGACTAGAGGATACGGGACCATGATTCCTCAGCACCTTTCTGCCCATAACTGCAGTGTAGTTTACAGCTCAATCTGCCATTCTGTTCACAAGTGACTTACTAAAAATGTGCTTGGGGTGTGTTTTCATTACAGTTCTTCTCGCACAAGCTGTTTCACTTGTGTGTTATAGTTGACAGACACAGATTATTTGAGCCCAGTGTAACAGAAAATCCATGCTATAAATTTGCTGATTTTACTTACCACAGATAGACTGTTAAGCATTGTCTGTATGCATTTCAAAATTTGGAAACATTCCATTCTGCTGAAGGTTTGCAATTTGAATGCATTGCATTTATACAATGTAATGAATTACATACACAGCACATTGGATTAAACAATTACTATGAAGTTAATGTCCAGACTCTTCATTTTAATTTAAATGTATGTACATCTGTGCTGAGCTATGAACCATATAGGAATCAGAGGCCCTAATGCATATTTTTTTAGGAGCACCATAGGCGATTGCTCACAAGGGAGATTTTAAAGGATTTAGAGTTTATTCTAGATGCATTTGGAGCCTGCTGCTGTTGTTGTGAAGATGTGGAAAGAAGACTCGTTGCCAATTAAGTATTCATGAGCTTATCAGTCAGAAAACTCTGAATAAATCAATCATTGGCACATACCATTTCATGAGTTCAAAACAACAGTTCTGTACAGTCTATAGAGCCAAGAACTTATTGGGATTGTGTTGATGCTACAGATCAGATCACAACCAGACTACAGTAGTGGGTGTCTTGACTACATTTTACCAAAAAATAAACACTTTATATATGAAAAGAATGTTGTGATAGGTTATAATTTTAGCTTGAATTAGCAGCATTGTTTAATTTGCCATTAAGGATGTGCATACAGTCATCATTAGAACACAGGTACTTGGACAGATGCTGTCTTTGTGTTCTATTTAGTATTCAAATTTGGGACATCTTAATGAAAATACTAGTTACTAGAGAGAGAGAGAAAGAGCAATATATATAAAGTGAGATAGAAAGTGTGAATTCTCTGACACTCTTT
The DNA here is from genome assembly GCA_023630585.1 of Cranoglanis bouderius. Taxonomy (NCBI): domain Eukaryota; kingdom Metazoa; phylum Chordata; class Actinopteri; order Siluriformes; family Cranoglanididae; genus Cranoglanis; species Cranoglanis bouderius. The sequence goes on from CM042537.1 coordinate 13,155,139, forward strand.
TCACAAGTCTGACAGACACAAGGTGGATGACCCCTCACCACCCCCCTGATGGCAGATGGCGCCAGCAGATTTTTATGGCTGTCAATTATGATTTAAAGCAGAAAGATGCAAAGGAAAATGGACATTACAGCAGGCAGCCATGGTCTGAGTAAAAGACCAGCCTAATGAAGCTTGAAAGGTATAAACAATCATTTACTCCTTAACTTGAGATGACAGCTTCCAACTTTCAGCTGTTGACTGGATGATATGAACAGATATTTAAAGTGGCATTTTAGATATTCTCTGTTTATGAGGTGACCAGTGATACAGCAATATATTATACAGTACCCACAGTACTGTGCAAAAGGTTTAGGCACCCTCCTTTTTTTTAATACAAACTTTACAGATTTTTTATTTTATGACTTTTACATTATCAAGTCAGTACAAAAAACATTTTAGATTCCCAAACATTAGTTTTCTAGCACAAAAATTAAATGTTACAGAAAAATGTTTGTATGCCATTAAAGAAAGCAGCATATTACATAAGATACCACTTTTCAGACAAAAAACACAATGAAGACTGCTGGGTTTTGCTGCAAAAATAAGAAGCAAGTGCGAAAGTTAAAGTCTCCAGAAGAACTGTGGCTGGTTCTGCAAGATGCTCAGTAAAACTTACCAGCTCATTTCCTTATAAAACTGCACAAATTGTACTGGAGACTACTATTTTTATTTTCTATTTTTCTGTCACACTAAATATTGACTTTGTTTCATTTACTATTGTTTACTGGTCTTTTTTTTTAAACATAGAAACATTTGATTTCATCACTTTGAAGGCATTACATTTATGGCATTTGGTGGACACCCTTGTCCAGAGCAACTTACATTTGTCATTTATACAACTGAGCAGTTGAGGGTTAAGAGCCTTGCTCAAGGGCCCAACAGTGGCAGCTTGGCAGTGCTGGGATTTGAACTCACAACCTTCTGATCAGTAGTCCAACAACTTAACCACTGAGCTACCACTGCCTACATGCCTAAAGCATCTTTGCTCTACAGCATTTCTTTGCATGTGCCTAAAACTTTTGCACAGTACTGTATATTTTAGAGTTGCGTAGATATAACAGTGACCTGGTGATGTACTTTATATTTTCATCTGCGTCTTGTTACTTTAGGCTTTAACTACTTCACATCACCACAAATCTATGTTCACATTGTCTACTAACAGGTTTGGATTGAAGTTCAAACAAATCAATAGCTCTTTCCAACAGAGCATTAAAAGCTTTTTTTCCCCCTCTGGACCACTGCCAGACAAGTCCAGCCTCCAGGTTCACATTACATATCTAACTACAGATCTTAACTATATGTTTTATCATTACAATGTATAAAAAAAAACATCTTGGCCAAACCTTGGGACGCACTGGGAAGAAAAAAAAAATCAATTTGCTTTCTTGTACCATTGCATATGTTCATTTTTAAAAAATTTTTTTGTTTATGCATTAGAGGTCCAGAATAATCTGGCAACACTGAACATTTGCTGTTATTGTTTAACTGTGCCAGCAATGATTGGTGAAGGTGTCTTATTACCCATTAAACAGTGTCTTATTAACCACTATTCCTATTTTTCTACTAAAAGTATTTGTAAATAATATTTGTTACATTAATTTTTTTAATGGAATAATATTTTTGGTTAAAACATTCTGCATTAATGAACTCTGAACCAGAAAGTATTTTAGTTGGACCCTGTTCCAACAAAAATGGTGTGGGATGCATTGCTATTTTTTTTCCTTCTGAGTGTGAAGGTTTTATCCCCTTTTGTGGTCAAGTGCTGAATCTGAGATTAACCTCACTATGAAGATACAGTATCATGATAAATTGTGAGAGTAACAGACAGTGAAAAATTTATACAGATTAGACTACAACACCTAATGTTAATGAAAGAGGGGAAGCTTTCTGAATGAATAGGCATCATGATTGATGGTTATGTAGAGATGGCCTCCTTCATTATCACACATCAGTATTAGCACGTGAGCTGTCTGTAAATATTTATACAGTTAACCGCTTTTGAAGTCCAACATCATGACTACCATTGCCAAATGTACTGTATGTTTATGCATTATTTAAAAAAGGAATTTCCATAAATTCCTTAAATTGCTATGAGACTAAGCAGAAAGGTTCACTGACACACTATATAATCTATTCAGACAGTGCCATAAAGAACTAATGAATTTAGAATATTTGTAAAACATCCAATCCTCATCATGCAGCTGTAGTCTAAAGGTAGTCCAGTTTCACAGGAAAACTGAGGACCTTGCAACACTGGCTACCCTGGCTACTGGTCAGACAGCATCAATCAGACAGTTGCTATGCTTGACCTGGCTATGATTATTTCATGATGTCCCCCACTCAGTGACACAAGCAGATTTTGACAGCCATGGACCTGACAGCAGGTATATGCTGTAGGTCATTACTCTTTAAGGATACACTTTGATAGGTTGCCCTACAGAGGGATCACATAGGGTTCCAAGTAAAACCCCTTGGGATTCTAAGAAAGCTTACTATTCAAAGACCAGTAAGTATGAGTAACCTTTTTTCCCCTTGCAATATGTTGCAAGTTGTAACAAATACAACTTGTATTTTACAAATATACATCTTACAAATATGTAACCCTAGTTTATAACCACACTAGGGTTTGCTGGATGAAGATCACCTCTTGCAGGCAGTTTCTGGCCTGTTGATTTAATCCATACTGCAGTGTGACTGCTGTATTCACCCTCCTAAAATTATTTGCACAGGTTTCTTTTCAAATGAACTGAAAACGGCATGTGTACTATCATTTGTGTGTGTTCAGGTGTGTCCCTATGCTTGTGCTTCATAAGTATAAATGTTAGATACAGAGGATCACATCTTATTGTTTTAAAATTGTATTGTTTTCCGCTCTCCAAAGGGACATCTTACGTCCACTCGTTTGAATGAAAGTGTCTGTTAATCACTGTGTATTGTAAAAACCTGGTGGTTAAGAGTTTAATGGGCGTTTCAAGGGAGACAATAAAGCACAGTAGTACATTGTAGCCAAAAGCTTGCTGGAAACTGCTGAAAGACAGTTTGATAAACTTAATGAAGTATGATTTAGGGGCAAGAACAGTGGTCTTAGTGTAAAAGTCTTAAACTTCAGTGGACACAAATTAGGTACCAAATCAGGATTTTTACACCAGTGACACTGCACACATGGTAGGTCGCAACTTTAATTCACTGTTTTAGTAATGAAGCATACAGATATCTGTACTGACAATCAGATTATTTAAACATGCATGTTTATGATTTCTGAAAGTTTTGTTAATCTAATGAGATTTTCACTCCTAAACAGAAGTGCGAACATCTACGGTTTTGCCATAGTATTTATTTATTTGTTGTTGGGTTTTTTTTTTACTCCTTGCTGTGGCAACACATGAAAATATTTCTTTTCTGCATTTTCAGCTAAGGCAAGGTTAGACTGGACGTGAATACAATTAGCAGAGTGGAAAAGACAATCCACTGTAGGTGCAAAGGACATGGGACATGAAATATGCATTTGAGGTTGCCTTCGTTTTGTGTCACCTTGATCTAGGTGAACCTCTGAATTTGTGAATCTTGGTCTTGTGAGTCAGAAGAAAACTTAAGGATAAGCATTTCACATTTCTGTGTCAGTAAAAACAGGTCGTTCTATAACAAAAGCACAGGGTAAAATGTGCAGTTTCTTTCAGTCTGTATTTTATACTTATTAGTTTTCTATAGTATTCTACAGTAATTTTGAAATATAGTTTTTTGAAAACTCAGAGTATTATTTAACAGTCCGTACAGGTTTTAGTGGAGTTTTTTGTGATTGTTGCAGCCAAAAATACTTGATTTTGCTGTGGCTTTTTTCAAAATTTGCGATGCGACGTGGAGTTTTTTTGTGTGTTTTTTTGCAGAATACTTGAATTGCACAAAGTTGTTTTGCACAGTCTTTCACAGTGATGTTTGTTGGTAAATGTGACCTTTTTTTGGTGAAATGTCTAATTTCAGTATTTTTGAAGGCATCTGTACTTCACAGCATTTCTTTAAAAGACTTTACAAGACTTTTGCACAGTACTTTATATACAGGAGACAATTATCTATGATCCACAGTACATTAGTGATGAACAAATAAATGCCTTCCCCAAATGGCAAACTTAAATACACCAAGTAAAAATTCTTGGAGTCTGTGAAAAGCATTTCATTCACGTGAGATTTCATAACGGCAACGATTTTACACTATCACATTCGTCACAGATTCAGATTGTGAAAGCAACTAGATTTAAATGTTTAAATGGCAATTATTCTTCAATTTAACAGATTATGCAATGTATTATCCATCTTGAAGATTGGGTATAAAATTAGTTTGGATTGGACAAATGCCTTTTTATTCCAATTTGGCAAAAGTCTGACTATTAACAGATTATTGGGTTGCATGTATAAGTAGCTACCATTAAAAGAAATCCCTCAAAGACAAAGAAGACCAGCACTGAGAGAGAAAAAAAATAGCACTAAGGTTCCAACATTTTTTGGTAATATTCTGGCCACACAATTGGTATTGTTTACTTTTTTTAAAAATAATTTTTGCTTATTTTTATTCTAATTTATTTATATATTTTATCTATTTGTTACATTTTGCCTGCATTATATCTATATTATTGTTTCTCTGCTTAATATGCATAAATAAATATTGCTCCACTAGGCTTGAAAAAAAACCCAAGATAAAATCTGATTCATCATTAACTGGCAAATTGTGTTTGGATATGATGTGCAATTCAGGGTAATTTGAAACTCTCTTGGGCTGTTTTGATCTTGAAAATGAAAGTGTCAGTGGAGAAAATATGCAAGCCTACATTTAAATTTGTAAGCTAAAAACAGCCTGGGTGTTATCATGTGTTAAACAGACCAAGCACCTGCATGGACATTTGTTGTACCATATGGCATTGATGCTGACTCAATCATTTTAGCAGCAAGAGTATTAAAGCAGGAGTCCAGGAAGCATTAGAGAATGCCAAATGCTGCTTGTGATATGAATGAACACAACTGTATTTCACTGAACACTGTCCCAAACCTACTGCTTTTGCTGTGATCTTGATGCCTGCATTATATTAACAGTTTATTCTGAATCTGCAATCAGAATTCATTCAGATAATTTTTGCATACTATATAAACATAAGCACTGAGGGATTATCATTTATTAGAATTCTCAAAAGTGAGATTTAGTTTTTAGTCCGTACAGGATTTCGCAGAGTTTGTTTGTGATTGTTGCGGCCAACAATGCTTGATTTTGCGGCAGCTTTTTTCAAAATTTATTTTTTGTGCTTTTTTTGCAGAAAACTAATTGAATTGGCAAACTTGCAATTGCATGAAATTGTTTTGCATGGTCGTTCGCAGAGATGTTTGTTGGTAAATGAGACTTTTTAGCTGTATTCATGTTCGACGCACCTGAATTGAAGGGAGCTTTGGCTGAATGTGTGTTGCGATGATGTCAAATGTCTTGGCCAAAATCTGCAGAAAATCTGCAGTAATTTTGAAAAATTGTAAGCTCCTCAGAATATTGCAGAGTTTCCTTGATTTTGCATTAATTTATGTGGTTGCAAAATCCTGGAGGGCTTTTCATATTCAATGAGGTGATGTTTAGGAAAATAAGTATCCAATTTTTACAACACAAAAATGCAAATACCCCTACCTGGGTTATTTTGCCTTATTATGCCCTAGTTCCCCTTTTGTTACTATAACATACTCCACTCTTCTGGGAAGCCTTTCCACTAATTTTGGTATGTGACTGTGGGGATTTGTGCTCATTCAGTCACAAGAGCATTCGTGAGGCCTGGTTCACAGTTCTCATTTCAGTTCATGCCAAAAGTGTTTAGTGGGGTTGAGGTCAGGGCTTTGTGCAGGTGACTCGAGTTCTTCTACATCAACCTTGGCAAACCATGTCTTTATGGACCGCACTTTGCACACGGGGGCATTGTCATGCTGGAACACAGTTGAGCCCTTTAGTTCCAGTAAAGGGGAAATTGTAATGCTACAATATACAAATACATTCTAGACAATTGTGTGCTCCCAACTTTGTAGTTTGGGGAAGTTCCACATATGGGTGTGATCGTCAGGTGCCAACATACTTTTGGCCATATCATGTATATTGATTTGATTTATTTTTGATACATAGATATATTCATATTTTGATTTGAGATATAGAAAATTGTCATTTCATATAATGTCATATCATCTATGTTGTTATATCCTATATTTTGACGGAACGTTTTCTTTTGCTTCCAGATCGAGTTGCACTGACCTGATATCAGACTGTCAGAGTCTACAGGGAATCTACTGGGAAACTACAGCTTTGAATTTCTGTGCCACTGTTACTCAAGTTTTTACAGGATAAAAGGTTGATGCAGTCACACTTCTGAACACTTGATGAAAGTTTCACCATACAGTCCAAATCTTTTTGCTTCTTTGGGAATCCAACCCATTTTTGATCAGAGTGTCTAAAAATGGCTATAGGGACTGGATTCTGTCTTGCTCAGCCTTGCTTCATTTTTCTGCTGGCATTACTTACATTCTCTTCTGTTGAAGCTACAGAGTGTCCTCAACTATGTGTATGTGAAATCCGGCCATGGTTCACACCCCAGTCTACCTACAGAGAAGCTATAACTGTAGACTGCAATGACCTTCGTCTTACACGCATCCCTGGAAATCTGTCAAGTGACACGCAGGTGTTGCTGTTGCAGAGTAACTACATTGCCAGGACCAGTGAGGAACTGGAGCAGTTGCTAAATCTGACTGAACTGGATCTTTCCCAGAACAACTTTACCAACATTCGTGATATAGGCCTGACCAACATGTCCCAGCTCACCACACTCCATCTGGAGGAGAACCAGATTGTTGAGATGCCTGACTTCAGCCTTCAGGACCTTACAAACCTTCAGGAGCTTTATATAAACCACAATCAAATTAGTTCCATTGCACCTGATGCATTTGCTGGTTTGCGCAACTTGCTAAGGCTACATCTGAACTCAAACAAGCTCAAAGCTATTGATAGCCGTTGGTTTGAATCAACCCCTAATCTTGAGATCCTAATGATTGGGGAAAATCCTGTGGTTGGTATTCTGGATTTGAATTTTAAACCACTTGTTAACCTTAGAAGTTTGGTATTAGCAGGGATGGAACTTACTGATATACCTGGCAATGCTTTTGTCGGACTGGACAATCTTGAGAGCCTCTCTTTCTATGATAATAAACTTGTGAATGTTCCTCAAAATGCTCTACAGAAACTACCAAACCTGAAATTTTTGGATTTGAACAAAAACCCTATACACAAAATCCAGGAGGGGGACTTTAAAAACTTGTTAAGGCTTAAAGAACTTGGTATTAATAATATGGGGGAGCTTGTCTCAATTGATCGTTTTGCCCTGGATAATCTGCCAGAATTGACCAAACTTGAGGCCACCAATAACCCCAAGCTGTCGTATATTAGCCGAATAGCATTCCGTGATGTTCCATCTCTTGAGAGTCTTATGCTCAACAACAATGCCCTAAACTCTGTTTACCTGGCAACAGTAGAATCTTTACCCAACCTGCGGGAGATCAGCATTCACAGCAACCCACTGCGGTGTGACTGTGTTATCCAATGGATGAGTTCAAATAAGACAACCATACGATTTATGGAACCTCTTTCAATGTACTGTGCAATGCCACCTGAGGTCAGAGGCCAGCGCATGAGAGAGGTACTTTCACATGAATCTGCTGAGCAGTGTTTGCCAATGATATCCCACGATACCTTCCCTAACCATCTTAACCTGGATATTGGCATGGCCGTAGACCTTGACTGTCGTGCAATGGCAGAGCCTGAACCAGAGATATACTGGGTGACACCATTAGGTAACAAGGTCATGATGGATACTGTGTCTGATAAGTACCATCTGAACAGTGCCGGAACACTACACATATCAAACATTCAGGCTGACGATTCTGGCCGCTACACCTGTGTTGCTCAGAATACAGAAGGTGCTGACACCAGAGTGACTGCAATCCGGGTCAATGGTACTCTCCTGGACAGCACTCAGCTTATGAAAATATATGTGAAACAAACAGAGTCCCACTCAATACTGGTGTCCTGGAAGGTAAACTCCAATGTAATGACTTCTAACCTCAAGTGGTCTTCAGCCACCATGAAGATTGACAACCCCCACATCACCTACACAGCCAGAGTCCCTGTAGATGTTCATGAGTATAATCTGACACACCTTCAACCAGCTACTGAATATGAAGTCTGTCTCTCAGTTTCCAATATTCACCAACAGACTCAAAAGTCTTGTGTAAATGTCACAACAAAACATTCCACTTTTGCTGTAGAAATATCTGACCAAGGCACCAACACAGCTCTTGCTGCTGTCATGGGTACAATCCTGGCTATGATAAGCCTGGGGTTCATCTCTGTGTACATTGCCAAGAGATGGAAAAGGAAGAATTACCACCACTCTCTCAAAAAGTACATGCAGAAAACCTCTTCCATTCCTCTTAACGAGCTATACCCTCCACTCATCAATCTGTGGGATGTAGACACTGAAAAGGACAAAGATGGCTCCTTGGAGCCAAAGCCAAGCCAGGTTGACACAACAAGAAGCTATTACATGTGGTGAAGTCCATCAAACTGTTGTTTTGGAGCACAAAGACATGTTTTACTTATTTGTGCAAAAATGAAAGTGGATTTATTCTCTACATTGCTTATTGGTAACAACTACTCTGCCAGTCAAAAGTTTTTGAACAAATGGAGATTTTGTGTTATGTTTTATTACAGTGTTACAAAATTAAACAAGTGCTTTAATTTTGCTTTATTATAATGCTTTATTAAAGGCAAGTGCACTTGTATAGTGAACCAATTAATGCAAGACTGTAAGCCTATATAAGTGTGCATTGAGACTGGGGTCCTGTGGGACCCAGCAAAAAAGGTGTGGGAGCAGGTGTTTTTTTTTTAATTTCATGTGGATGGGAGCAGGCAATGAGATATGAAGAACAAAGCAAGGCCACATTCATTAACATGGGAGCATACAGAGTGCTTACATGGTACAGGGTACATTTATGTTCAGTAACAACGTCATTTAGGGTGACGGTGGTTTAAATGACTAATTTGTATATATTTTGGGAAATAGAACCAACTAAGATCCTTAGAAAATATTGTGACAGTACAAAAAATAATAATCATAATAATAATAATAATTACGAAAGCAGGCTGGATTGGTCTGCAGCAGCAGGCAGGATTAGTCACAAGTGACTGTGGGATTGGTAAAAAATTCTTCAGGAGGGGATGGGGGAAAAACAGTCCCCCAAACACCTCTACTACAAGTGCCTAATTAGAGTTATCCAGGAGTTTCCAGTCAGATCTAAGTTTTTCCCAATAAAATTAAATGTTATCAAAGTTTCTCACGTATCATTTATACCCATTTCTTACTTAGATTTTCTAATTCTAGAGTATTTACCTTGAACCCATTTTTTTTTTTTACTTTAACCAAAAGTTTTAATACAGGGATTCAGAAACTTTTGATTGGCAGTGTAAATGGACTAATGATTCATATATTTTAGTAGACCATATTACTTTTTTTTCTTAGCTCAATATCACAGCTTTGTTTAGTTTCTGAGACATGTTAGTAGCTGTGCTTTTTATGTTCAGTATATTTTAATAGCACAGCATAGATATTGTCAAAGATTATTTTTTGGGTCAGTTGATGCTGTAGCAGTTTGATGCAGTACTATACAAATGTCTTTGGCAGTATTCATATAGAATGTAAAGTTTCTTTTTCTCATTTGTAAAACAGTTTATCTGTTGTTCACTGAAATATATTAAGAATTTTGTCCATGGACTGCAGTGTAAGCTGACAAAATGATTTTAGACTTGAGATACTGTCTATTAAATGATGTTAGCAATTGTTCTGTAATGTTGTATCAACTATAATTTTAACTTTTTTTTAATCAGACATTAAATTTTGATTTAGAACTTAAAGGAATAGTTCTACATTTTGGATTTGTTTTTATTTATTTATTTATTTATTTTTTTTAACATATTCAAGGTCTAATAAATTAATCAGTAGCATTTTCTACTTCTCTGCATGTAGTTTAATTGTCAGAGATGCCTAGTTCTACTTCCACCAGGGTGCTTTCTTTCTGAAACTAGTGTGCTCATTTCCTAGAATACTAATAGCAAATTTGTCACCTTGTGACCATGACCTCACAGATGTAGCCTATAAAAGGCCTTGCTACAGCACAGCCACATCATAGTAACTTTAGTATTCATTTATTGATATTCATCAGTGACTCAGAGAGCAGCTATTTGCTGGAGTTGGATGATGGACATGAACAATGAACAAGCATCTTCAACAAACACTTTCACAGCCTTTCCTTTTAGCAGCATAATACCAATTGCAATACAAGAAGCATGCCTCACAGGCCATGGAGGAACTGCTGCCTATTCAGCAACCTTCCCCAACACTATAGGAATGCAGAAATGACTGCAAGGGCCACTAGGAAAAGGAAGACAAATTCCTTTGTGGTGCAATCAAAGGATGAACGACAGCCAACACAGGGTTCACAGCTGCTTACCACCATGGAGAGGAGACATTGAGCGCTCTTACTGTATTGTAACACAGAGTAGAGGAGATGATATCAGGCATGAGCTGTTAAGGGCAGTACAAAAGTGCAGACCACTGTGGAGCGTAGTATAGCTGCTTCACATGTAGAGACAGACCCTGATGTACTTACCATGGCTGCATCTTATTCTCTAAACTTGAAGACCACCTTGGAGAAGAGTGCTGACAGGCCACCAAGAAAGGATACTGAAGGACTGAATGTGACCCCAGAACATGGCACATCAGCCATTAATGTGCTGAGAACTGTATCAAAGCTGCCTTGGCAAAACTAAAGCTTGATCCTCTACCTAATGCAAGTATCTTGCATTACATTGAGAGATTGTCATCCTCAGTAAAGTACAGTACCAATGGATTAATCGAATGAGGATTAGCATCACACTTACTGTCATCATTCATCATAAAAAATGTAGCAGCACTTATTTCAAGCGCTGTCAATGGAATACATTTTCCAGGGAATGCTTTAGGAAGTGTTACAAAATATTGTGATGACTTTGATATGCTGTCTACACAAATTCCAGATGGAAGCTCTTCTGGTTGTCTGGAACATAAGGAAGTAGAATAGTACGTTACGTGTTTAATTGTGGTTCTATGGCTAAGTGGAGGACTGTCCAGCCATCTGAGTCAGTCAGGTTGATAAAAATGGCAAGAGGATTTGCATGACATAGCAGGGGCCTTTTATGGGCTACACATGTGAGGTCACAGTTATAGTCAAGAGGTGAACATGTACCATTATATTTGATCATGTTACTATTAGTACTTGCCGAGGAAACAAGCACACACTGTGGAGGAGGGGGCGTGGTCGAGCACCGGCTTGTGAATGGAGGGCGGAGCCGGAGAAAGCGAGTGGTAAGGTTTACACACCTGTAGGAAATGAGACTAACGAGTGTTCTGTGTTGCAGTGAGGGGAAGAAGAAAAAAAGAGGAGAGACACGCGCCTCGAGAGAGAGAGAAAGAGACGCCGGCACAGAGCCACATGTGTGCGTGCGTGTGTGTATGTGTGTTTGGGAAATAAAAGAAAAACCCACAAACCGAAAGGAAAAGAAAGCAATAAAAGTGTACAAGTGGATTAAGCCTGCCTCCCTTCTGGTTCCTCCGTACCCGAACATTAAAATTGTTACACTGGTGCCGAAACCCGGGACTCCGAGAGGAAATCGCTGCCATGGAAGGCTCACCTCTGGCCGACCTCATCACCCAGCTGGTCAACCTCCACGAGACTCAACACCAGGCCCTCCTGCAGCTACAACGCGACCAGGAGAAGCGGTTTAAGGACCTCCTCGACGCCCAGGCCGAGGACCGCCAGAACAGCCGCACTCTCTGCTCTGCCCCACGTCGTGCTGACGAAGATGGGACCACAGGACGACCCAGAGGCGTTCCTGGAGCTGTATGAGTGCTCCACGCGGGCATAGGGCTGGCCTGAGGGTCAGTGGGCGGCTCGCCTGGTGCCGCTCCTGTCGGGCGAGGCGCAGCTCGTGGCTCAGCAGCTGCCCATTGCTAGCATGCTGGAATACCCGGACCTGAAGCGGGCGATTCTGCAGCGGGTCGTTTGCCTTCGCCCAGAAGCTCCGGGACACCTGCAGGAGGTGGTTGTTGGCTGAGGAGCGCGACGCGGAGGAAGTGATCAACCTGGTGGTGCTGGAGCAGTTCATCACCCGGCTTCCCGACGGGACGGCGGAGTGGGTCCAGTGCCATTGTCCCACGTCGCTGTATGAGGCGGTTCAGCAGGCGGAGGATCACCTGGCGGCGTATCCAGGGGCAGGCGAGCCCCACCCTTCTTCTTCTCTCTCTCTCTCGACCTCGTGCCTCTCCTCGTACTTTTCCTGTCCCTACCCCCCGGAGACGCGGGCTGGGTCCACCCCGACCCATGCCCCGCACCCGTTCCTTTCTCCCTCCCCTTCCCACTCCCTCCGCTCTCCCTGTTTCTGTCTCTTCGGCACCAGTGTAATAATTTTAATGTTCGGGTACGGAGGAACCAGAAGGGAGGCAGGCTTAATCCACTTGCACACTTATATTTCTTTTCCTTTCGGTTTGTGGGTTTTTCTTTTATTTCCCAAACACACATACACACACACACACGCGCACATGTGGCTCTGTGTCGGTGTCTCTTTCTCTCTCTCTCGAGGCGCGTGTCTCTCCTCTTTTTCTCTTCTTCCCCTCACTGCAACACAGAACAATCATTCGTCTCATTTCCTACAGGTGTGTAAACCTTACCACTCGCTTTCTCCGACTCCGCCCCCCATTTACAAACTGGTGCTCGACCACGCCCCCGCCTCCACACACACAAACTCTACTAGTTCTGAAAGGAAGGAGCCCTTTTGGTCCTCCACATACAGAAACCACGGTTACATTCATAACCTACCATTTAGCTTTTTAGTATAGTTCCCCTCAAGTGTAGTTTAGTTTAGTTTGTAGCAAATCAAAAAAGGAATTCATATTTTACAAGGATTTTTAATGCAAAGTTTTACAGTACAGGTTGTGCTGACATTGCATAAACTTTGTCATAGTCACTACAGAGGTACCAACACCTACAGTTGTTGCCATAGTATTTATGATACGGGATATTTTTCATTTCATGCTTTTTTTTTTTTTTTTTTTTTTTTTTTTTTTAGCAAAAACTACAGTTAGATAAAAAATGAATAATATTCAGCCAGTGAAAAAGGCAACTGACTGAAGGGGAAAGGACAGAGGATACAAGACAAAGGATGTTTCTATTTATCATTATTTTGGCATCAATTTTATCTACAGTGCCCTCCACTAATATTGGCACCCTTGGTAAATATGAGCAAAGAAGGCTATGAAAAATTGTCTTTATTGTTTAACCTTTTGATCTTTTGTTAAAAAAAATTACAAAAATACTCTGCTCTCATGGATATCAAACAATTGCAAACAAAACACAGGTTTATAAAAAAAAATAATCATTGTTAAATATAGGTGTACAACAATTTTTGGCACCATTTTAGTCAATACTTTGTGCTACCTCCCTTTGCCAAGATAACAGCTCTGAGTCTTCTCCTATAATGCCTGATGAGGTTGGAGAATACATGGCAAGGGAGCTGAGACCATTCCTCCATACAGAATCTCTCCAGATCCTTCAAATTTGAAGGTCCACGCTGGTGGACTCTCCTCTTCAGTTCACCCACAGGTTTTCTATGGGTTTCAAGTCAGGGGACTGGGATGGCCATGGCAGGACCTTGATTTTGTGGTCAGTAAACCATTTTTGTGTTGATTTTGATGTATGTTTTGGATCATTGTCCTGCTGGAAGATCCAACCACGGCCCATTTTCCAGTTTGTTTTTGGATGAGAGTAGAGGCTTTTTTTCTTGAAACCCTTCCAAATAACTTGTGGTGATATAGGTGACTTCAGAATTCTGCAATTCTCCAGCTGTGATCCTTGGAGAATTTTTGGCCACTCAAACCATCCTCTTCACAGTGCGTTGAGACAATATAGACACACGTCCAATTCCAGGTTGATTCATAACATTTCCAGTTGACTGGAACTTCTTAATTATTGCCCTGATGGTGGAAATGGGCATTTTCCATGCTTGTGCTATTTTCTTATAGCCACTTCCCATTTTGTGAAGCTCAACAACCTTTTGCCACACATCATAGCTATATTCCTTGGTCTTACTCATTGTTATGAATGATTAAGGGAATTTGGCCTATGTGTTACCTCATATTTATACCCCTGTGAAACAGGAAGTCATGGTTGAACAATTTCCTGTTCCTAGTCACCCAGGTGTACTAAAAAAAAAAAATTAAAATATCAATGGGAATATACTTCAAATATATTTTTCTCATATGAATTCATAAGGCTGACAATAATTGTTGCACACCTATATTTAACAATGATTTTTTTTTTTTTTTTTGATAAACCTGTGTTGTGTTTGCAATTGTTTGATATCCATGAGAGCAGTGTTTTGGTGAATTTTTTGAACAAACTATGAAAAGGTTAAACAATAAAGACAATTTTCACAGCCTTCTTTGCTCATATATACCAAGGGTGCCAATATTAATAGAGGACACTGTAGAATAACTTTGACCTGCGAATTTGCAAACTTTTTTTTTTCATTTGAAGTGGGATTGTCATCTCTCCAGTTGGTAAAAAAAAAACTTGAGGCTTCACTAATTATTAAGTAGCGGTCATACTGGACATTTGCCTTGTTAGTTTTCTTAGGCTAAGTGTCAAGTTGCACATTTATGGCCACATACTCAACACGCATCTCTCTCTGGTTGATGTCAGTTCTATTATATTGACATGGATTTGGCCAAAAAAAAGGATTACCCTTCATGAAGCCATTGCCTTTTTGGCTAAACGCAATGCAGCAGCAGCAGCACTCGTTTGCATAATGTTCAGCTTTGCTGAGGTTTTGCCACCACACAGTAGTAAGCCAAGATTCTCTGCAGTGTAACCATCATGTACCACACAAATTTGACATAACTCTCCACTGTAATGAATAGCATCCAGCTCAGCGAAGATGCACATGGACATGTTCCATTACAGTTGCATGGCACACATCTAGGAAAAAGACAGCTAGATATAATTACCCCTACATTGGACTTCTGTATCAACAGACAGGTCATTCAATAATAAAAGTGCAGGGTAGTATGTGCTGTGTGTCACCATTTAATATTTTCTTTCATTATGTAAGCCATCATGATTTTCCTATTTGGCCAGGCAAGTTTGATATTTTCCTTTCATGCTAGTAATAAAAGTGTAAATACCAATTTTTATACTGTATCTGATGCTCAGATCTACAAATGTCTACAAAAAGTGAGTTTATGAACAGTAAAATTCTTTCACTACAGTTGTAGACAGTTTATTATTATGTGTAATATCTGACATGGACCGGACTGCAGACCGGACATGTGCTTCTGTTAATTTTGTAACAATTGTATAAAGTCAGCATATACACTCAGCTGGTTGCTTATAAATCCAAACATTATAAATATCAGTTCAACCAACTTATGTTTTATGAGTTACACTGTTAGCATGAAGCCGTCATGTCCACCAAAATACGCTGATGTTTTTGTGGTAAACTTTTTTCTGTTTGCCTGCTAGGATTTTCTTGTTAGCAATGTTGGCACCTCTGCCAGTACATAGTACTTATTACAGTTTTGCATACACTGTAGCTGTTAAATAAAATATATAATTTGGTTATATTATTGTCATTTTATACATTTAAATAACTGCACACAGACAGGAAGAAATAGTGTCATATTTCAGCCCTGAATACATGGGCAAAAGATTTATTTCAAAGAAATGTATCTATTCATTCATGATTGCAGGTATGAATTGTAAAACAGTAATAGAAAACTGACTGTTTAACAATTAGGTGAAAGTACTGCTTTTTACTTTTTTATTTGCTAGGGTTAGTTATTGGGCCCTTTGCTGTGATTTATACATGCTTGCATATTAAGGTGCAAACAAAAATAAAATAGTTTTGTTCCAATATTTTCATAAAAAATGTTCAAATGAAGTGTCATTTTTCTTTTATTTTACATCATATTAATCATTGGGAAAATGGTTCCACAGTCACCAGACCTCTCACCAGAGAAGCTGCTACTAGATGAACTTCACCACTTAATGAGACTCATAATGCCAGCAGCATACCTGCTGACACCTAATGAAGGAATGACTCAAAAATGTCATTAAAATTCATCTTAAGAATAAGCTTTTAGGTGAATGTCAGTAAAGGACACCTGTTTTGTTCTGATATTTTTATACAAACAAACAGTAATTTGAAGTATCATCTACAAAATGTTTCACAAATTTTTATGTTCTTTTAAGACTGTTTGGCCTGTCATGGACACACACTCTTGTCTCTGCTTGTTTTTATTACTCAAGTGGAAAATTTCATTTAAAAAAATAGATAAACCAAAATCAAAGAGGATAGCACAAAAGTATTGACACTCTGTACTGCTTACCTAAAGTAGCATGCACAACACCATGCACAATTTGCTTTAATGCATGTCAGATTAATACTTTTAATGTCAGTTAGTTGATCATGAATTCAAATGAATTGTTCACATCTCAAAGTCCTGCCCACCAACAGTTTCATTATGGTTGTAGAATGGAGCAATTTAAGCTTGATATGAGAAATAATTTAATACATCTACGGACAATGTCACATAATTTATCAACATCAGTGACCATACTTAAAGAATTCTCCCAGTGGAAAACATCCAAGATCTTTGCTAGAACAGAATATAATCACAATTTAGTAATGCCGTCTCTTTAAGCTGTTGTGAAAGACCTTTTAGATGGGAACAATAACCTTTACGTTATGCCAAGAACGAGAATGCTTTCATACAGGCATTGATGTCTTCAGATAGCTGCAATGCAGCACATCTATTTGAAGAAAGGCAAATCATTGGGGAAATACTAGGCAGGAACACGGTGCTCCCTTCTTGCTCTTTGAAACCTGAATGCTTTAGTGAACGCATAATTGAGCAGTGAATAATTTCAAGCGTACAATTACTTATGACCTGCTGAATGTACCAGATGGGCAGTAATGACTTACGGACTTGCAATAACTACATTGAACCTGACCACTAATGTAAATAATCCAAATTTAGACCACGAAAAACTATTAAAAGACTGTGTCCAAAATATTGCAAATATTGATAAGCATACCATTATTGTCATAATGATCACTTATGAAACTGTTTTCCCCTTTTGTTTCAATAGCAAGGCATTAGTACTGCTTTTGCACTGGTGCTGCTTTTGTGCCTTTTCGCCTCACATTTGTGTGTCAGACTAGTGAAAGGTTCGAAATGCTACATTTGCCCAAGGGCTTTGTTAACATTTGAACTAACACCTGGCTGGGCCTGAGAGGTACACTAATTGACAGGTTATCCAGGCTGTTGTTTTGTAGTAGTGCCAAAAGAAAAGGAAAATGAGTTCATAATACAGCTGAATGTGTAGGACATGACCTCAGGGATTCTTGTTGATTTGTCTCAGCTCCACTGTTATGCTGATGTCAATGTTCTGCAACACTAGATCATAGACATAGGCATATCTTACCTTCACATATAAATGTCCAGAGCTTAATAAAAATAAAAAATAAAACACACACACACACACACACACACACACACACACACACACACACACACACACACACACACATTATATAGATTATATAGTTCAAGGTAATGATATTGTGAGCATAATTGTGGTCCTTTATGGTCCATTACGGTCCTGAATCAGCATCTTTGTGATGCACATGGGTTTAGTTCATGGCCATCCCTGTGACAGCTGTTGATGTAGATGCATGAGAAAAAGCTAGCTAGGGATCTGAATGAAAAAAAAAGACCTTTTATGGTCTCCAAAAGAAGAATTTTTATTCTTAACAGAAACAGTAACAGAAAGTTTATGTAGAATCTTTAAAGCTTATTTGTACAGTTAAAAATGACGATGTACTGTATGTATTAGTAATCAACAACTGTATATCTTCTGATGTCACTGAAACTGTGTATTTCATTTAATTTTTTTTCACCACTTAAAATATTCTAAGCAAACTACTTACTGCCTAATGTGTCTTAATGGAATTAATGGCAAATATATATATATATAGCTGAAATGTAGTTTATAATTTCAACATTTTAACTATTGCTATGTGTTTTGTTAGTATTACTATGGATATCCTCCATACATCATGATATTTTTAAATGTCAGAAAATAACACAAATCCAGCTTGGAGAAAAAGAACAGCTGACCAAGGACTGATGTCTTGCAGTACTGTGCATGCAAGGCTTGGCTGTCCTTAATCCGGCATGGTGTGTGGAGGCTTTCGTCAGTGGCCAAACCTTTTAGTTTTAGGCCTCCAGTACATTCTATGGCAGTAAGGGGGGAAAAAACACCATCATCAGCATACATTACACAGCCTTAATGCCTTGTAATTTTTACATTTTCAAAAAATCTTACTCTTTCTTACTCATTCTAATTGTTACTCTTAATTGTAATTCTTATTCTTACTGCTTAAGACTTATAAATGATATTTATGTGGTTTAGAGTGATTTTGTCATGAGAGAACACGAGACAAGATGCTTATAACTTAATAATATTTTGTTTGTTTTTTTCTGAAAATACTGTATTTTGAAAATACTGTATGTATTTCCAGGCAGCACTGAAGGCAAATCCCCCTGATTTTCATTTTGGTACTCTGTTATTAAATCAGCTATATTCCTATGCAGTTCATCCAATTCACAAGTATATAGTGTCAAAATAAAGCTGACTTTGCACTTTGACCACATTGTTTCATTTCAAGTTTAAGTCCTTTCGGTAGAGAGTAAACCACAAAAAAAAATTGAAGAAATATTGTAGTAATTCTTGTGAACTGCACTGTTAAACAAAATATAATTTAATATTAGTTAATATCATTAATTCTGAAATTAACTAATCTCACAGACATTTCTGTGGATAAACGTCAGTATTGTTTATGCATACAAACATCTGTATTCGATGCTGGACATATGCATATTTAAAGTCATTTAATAAACACATGGTACCATGATTGCCATATCAGTTTTTGTTTACCTTTGAAAATGAGGGAAGGTGTTTTGTGATTCCAAGAATCTGCTGCATGTCCCTTTTCTGGAGGCCCTGTTTCCAAGGCAACCCTTCATGTCTCCACTTGCCAGAACTGGCAGCAATGTCTGCAAGATGCCCCCAGGGCAACAGACAGAAATATCACTGACAAGGTCAACTTGAGCCAGGTAAGGAGCTGTGAAAAACACCATGTAGCCTTTCAAAACTGTGAAAAAACAGTTCACTGAGGAGAGAGCCTGAATGCCAATACCAAAAGGCTAATTAGACATTCTAGCACATGTCATGGCCCTATGAACAGTGAATGGAATTCCAGGGAGGATGTGGTATATGGTATAAATGGCATTTCCTGGGGTTGGCAGGTGTGTTAGAACAGGAAAAGTCGAAATATGCACCGGAGTTGGGATTAAGAAACAAGATAAGAGTACATACATTCAAAAGCTATTACAGCCTATGAAAGCTGACATAACCAGGGAGCCTGCATGCCATAATGGACCATTAATTAATATAATTATTCCAGAAAACATTTCAACATCATAGGGAAGACCACACTGTCTGGGTGGACTATCACTTATCACATTTATTAGGCAAAAGCTTATCTTCACATACCTTGGTTTTTCCTCATACTGCATACAGTACTGTGCAAAAGTTTTAGGGAGTTGGGGAAAAATGCTGTTAAGTAAGAATGCTTTCAAAAATAGACATGTTAATAGTTTATATTAATCAATTAACAAAATGCACACACACACACACACACAAAAAAAAAAAACTACATCAAATCAATATTTGGTGTGACCACCCTTTGCCTTCAAAACAGCATGAATTCTTCTAGGTACACTTTCATACAGTTTTTGAAGGAACTTGGCAGGTAGGTTGGCCCAAACATCTTGGATAACTAACCACAAATCTTCTGTGGATTTAGGCAGCCCCAGTTGCTTCTTTCTCTTCATGTAATCCCACACAGAGTCAGTGATGTTGAGATCAGGGCTCTGTGGGGGCCATACCATCACTTCCAGGACTCCTTGTTCTTCTTTACGCTGAAGATGGTTCATAATGAGTTTTGCTGTATGTTTGGGGTCGTTGTCATGCTTCAGAATAAATAAGTATCTGCCTGTACTTCTCAGCATTGAGGAGACCATTAATTCTGACCAAGTCCCCAACTCCATTTGCAGAAATGCAGCCCCAGACTTGCAAGGAACCTCCACTATTCTTCACTGTTGCCTGCTGACACTTATTCATGTACCGCTCTCCAGCCCTTCGGCAAACAAACTGCCTTCTGCTACAGCCAATATGTAAAATTTTGACTCATCAGTCCAGAGCACCTGCTGCCATTTTTCTGCACCCCAGTTCCTGTGTTTTTGTGCATAGTTCAGTTGCTTGGCCTTGTTTCCACATTGGAGGTATGGCTTTTTGGCCACAAGTCTTCCATGAAGGCAACTTCTGACCAGACTTCTCTGGACAGTAGATGGGTGTACCAGGGTCCCACAGGTTTCTGCCAGGTCTGAGCTGATGGCACTGCTGGACATCTTCCAGTTGCGAAGAGAAGTAAGCCTGATGTGTCTTTCATCTGCTGCAGTAAGTTTCCTTGACTGACCACTGCGTCTATGGTCCTCAATGTTGCCTGTTTCTTTGCGTTTCTTCAAAAGAGCTTGGACAGCACATCTGGAAACCCCTGTCTGCCTTGAAATTTCTGCCTGGGAGAGACCTTGCTGATGCAATATAACTACCTTCTGTCTTGTTGCTGTGCTCAGTTTTGCCATGGTGTATGACTTTTGACAGTAAACTGTCTTCAGCAACCTTACGTTGTTAGCTGAGTTTGGCTGTTCCTCACCCAAATTTATTCCTCCTACACAGCTGTCTCTGTTTCAGTTAATGATTGTGTTTCAACCTACATATTGAATTGATCATTGGCACCTGTTTGGTATAATTGTTTAATCATACACCTGACTATATGGCTATAAAATCCCTGACTTTGTGCAAAAGAAGAATAATTGATGCTGTTTTGAAGGCAAAGGGGGGTCACACCAAACATTGATTTGATGTAGATTGTTCTTCTGTTCACTCACTTTGCATTTTGTTAATTGATAAATTAACTATTAACATGTCTATTTTTGAAAGCATTCTTACTTTACAGCATTTTTTCACAACTGCCTAAAACGTTTGCACAGTACTGTATATCAGACTTTCATAGACAAGCAGGGGTTAGTTGACCTTCTGGCTTCTCTCCGGATTACAGCAATGCTATCACAATTCCTGACACTAGGCTGGAGCCACTGGCTCAAGATGTCAGAAATTAATCAAAATTTAATCTCTCTCTACATTGTGTGGGGGCAGGTGGGGTCTGGGGGGGGAGCTAAGACTCCAATCCACAGCCTGACACCTTCCATTAGGTCAGTGTACTTATGCACATGCAAGAAAGGGAGAGAGAGAGAGAGAGATGCTCTCATGTCTTTCTCTGTCTTAGTGCAGTAAAGGTGGAGTGACCAAAGAATTTTATGAAAGGCAGTAGATACAGTAGATTATTGGACTTTAATAATCCTCAAGGACTGGGGCAGTAGCTGAACAACATGGGAAATTAAATACACAGGATACGTACACCTAAATACATAATCTATATATATTTCCATGTACACACAGTTCAAATCCATTAATGCACAACCAAAACACAGTGCAAATGCACAACACTACAGCACACAGTATATTTATGCTCAGTACTGGTCTTAGAATTAGTCATGTTTCATTTTGGGGACCTAATTTGCAAAGTGTGCATATAATGACTGCAGCAGTGGAATATAAGTATGTCTGAGCATTCTGGAAAATTCCAACACAGAGATAATGAATGAAATAATACGGTTATGAAACTATACGTCTTGTTTAACCCGATGCCCATGTTTCAAGACCACAAGTAAATGTCACTAGGAAACAGGCTTTAAATGTCACATGTGATTACTTTTAAGGGTTGTAAACTTTTATCAGTGTAATAATGAAATATTATTACTCTCCCTGTGTCCTAGAAAAGTTTCTTTTATAAAGCTGGTCACCCACACAGCTGTATTCCTAAACTAAAACATGTGTTCAATAATAATAATAATAATTTTACAAATGGTATTTATATTATATGCAATAGACAAATTAAACATTTATTCATAACATTTGATTTTCATAAAATTTTATTATGGCTTATGTAATGTATACATATTATATTTGTATATTATTATTATATGATATTAAAAGTAATGTTTAGTAGTGTTTATAATTATTTAAAAATACATATTACATGAGGAATAGGGATATACAGTGCCCTCCACTAATATTGGCACCCTTGGTAAATATGAACAAAGAAGGCTGTGAAAAGGCTATCTTTATTGTTTAACCTTTTGTACAAAAATTCATATCAAACAATTGCAAACAAAACACAGGCTTATCCAATATATATATATATATATATATATATATATATATATATATATATATATATATATATATATATATATATATATATATATATATATATATATAGTCGCTCACGGCCAACCCAAAGAAGTGCGCGATTGGACAGGTGGAAGTACGGTATCTGGGCTTCCACTTGGGTCATGGACAGGTGCGTCCCCAAATTGATAAGACAGCAGCGATTGCGACCTGCCCAAGGCCCAAGACCAAAAAGGAGGTGAGACGGTTCCTGGGGTTGGCTGGCTTTTATTGTAGGTTTGTGCCTAATTATTCGGACTTCACCAGCCCGCTGACTGATCTCACTAAAAAGGGGGCACCAGACCGGGTCCAGTGGATGGAGCCGTGCCAACAGGCTTTCACTCAGGTAAAAGCTGCACTGTGTGGCGGACCACTTTTACATTCTCCTGACTTCTCTCTCCCTTTTGTTTTGCAGACGGATGCGTCGGACAGGGGGCTGGGGTCCGTGCTGTCCCAGGTGGTGGAGGGGGTGGAGCGCCCCGTGCTGTACATCAGCCACAAGCTCTCGGTATGGGAGACAAAGTACAGCACAATTGAGAAAGAGTGCCTGGCCATCAAGTGGGCGGTCCTCACTCTCCGCTACTATCTGCTGGGGCGGGCCTTCACCCTCTGTTCGGATCACGCCCCGCTCCAGTGGCTCCACCGCATGAAAGATGCCAATGCGCGGATCACTCGTTGGTACCTGGCACTTCAGCCTTTTAAGTTCGAGGTGATCCACAGACTGGGGGCGCAGATGGCTGTGGCGGACTTCCTCTCCCGGCAAGGGGGGGGGGGGAGTCGGCGGCAGGCCGGATGGCTCCCCGGCCTGAGTCAGGCGGTGGGGGTATGTGGAGGCGGGGGCGTGGTCGATATATATATATATTAGATTAAAAAAAATTGTTTGTTTGCAATTGTTTGATATCAGATGAAAGCAGAGTATTTTTGTGAATCTTTGAACAAAAGGTTAAACAATAAAGACAATTTTTCACAGTCTTCTTTGCTCATATTTACCAAGGGTGCCAATATTAGTGGAGGGCACTGTTAGTGAGCTGATGCAAAAACACTGAAACAATACCATGGTAATATCAAAGTTCCAGTTTATGTCCAATATTGTAGTATCTCATCATCTAATCCAAAGAATCAACTACACCAATTTTAGAATTGTAATCAACAAGCTTGAGGAATTAATTTGAAGCATGGTTTTTCAATTTCTTGCCCAAGGTTTTAGATAAAATGAAGAAAACATTTCTCCTATCTCTCTACCTGCACACTGTAATGTTATCACTGTCACACCATTTGTTGCACTCCCCTCTCTTCAGCTATCCCCTTCTGATGAGGTAACTAACTGCTTCTTGTTTGGTCTGATGTTCCAGCAGTACTACAATATGCATCAGCTTGCAGCAACTCATAACTCCATGAATGACTGCAAGTGCTCCTTTCTGGTGTAGACATTAAAAGTAAGACAGTTTAGAGAATGTGAATTATACAGGAAGCATAGTTGCTCTCCCATTTTATTGTTTTGAAATTATGAAATTCCTTTCATAATTTCATATGAAAACCTTATTTTCAAGCAAAGACAAAAACAAAAGACAGATGCACATCATTCACTATATGATGCACAATTTAGCATTATTTTTTTGGCATTTTATAAATCAAGCATGGTGTAGAATATACTGCAATTGCACAAGAAACCACACAGTGCACTGCAGTGGGTTAGTGCCCAAATGACAGAACACCCTGGAAGCTGGGACATTTGTTGCATTAAAGTATGTTTAATGTGTATAAAACTTTAAATGTAATATTAGGGGAAAAAATTGTAATGTAATATTCTGAAAAATGTCTAATTGTCTGTAATATAGTTTGTGACCAGTTGCTGTTTTCTGTGCAAAATGACCTCAGTATATTGTGGCTGGGTCAGTGAAATGCAGAGTGATCAGCAGAGGCGCTGTGGGGTCTAGAGGGTTAAGACAGCTTTCTTCCTGGTTATCATTATGGCCAGATAAGTCTGTGTATATAGCCTGTGTTATCTATAAGTACACACTGCCTGTGTTGAAGACCAGAGTTCAATCATGTCACACTGTCGCTAAGCTTTCCTGGCACTGCAGCATATTAATAAACCTATCAGCTTTGTCCAGGCCAGCTCTGAGTCCAGCTAGGGCCAGCTAGATGTGATTGCCTGCTGGAGGTTCAAAAACAGCTGTTTCTAAAGACAGGTTAGGCCACTGGGTAAAGAAAGTGACTGCACACACAAATGTGAACACAGCTTAAGAGGCACCTTTTTCCATTAAATTCTATGTGTGCTGTGGTTTCCTTGGTGGCTCTAAAAGGCACATCTCCAAATTTTGCAGACTGAATGTTGCTTCATTGATTTGTGATGAGTTTGAGTGTTTCTCCTCCTCAAAAGTGTAGAGTATCAGGACTTTGGCCAATTTTTATCCTCAGTAAAAATAGTATCAGAACATTGAGCAACCTGTACTGAATGGGGAACCATATCAGAATTCTGAGCAATTTTTATCCTCAGTAGAAACAGTATCGTTAATTCTCATCGTCAGTAAAGTACAGTATCAACACCATTTTGTAACATACGAAAAGCAGAACATAAGAAAGTTTACACTTAGTTGTAGAACCATGGTTAATATTGTGATATATTTTGCATTACATATGGTGGAACAAAGTGGAATATGTTTTGAGTTTAGTTTCATTTAAACTACAATGAACATTGTCAGGGACTGGAGGTGGCTACACGTGCAGATACGGTTTAATCAGTGCAATGGGGCAATGGGGCAGAACAAGATCTTCAGCTGAGCCTCTGGCTTGGGCTGGGTTGGAGAGGCCATTCTGTCGGCCTCTGGCTTGGGCTGCATCCATAATTGGTCTTGTGTTCTGTTAGTGATTTGAATCAGAGGCAGATGCGAGTGTAGATATGGTTTGATCAGTGCAATACAAAACACACACAAGGTACATGAACAAGAAGTAGGTAAACACAGGAACACAAGAACATGACGTGAGTGTGCCAAATGCAAGACAAAGAGTGCTGCCAGAGACAGAACATAAATACCCAAGCTCATTAGACATAAGCGTGACTCAGGTGCGTGTGACCTTGTGAGCTGCAGGGGCTGATGGGAAATGTAGTCCTGACAAATATCTTCTGATGTTCAATAAATGTCACCTATTAAATCTCTTCTATACACTTCTATAGTGAAACTGTTCCACATTCGGACACATAACCTGTAATCAACACTAATTTAAAATCAGGCTTACCATGGGCTGGCATTTAAAACTGCTAATCTTAAAATTGGTAAGAACAAAATGTAGTATAGTGATACAATAACTACATTTCATACAGTGAATGGATTTATAAAGTTGAAAATTTTCTTTAACAATTGAAATGTTTTAATTTCCTAGTGCCTAAGGTTATGACAAACAAATCCTTAAATGTTCAAGGAACCATTATTGTGATTGTGCTTTTGAGGTAATCTCTCCAGGGGTCTAATTAAAAGTGGCTGTGTGTTTTTCCTCTCCCTGCCAGTACACTTAGATTAATCAAGCATTCATACTCAGCCTGTGGTAAGACAGCCTAATTTATTCTCATCCAATGTGAAAATATTTGTTCGAAATTTTGTGTTTTGTGACATGATCATTTAATACATTCATATATCACAGCATACATATGCATATTCCTCATTTGAGTGGTGAAATGTTTACTGTTGGCTGTCTGATCAAGCTGATAATATACAGTAAACTGTCTGAGTAGGCTTATTATATTGATATGAATAAACCTGCATCTTGCTAGAATGAATTAATAATGAATAAAACTGAATTTGTCTAAGGTAGGAAATAAGGTAAGAAACTGATAGAAAATGTCACGATTTTGAATAAATGTTGCAACATGATAATAACAACAAGAATATTACATTCTATGATCTTTAATTCACACCAATTAATATGTTTGAGCATACAATGATTTCCATTTATTGCTCAACAATATGCTTAAATAAATAAGATTTATATATATATATATATATATATATATATATATATATATATATATATATATATATATATATATATATATATATATACATGTATGCCAATTTTACATTCAAAACTGAATATTCAACACTGCTGCATTTAGGGATGTACCATAATGATAAACTCACAATATGAAAACCATCCAATTTCACATTTTCAAAAAACATTTCAGCATCAAGTTGGTATGGGAAATACTAATCTATTGTAGTATAGCCTTATTACTGTAAGGGGTGTACTCTCTATTAGAGGTTATAGTCAGGACTTCTTAAGCACTAAAAAAAAGCACACAGTCCCAGATTTATTTCATGAACTATTTAAGTATTAGGCTTATTATCAAATGTGTACCATGTTATTCTGGCTATTTATTGGAGCATTTTATTCCTGAACTTTCCATGACACCTTAGGTCCAAAGTTGGTATTATTTATAAGCAGACTTTTAAGAAAACTGTTTTTGAGTTATTGAGGTTTGCATTAAACCATTCAATTAATGTGGACAGTCAAGTAGGCCAATAACTGTTAAAATTTATACAACTTTGATAATTATGAGTAGTGATTTCCACCTCAGCAGCAAAAGTAAAAAATCACGGACACCTTGGCTCTGCTTTATGGACCGCAATTTAAGAACCATTTATATCACAAGACCTCACAAAGACATAAAATTAAGACAAATAGCTGCCATTGTTGGCAGATGTCAGTTACACTAAATCGGTTCACTATTAGTTAGGGGTTTAGATAGCTGTTTGTTGATGTTACACATCATCAGCCCCATTTAAAAGAACATAAGCAAATGTAAAATGGAAGACAAACTTTTTAAATATGTTATTCAGTATTTTAATCAACAGAACATAGCTTATTCTTAATATCCATATGTTAAAATATTTCATATGAATGATAAAATGAAAATAAATAAATAAATGAAATGAGCAGACAGCTGTTATTATGTGTACATAGGCTTGTGATACTTATACATGCCACTTTGGTAACATTCTTTTAAGAATTGCATTTTACAATTTGCTATGTGGCATGTGCAATGTGGACCATTATTCTAAATAAATAGTTTACACTTTGAAACTGTAATATGTAATATTACAGTAAAGTAAATTTCAGTTTCGGCAGGTTTAACCTGGTTTGAAATTATACATTGATTAGTAAATCCAGCACTTTCTCTGTTATTTCTGTGATCTATGGCTATGATATTTGTCCATGAAGTTTCAGTTACAGAAAAAATAATTTTCTGTAAGACCTCTCCTACAATGAGTATTGCTCAGTTTTCAATCAAGCCATCTTGACAAAAGGCAGAAACTCTGTATCAGACACGAACACTGTGTGCAAGGCAGGAATAAACACTGGATGGGTCACAGGGCCTGATGTTCACACATCAGGTGTACATTGGCACCAAGAAATATTTTTAGAGTTGCCAAACATTTCTGGGTTGTGGGAGAAAACTGAAAAACCTAGGGGGAACCCATGTGGATATGGGGAGAACATGAAATGCCACACAGAGTAGTGCAGAAACATTACTTGCTGTAGCACCAGTTAATTGGCTACTCAATAATCCCCAGGATTATTTATTTTATACCATATTTCTGATTCAAGGATGATACAGATAATTTGAGGTTTTCTGTTTGGACTATTACTTTTGGAAATATTCAAGAATTCTTACATGACTAAGGCATGTCGCAGAGCTTGATTATTGGATGGGGGAAGTGAGTGGGAAAATTGTTTGTTTTTTGGATGTTGTTGTTATTGTTATTCTTGTTTTCCACAGGCCTTCTCTTGATGACAAAATTGCCAAAATGCAGGGGAGAGTCATCAGTCCTCACCTCCCAGAGAAACTGTCACTCATACCTCTTCTTCTTACTGCACTGCAGTATTTATGGGCTAGAAGGCTGAATTGAAAGTTGGCTCCAGTCCATTACACATTTTACCCCAAATCCAGAGGGAATGCAGGAAACATTTAATGTCACTTTTGAAGGAGATGGGGAGAGATGTGTCTTCTTTATAGTGTCTCTTATCGCTCTTCTTCTTCTCTCAGTTTGTGAATGTCTGTGTTTTCAATCATTGTATGTGCAGTATCTGTGTGCCTTTAATAGCATATACATGTCAGGGTATGGCTTTGAAAGAGACCATGGAGTGACTTGTTTGCCCTAGTTTTGCTTAATGAACTCAACTCTGCATTCACATTCCAAGTTGGAGAGCTTTCTGACAGATTACTTTGCCTCGCCATAGATGCAACTGGTTACAGTGAATAAAGGCAAGCAGTTCCAAACAACCGTCATCCATACCACACTAGACAAATTGTCTAGTCATCTGCCACAGTTGACCCCCATGTCCATCATACCATCCACTCCAAGCCACATAATCATGTCAACACTTCAAGTGAAGTGCCACATTTTTCTCCTGCAATTCTCATTATATTTCTCGAAGCAAGATGTCATGTCTGATATCAAGATTGCTCAAAAGATTAGGCTACTCACAGGCAGGGTGGTACTTGGGCTACTGCAGTGTGTTATGCCCTTCTGAAGTATGTTTGATCATCCTTCCAAGGGCATAAAAGCTGGTGAATGGATATCAACCCTCAAACAAGGTCAAAGCAGAGCACACCTTTGATTTAAAAAAACTCTCACAGATGTGTATGGAATGAACTAGGTTTGGAAAGATGTTGTTATTGAGTAAGCTTGCAGGGATAGCTATTTGTCTCTAGACTCTCTCATCAACCTGGCCATTTGTCTTGATTAACTATTAATAGAGAAAAGACAAAGTGCGATTACTCAATGCTCCTCCCTCCAAGAAAAGAATCAAACTCAGAAAACCCATGCACACTGGTCACATTTGACTTATTCCGTCTGAACAATTACAATGCCCAGAGAGGGGCCTATGCTTTTACAGTGGAGAAGCAATCCATATCAACTTGCATTGTCTTACATATCCTACAGTTCGAGAGGTTCAGTAGTGTGGACTGTGTTTGGTGGTCAAATCACCTGCTAATATGAGTCAATTTTAGTCTTTATCTGCTAAACCTTTTCTCCATAATGTGATATTGTATCATTCATAGGGCAAGACATGGCTCAACAATTTTGAGCTTTAACCACTGGAAACATTCAAGCTATTGATTGTTGACCCACTCAAGCAATCCATATCAACTCACAGTCTTACATATCCTACAGTTTAAGAGGTTCATCAGTGTGGACTATGCTTGGTGGTCAAACCACCTGCTAATGTAATGAGTCAAAAATATCCACAGGTAAGCTACTTTTGAAGCTACTCTTCATTTCTAAACATCCCTGATCACACATAGCTATGGATTTTGTCACAGACTTGCCCATGTCTTGTTCACTAATTGCTTATGATTCATTTCCCTTCCTACAGCATTTGAAACATCTGAACTCCTTTTCCAGCACACTTTCAGATACTTTCCTGAAGTCATTGTTTTAGAGAGAATAGTTGCAGGTTTGAAAGGTATTCATAGAGAACACCTTTGCAACAAATGACTCTTGTTGTCTCTAATTAATTTTCAATAAGAAGCATGCTGGATGAGACCTTTGGCAAGTTTATACAGAACCAACTACAGTGTAACATGCATTATTTAATACAATACAATAGGTATTGACTTACTCAATGGAATACTCCAGTGTTCATGCATTTGTTCATTTATCTTCAGTAACCACTTTATCCTGGTCATGGTCACAATGGATCTGGAGTGTATACCAGAAGCTCTGGCCATGAGGCAGGAATACACCCTGGATGGGATATGGGGCATCACAGAACACCTTGCATACATACATTTGCACACTCCTTCACACCCAGGGGTAATTTAGAGTTAAACTAGTTTAGCTAGTTAAACCTGGGAAGCTTGAAGCTGTGAGGTGACATAGCTACACATTTCATAGCCATGCCACCCATACTCCAGGGTTTTTGAAGCTAATCAACTTGAAATCAGAAGTGCATCAACTGCATCAGAAGCATATGGACAATTACCAAGGACAGGAAATTTTACAATTTTACCTGTATTTACAGAAGATGAGAAACAATTGTTTGTGGCAGTTGCCCATGCAATACAGATAACACAGATGTAGAGATTAGGTAGAAAAATTACGGAGTATTCTTTTAATATTTTCAACGTGTTAACACCCTACTGTGACCTTCACATTAAATGAAGCCACATTAACCACATTAACATTAACTCAAAGTACATTCTGTGCTACTGCAATTGGAACAATAGAGAACAATGAGAAGCAGGCTTACAATGCCCTCAAACCCTGTAGCTGTGTCCTGCTGTTTTTGCTGACATCGTTATGATAATTTACACACTAACCTTTGGGAATTCACACTTGCTTCAGCAAAATAACTTTTAATGCTTAATGTCAGTGGTATACCAAAATATGCCCTCACATACTGTATGCTTCATAAAAGCTCTGTGTAGTAATTTAACCCAAAATAGTGGACATGAAAGATTTGTAACTGCAAGGTGCAAGGCAAACATGCTAACCACCAAACCACCATGCATACCCCTCAAGTTAACTTGAAATTGAACTTGTACTGCTCCAGACATGCTTTTGAGTTGCTCTGAGTACACTTATCATTAAAGGTGTACTAAAGGACATTTTCCAGACTTCTAAATAACACTAATACTGCCTGCTCTACTTACTCAGCACCTTTTTAGGTTGTGAGTTGAATAAATGCTACATGAATAAATAAAGTTAATTACAAACAGACGAGGTCCCTTCTTCCCAAAAGTATCATAATGTTAAAATGTTAAGATGATCTTATCTATTAGAGAGTGCTTAAAATAGTGCCATCTTCCCTCTTATGATTTACTGCTTTGTGTTATGGCAATTCTTGGAAACTGAAATCACCCTAGAAATAACTAGAGGTGTTCTATCTTGGGAGAGAATGTGGGGCAACACCTTTTCCCAGTACATAATTTTCAATTACTCATTATTCATTCATATTCATGGGGCCTAGGCATCCTTTGAATACATTTTAAATAAACTGCTTCTAGATACTTGGCAGTCTTCACAGATGCATCACTTGATGTGAGTTTACACTGTAGCAATGTCAGGTAAACTTGCTATATCAGTCACTGTGACGAGGAGGAGGGAGTGGCCAGGAGGATTGTGAGGATTGTGCTGTCTAATCAGTGGGAGAGAGTGATAAAGGCCCGGCTGGACGCGCCAGAGAGAGAGAGACACATGCACGCATACTTTGTGTTTGAGCTCTGTTTGTGTGTTTTATGTTATGTGGTTTAGTTTTGTAACTGTGAGCAATAAGAATAATAATCCACACACATTCCTGACCTATCTACCTAACCCAAAATCTAACTGAATCCTAACTAGTCTTCAGAGGGTACAGATTAAGAGATAAATCTCTCCACTGGGATACCTCCAAAAACAACAAACTAAAATATTTTTTTTAAAAACCCAATAAACCAGTAAACCATAGTCAGGACTGGCACTAGACACAGCCCCGCTGGCTTACTCTGCCTGACCGTAGGACAAATCTTAATCCACAGAATTAGTTACATCGAGCAAATCAGTCATATCAATCAATTAAATTCAATCCCAGACGAGCCCCCAATTATGTTATGAACCCCTAATTTACCTGAGCAAAGGGCAACTCTCACTACGAAGAATAAACTGCATAATTCAAAGTCTGCAAAGCAATATTGTTAGGTCGCGCAAAAAGCGTGACTCCATTTCCCAGAACTCTCAGCGGCCCACGAACATGGCCGCCACCGACTCGCATGCACACACCCCGCACTGCACATCCCAGCAAGCTCGGCGGCCTACAAATATGGCCGCTAGAGACTACAACACCCAGAGCACTCACACACTTCCACGTTCACAATCACCATCATTTTAATCACGCACACCTGTTTCCATACTCACTGCACATTATTTAAGGACTTTTGTTTTCCAGGATCTCTGCGAAGTATTGTTTGTTTTCTCTGAATCTCACACTACCGAGCGATTAACTCTGGACTGATTTCGTTGGCGTTTTGACCTCAGCTAAGTATACTGGATCACGATTTTATCTAAGCCCTCTATTAAAGAAAAACCTTTCTATGATAACGGATATACACTTGAAATACTGAGTGTTTGCTACAGCTAGCTTTTAGTAGTGTCATACTGTGTGTTTGCTACTGCTAGTTTTTAGTGGTGTCATACTGTGTGTTTGCTACTGCTAGTCATAGTAGTGTCATACTGTGTGTTTGCTACTGCTAGTTCTAGTCATTTGAGAAACAGTTTGGTTTTGGTTACTGCACCCTACGGGGTCACGGCATCTTCCTAAAAACACTGCTGTTGTCCTGTTTCCCTCTCTACATGTATTCCGAATAAAGTGACAGACTTTTTTACCGCAACTGTATCCAGCTCTCTTTCTGTGGCGTAACAGAATACTTCGCCCAACATGGATGCAGCGGAAGAAATTCATCAGGCAATTACAGCCCACGGTCAAATCCTCAGCGCGCAACAACAGCGCTTGGGCGAAATGGACCAAAACTTACAACTCCTCTCTCAAGCAACGGCTACACAGCGCGCCGCGCCAGCTCCCATTCACACACCTCGGATACCTATGCCCACACCAGAAAAATACAACGGCGATCCTGGACTATGTAAGGGATTTATTTTACAGTGCTCTTTGTACTTTGACTGTTGTGGAGAAATGGGGGACCACAAAAAAGTAGCCCGGTTTATCTCATTGTTAACGGGCAAGGCACTAAGGTGGGCAGCGGCGGTGCGCGAACGAGGCAGAGAGGTGGTCGCCTCATATGAGACATTCATCACCATGTTCCGTCGAGTGTTTGATCACGCCCCTGACCACCAGGAAGTTGGGGAACAGCTCCTCACACTAAGGCAGGGCTCACTTTGCGTGGCAGAATACGCCTTAGAGTTCCAAACTATCGCCGCAGGCAGCGGCGTTGAAAGCCGTATTTCGTCAGGGACTCAATCCTGCCATAGTCACCGAAATGGCGTGCCGCGATGAACCTCTCACACTAGATGCACTGATCGATCTCGCCATACGGCTCGACCAACTCCTTTACGGCCGAAACCTGCCACCTCATCACCCCGAATCATTCAGACTCCCGCTAAGACTGAACCTATGCAGATCGGGCATGCCAAGCTTGATCACTGTGAGAAGGAAAGGAGATGCCAAGAGAATCTATGCCTCTATTGCGGCCAAGCTGACCACCTCCTTCTCTCCTGCCCGACCTGCCCCGTGAGCATAACCCCGGCGAGGGGTGGACAACGCACCCGTTCAGCCCCAGTGAGTCAGATTCTTGATGCTGTTTCACATACCTTTACATTGCCTGTCTACCTTGAACACTCAGGTTCTTGTACTCTCGTTACAGCCATGCTCGACTCCGGGGCGGCAGGCAATTTCATAGACGAGGGGATCGTGCGTCAGCTTGGCCTACCCACCTGTTCCTTACCCCAACCGCTCAGCATTCAAGCTATCGACGGTACACCCATCGGAGATGTCACACACTACACACACACCCTGGGGCTTCGTGTCAGCGCACTCCACCACGAGGATATGTCTTTCTGGGTCACTAATTCAGCCCGTTATCCCATCGTCTTGGGTTTACCTTGGATGGAACAACATAACCCTCAGATCTCATGGACAGATCAACAAATCACCAGCTGGTCACCCTTCTGCCGACAACACTGCCTCAACACCCTTCCGCTTACTGTGGTGACCACCTCCATAGAAAGTCCTGACAGTATGTCCACAGTGCCTATACCCAACGAATATAGTGATCTCAAGGAGGTATTCAGTAAGATCAAGGCTAGCGGTCTGCCGCCCCATCACCTGTATGTGCGATAGACCTCCTACCGGGTATGACACCACCTCGTGGACACATATATCCCTTGTCCCAAGCAGAACAGAAAGCAATGTCAGAGTACATTCAGGAGGCACTCCAACAGAGGTATATCCGTCATTCCACTTCCCCGGCAGCGGCCAGCTTCTTCTTTGTGGCTAAGAAGGGAGGGGGCCTTCGGCCATGCATCGATTATCGAGGTCTCAACCGAGCCTCGGTGAAATATCCCTATCCCCTTTCACTTGTCCCCTGTGCCCTAGAACAACTACGTGAGACTCGCTATTTCACCAAGTTAGACCTGCGCAGCGCCTACAACTTGGTTCGTAATCGAGAAGGAGACGAGTGGAAAACCGCCTTCAGCACAGCAATGGGACACTACGAATACCTCGTGATGCCGTATGGGCTAACTAACACGCCCTCGGTCTTCCAATGCCTAATCAATGACGTGCTGAAGGACATGTTAGGAAAATTCGTTGTAGCTTACATCGACGACATTTTAGTCTATTCCCCCTCCTATGAAACGCACATGGCTCAAGTTCACCAGGTCCTCGCATGTCTACTGGAGAACCAACTCTATGTGAAGGCTGAGAAGTGCGAGTTCCATAAAAACACCACAACCTTTCTGGGATATGTGATCAGCCCCGAGGGGGTAGCAATGGACACAAGTAAAGTCACGGCCGTAACACAATGGCCCACACCTACTACCATTAAGGAGCTCCAAAGCTTCCTGGGGTTTGCCAATTTCTATAGGCGTTTTATCCGGGGGTTCAGTTCCATCGCCCTGCCCCTTACAGCCCTGCTGCGGGGCGGCCCTCACCGTCTGAAGTGGAACCACGAGGCCGAGTGGGCATTTTCCAGGCTTAAAACTGCATTCACCACAGCCCCAATCCTCAAACATCCAGACCCCTCTCATCCTTTCGTGGTAGAGGTAGACGCCTCCGAGGCGGGGGTGGGAGCCATATTATCACAACGCCTAGGGGAAAAACCTAAACTTCACCCCGTTGCATTCTTTTCCAAAAAATTATCGTCGGCAGAACGTAACTACGACGTGGGGGATCGTGAACTCTTGGCAATAAAATTAGCGTTAGAAGAGTGGAGACACTGGCTAGAGGGGGCAGAACATCCATTTGTCATTTTTACCGATCACAAAAGTTTAGAGTACCTACACACAGCCAAACGCTTAAATCTACGCCAAGCTCGTTGGTCCTTATTTTTTGCACGTTTTAAGTTTACTCTTTCTTACCGTCCGGGATCAAAGAACCATAAAGCGGATGCCCTTTCCCATCTCTACAGTAGGGATCCTCAACCTTCACAGCCCAGCTACATCCTGCCGCCTTCCTGCTTCGTCGGTAACGTGCAATGGGAATTCGATAGAGTACTTAGCAAATTCCCGTGTAAACACATCCCTTCGGCCTGTCCTCCCACAAAGTTGTTTGTTCCTCCAGCATAAAGGAACCGGCTAGTCAAATGGGCCCATACGGCTCCAGGTACAGGTCACCCCGGTTCCCGACGTACTTACCACCTCTTAGCACCCAAGTACTGGTGGCCCAACATGTCCCGGGACATACAACAGGCTGTTAGGTCTTGTAATATCTGCGCCCAAACCAAAGTACCCAGAGCACTCCCTGCAGGTCAGCTCATGCCGTTACCCACACCTCAGCGACCCTGGTCACACCTTGCCATCGATTTCATCACTGACCTTCCCAATTCACCACTATTTTTGTCATTCTTGACCGTTTCTCTAAATCCCTTCGTTTATTCCCATTCCCAGTCTCCCTTCGGCCTTTCACACAGCCGAACTTATTTTCATGCACGTTTTCCGTTACTTTGGGATCCCCGAGGACATAGTCAGCGATCGAGGGCCGCAATTCACCTCGCGCGTATGGTCTGGATTGGGGGTTAACATCAGTCTCACTTCCGGATATCACCCTGAGTCCAACGGACAAGTGGAATGGGTGAATCAAGAAGTCGGGAGAATGCTTCGTTCCTTCTGTCACCAAAATCGCTCAGATTGGGCCCGTTTCCTGCCTTGGGCGGAGTATGCCCAGAATTCACTCCGTCATTCCGCCACTAACCTGGCGCCTTTCCAATGCATGTTAGGATATCAACCACCATTATTCCCATGGAACGCCACAGCCACGGATGCCCCGGCAGTCAACGAATGGTTTGATCGCAGTGAACAGGTCTGGGCAAGCACGCACAGAAGGCTAAGGCAAGCGGCCTCACAATCGAAAACCCAGGCAGATCGCCACCGACAGGTACCACCACGCTACCAACCCGGTGAATGGGTATGGCTCTCCACCCGGAACTTAAACCTCAGACACCCCTGTCAGAAGCTCTGTCCTCGTTACCTCGGCCCTTTCAAGATCATCAAACCCATCAATGAGGTTACGTACAGATTAGCCATCCCTCTGCACTGGCGCATCTCTCCATCTTTCCATGTCTCACTTCTTAAACCCTTCCACACTGGCATCCTCACCACGCAACACCCTTCGGACACCCCACCTCCTCCACAGGAGGTTGGGGGGACAACCGGCCTACCAGGTTCACCAAATTCTCAAATCCCGGCGACGTCAGGGGCGACTCCAATACCTCATTGATTGGGAGGGGTACAGGCCCGAGGAACAGAGCTGGGTGGCAGCACAAGACATGCTGGACCTCAATATGGTGGACAAATTTCATCGCTTAGATCCAGAGTACCCAAAGCCTCGACCCAGAGGTCGACTCAGGCGAGAAGAGGCTCCCGGAGTGAGCCCTTTGGGGGGGGGGGGGGGGGGCTCTGTTAGGGCGCGCAAAAAGCGCGACTCCATTTCCCAGAACTCTCAGCGGCCCATGAACATGGCCGCCACCGACTCTCATGCACACACCCCGCACTGCACATCCCAGCAAGCTCGGTGGCCTACAAATATGGCCGCTAGAGACTACAACACCCAGAGCACTCACACACTTCCATGTTCACAATCACCATCATTTTAATCACGCACACCTGTTTCCATACTCACTGCACATTATTTAAGGACTTTTGTTTTCCAGGATCTCTGCGAAGTATTGTTTGTTTTCTCTGAATCTCACACTACCGAGCGATTAACTCTGGACTGATTTCGTTGGCGTTTTGACCTCAGCTAAGTATTCTGGATCACGATTTTGTCTAAGCCCTCTATTAAAGAAAAACCTTTCTATGATAACAGATATACACTTAAAATACTGAGTGTTTGCTACTGCTAGTCATAGTAGTGTCATACTGTGTGTTTGCTACTGCTAGTTTTTAGTGGTGTCATACTGTGTGTTTGCTACTGCTAGTCATAGTAGTGTCATACTGTGTGTTTGCTACTGCTAGTTTTTAGTGGTGTCATACTGTGTGTTTGCTACTGCTAGTTCTAGTCATTTGAGAAACAGTTTGGTTTTGGTTACTGCACCCTACGGGGTCACGGCATCTTCCTAAAAACACTGCTGTTGTCCTGTTTCCCTCTCTACATGTATTCCGAATAAAGTGACGGACTTTTTTACCGCAACTGTATCCAGCTCTCTTTCTGCGGTGTAACAAATATGATGAAAAATCATATCATGATACTTGGATTGTATACTGCATTTTGTTTTTTGGTTATAAAGATCACTCAGTCCTCCATTAATACCCAGATAATCAAAATTACTCCTGTGATACTAGTTGATTTGTAGTTGTTTTTGTTAGTTATGAGCTTGCTTAGTGTCAGTAAATGTCTGCCATTAGTGTCCTCTGTCTAGAAGACAGAAAAGTCAATTTAGTTGGTTTCAGAGAGTAAGATCTCTTAAATGTTTACAATTATACAATTACTGTGCTTGAGGATTTAAAAAAAAAATTTTAAAAAAAAACGCAAGCCAGTTGAGGCAACTGCATTAAACGGAACCAAAATAAAGTTGAATCAAGACCTATGAAATGGCCCATTGAAAAACATTTATTTAGGGCATTATGTTTATCACAGAATCTGATGTTTATACATCTGTGTTCATGATATCAGAAAGTGGTTAAATAGGTTTGGGTTTAGAACTGTGATATCCTGAGGCTGAGTGAGTCTCCACACTCAAACAGCCGAGAAAATGAGTCTTAAAGCCTCTGGCCATTTCAAATGTTAAAAAAAATAAAAGCTTTGTGATACTAAAGCTCAATCATTAAATAAGTATTTACCAGTGGGAGATTCGAGAAGTATATATCCATAACTACAATTTAATTATAACTAAAAGCTACAAAACCCCTTCTTTTCTGCCTGATCAGGACTACGTGGGTGTGTGCGTGGATCGCATACTGACTGACAAGCAGTGTCTTCTCAGCAAAGTAAACAAGTCACAAAGTGCTCATGTTAGAAAGTTCTAGCAGAAGCACCAGAAAAGCATGTAGGACTGACAGAGTGGAACTTCCACGTGGTGCTTTCAGAAAGCAGCAAAATATTGTGGTTTGTCTGCACTTTACAGTACATCTAGATAAAAAAAAAAAAAACACTGATCAACAGACCATTGCACTGCAACGTGCAGAAGCAACATCTGTTTCGCTTCTGGTTTAATAAAATAAATTAAAATGAGCTTTACCTTCCTTTCATTTAACATTTAAATGGTAATTTCACCAAAGGAGCTATAAATAACAGTACCAGGAGTATTATCAAAATAAGTCAACAGGGAGTTTTTTTTTAAAGTACATCTATCTATCTATCTATCTATCTACAAGCTATTTTACCTACTAGCACAATAGCCATGGCTCTCTCAAATTTGCATGATAGTCATAACACAGGAAATAGTAACTTGGATACTCTGGAGAACATGTTCTCATAATGGTTTCTGTGCTTTTCCCATGTAACAGTAAAGAACACTCTAAATTGAAGTGATTCAAGAGATTATACTAATTTCTTATATTATACTAAATTACTCTAAATTGAAGTGATTATATGACAAAGTAGCAAAGCAGCAGCCTCAATAGCATATCATTACCATTGATCTGGCAGTTACTCCACATATATTCAGCAATGTTCTGTTATCTAATTTACTTTTCTAACCCTCTCATTTCTCAGAAACAGCTAAATTCATGGATCTCGTTTGGAAAACACTGGCGCATGTCCAACTTGTCCCAACTGCACAGTCTGAAAATGATGTCATGTGAGAAATGATGCATTAGTTGCTTAGCAGCAGATCACCGGAGGCAACCACCTAGGCAGATATCAGCCTCGGGTGTTCCCTCTTGGCACTTCTAAAACAAAGGAACAATTTATAATGTCTTATGTTTATTTCTATTTTAAAACAATTCATATTTTTATGTTCTTGCTTTCTGTATACCTATCTGCTCACCTACCTTTCTTCCTAGCTATCTATCTTGTCTGGCTGGCATTTTTTTCCCATTTCCTTAATTTCTTTCCTTGTTTCCTTTCTCACTGGCTTTTTCTGTCTTACTTTCTTCTAATTTGTCTACATTTGTTTGCTCTTAAAACAAAATACATTGTGATCAGCTTTAGAAAACCTTGAAACAGACCTGATGCCCCCCTCTTCTCCTGCATGATCAAGGTGTGGAGCAAATGGAATCTTTAAAGTGCTTTGTGTGTCATTCAGTGATGTTTTAATAAACTTGAACTTGAACTTCTCTTTTGTATCGCCCCTCTCTCTATTATAGACGTCATCTTAAGCCTTCACCAGTACTAATTCTGGGTTGGCACTCCCTGTGGCTCACCTGCAGAGGATCCAGGTTCTTTGAAGCACTTGAAGGAAAGGCTCCACAGGAGGCTACTAAGAAAAGCTAGAGTAATTGGCAAAGGGATAACCAATGTAATCAGCCTCTCAAGCTAATGAGGACAGACAGAGGAGACTCTGAAAACCTGTTTGTTCTCCAATTCAATAACACAATAGAAAGTCATTTATAAAAAGTGGATATAAAAAGTTTACACATCTCTGTTAAAATTGCAGGTTTTTGTAATTTAAAAAAGTGTTAAATTAAGATCAATCATGTCAGATCTTTTTCCATATTGAATGTGATTTGTCAAATGTTATCAATTAGGAGAGGGGTGCAAAAGACTTCGCAAAACATTAGATGTACCATGGAACACTGAAAGCCGTTATCAGCAAGCGGGAAAAGATGTGCACCAGAGTGACATTACCAAGAACAGGACGTCCCATCAAAATTGACAAAAGGACAAGAAGAAAACTTATCAGGGAGGCTGCCAAAAGACCTACAGCAACATTAAAGGAACTGCAGCAATATCTGGCAAGTACTGTAAACTCCCTATATGTGACAACAGTCTCACATTTTCATCACATATCTGGGCTATGGGGTAGGGTGGCTATGCGGAAGCCCTTTCAAAAAGATATTTTTGACACAAGAACAAGACACCCAGTGAACACCACACCCACAATGAAGCATGGTGGTGGTGGCATCATGCTATGGGGCTGCTTCTCTTCACATTGGACTGGGGCTATAGTCAAGATAGAGGGAATCATGGATAGCTCCAAATACCAGTATATTTTGGCACAAAACATGCAGGCTTCTGTTAGACAGCTGAAGATGAAAACAAAACTTCCAAACCATTCCAAACCACAATAACAACCCAAATGTCCATAAAGGAATGGCTTCAGAAGAAGAAGATCAAAATTTTTTAATGGCTCAGTCAGAGTCCAGATCTGAATCCTGTCAGAAACCTGTGGAATGACTTGAAGACGGCTGTGCACAGAAGATCCCATTGCAATTTTATAGATATAGACCATTTTTGCAAGGAAGAGTGGAAAAAAACACTAAAGATGGAAAAATATCTGATGTCATTTATCTTGGTTTAATTTTTTACATCAGAAAACCTGCACTTTTTATATCGACTGTATCTTCTTAAACTCTGACAGAAACAATGTGGCAATCAGTAAATTCCCTCTTCCCTTAGGGCTCATGTAATTTATTTAAGAACAAAATGACTTTATATCTTGATAGCTATCACTAAAGTAGATGGAATAAGATGTCTCTGTGACTGTCCTAGGCTCTGTAATCAGGTGTGTTAAACAATCAGGATCTGTCTCTGCAGGAAGGTGGTCCTCTCTTCCTGTGAATAATTTTGTGCTTTGAGTTATTAAATATTATATATAAAAAATGTTTAAAAAAGTCTTAGATTAGACTGAATGCTGGTCCAAGCTGGTTGAGGCTGGTCTTGAACTGGTTTAATGGGTTAGCCAACATGGCCATAACCAAGTTAGTTTTGTTAGTTGCTTGCTTGCAACCAGCAAGAATTTTGCTAGTATAACGAACACTGGATTTTCTAGAAGAATTACCAGCAGAATGGCACACTGAGGTTCATAGAGATTTATTGATTAATTTGTTTCCATACCAAGCCATCCCCCACCCGTTGCTGTCCTCATTACTGTGGTTATCAGTTTCTCAATTTTGCTCTGTCCTCATTTTTTGTTTCCTTAGCTTTAATACACCACATTGCAATTAACGTGAAACTAGAAACTATGCAGGGGTCTCAAGAGCGAACACAAAAAAATATATATATACATAATGTATATTCTGCACAATGTGCTTTATTAAAATAAATCACACCTATGAGCTTTGGAATAGTCTGAACACAGCCAATAAGGGCACCAGTGGAGAGTATTATGAGATTGCACATTTTCTCTGTTATGCTGTAGGCTAATGGAATAACAAGAGCAAACTGGTACCATAGAGAAAAACCCATGAAGATGAATCTTAACCTGAGCATGACAAAGTGCTAGCAGTGGCTAATTTTGTTTCCATCCTTTCCAGTTACCATTATTCTCCATAGCCATTCTAATGAAAAAGAGAGGAGATCTAATTGAACGTAGGGAAGTGATACATCTTTGTCATTTATGGAGAACAAGCACTAAACCCTTGCAGTAGGAGAGCCAAGTATAGCCCCTAACTGATTTGGGGCCATTTTTTTCTGAGAGTTCATGGCTCACAGCTCCATCTCTGTCAACACCAGCTGAAAATCAGTTGGCTCCTTGTCATATCCATAACTGTACACCACAATCACAGCAGAGTCAATGCATTACTCAGGTAACAGGCAGAGAAGTCACCAAAGAGGAACTCATCACTCAACTAATCTTAAATCATAAAATACAAGCACTGTGTGAAGCTGTGGTTCTGATCACTGCTACTACAGTAGATCTATAACATTCAAGAACAAGTTGGAGCATGTGAGAATGTGAGACTCTAGTGATGTAACATCCCCTCATCTCAATCACTGTACATTATTTATCCATGATTAAGAAACATAGCACAGCAAGGACACTGGTCTCAACCCAGATTCAGTGTCAATCCAAACATGAACTTTTGCAGGCCTGTTTCTTCCCAAATTAAATTATTATATATTATAATTAAGGTTATGGCTGAAGCTCACATAAGATTGCTAAATCATGTTGCCCAAAATGTATTGTCTTAATATATTTGAATTGATTTTCCAAGAAATTCCCACATATTATCTAATTACTTTTATTGTCTATAACTTTCGTTCAGTCTTCATTTATCATTTATCTTCAATAACCACTTTATCCTGGTCAGGGTTGCAGTGGATTCAGAGTGTGAGGTGGGAATGGAACACCAGTCCATCGCAGGGCACCGTGCTCACACACATTTACATTATCATTTACACCCAGGGGAAATTTAGCTCAGTCAGGAACGAACTGAATACCTTGGGGCTGTCAGGCACTAATGCTACCTGCTACATCATTGTGCAGCCCTGTCTATGTATTGTAGTATATTATCTTTATTATAAATTATTTTGTGAATGTTTATTTTCTTACTTTGGCTATTCACATGCCATGGAAATTATTAACCAATTGATGTGTAATTGGTGTATACGTATCTTGCCTTAACTTAAGAGAGCTGTGACAGCTACTAATTTTAATATGTAAATTAATATGAAGGCTGTAATCAGCAGCTATCCAAAATGCTTGATGATGTAATAGCTGTTGTCAAAACATGATACTCCTTTCATGTGGATCCAAAGTTGCAAGATTGTAGATGAGCACTTTCTCCTTACGTTACCTCACTTCATTGCTCCCATAACAACAACCAGCAGTGCAAACAGAGATGTCATCATCAATTCAATTCAATTCAATTCAATTCAG
Source organism: Cranoglanis bouderius (assembly GCA_023630585.1). Lineage (NCBI taxonomy): Eukaryota > Metazoa > Chordata > Actinopteri > Siluriformes > Cranoglanididae > Cranoglanis > Cranoglanis bouderius. The sequence goes on from CM042537.1 coordinate 13,198,724, forward strand.
TTTTATTTATATAGTACTTTTAACAATGGACATTGTCACAGAGCAATTTTATAGAAGTCTTGATATAGATTTAGATCCCTAATGAGCAAACCAGAGGCAACAGTGGCAAGGAAAGTCTCTCTGAGACAACATGAGGAAGAAACCTTGAGAGGAACCTGACTCAAAAGGGAACCCATCCACATCTGGGTGACACCGGATTATATAATTTAATTGCGACTATAAATAATTTCCCTTCTATAACTGTATGCTATAAAGTCAAGCAGTACTGGTTGTCTCGAAAGGATCTTCATTACAAGCATGTGAGTTTTTTTTTTTTTTTTTTTTTTTTTAATTAGAGTTTTTAGCTTTAAATTTATAGTATCCAAGTGAAGTTACTGAATAATGTATGAGACTTTGGCATAAACTGTCTTCAGTAAGTGCAGTCTTTAGGCTATTCAGGTGAGCCCATCTACAGAGTATCTGTGTGGTACCATCCACAGTAATCTCAGGGGGGTAAGAACAGATTATTGGGTGTGTGCTTGTCCTAAAGTGGTTGTACAGAGGATGCACAGTACTGTGCAAAAGTCTTAGGCAAAAGACTTAAGTGAAACTTACCAGCAAAATTCCTAAAACTGTACAAAGTGTACCTGAGACTACTGACGTTTTTTTTTTTTTTCTTTAAACAAAGGGTTGTGATGCCAAATACTGACATTTGATTATTTCTGAGGGCATCTTTGCTTTATAGCATTTCTTTGCATGTGCCTAAGACTTTTGCACAGTACTGAACATTGTGCGCAAAGTGTAAGCAGGGACTTCAGCTGTTGAAGTGTCTCACCACTGGAAAGGAGAAGTCTGTCATTCTTAAGGTAGCAAAGTGACACTGGGCCAACTATGTATAAGGAGGGACAACACAGCCATCCAAAATAGACGTTGGGCCAATGACAGTTTGCTACCTCAGAGGGTGCTCAAAAAAATTAATTAATTAATTAAAAAATTCTGCCAGTCTCAGTCCATACACCTGATTGCATCTGTTACAGAAAAGACAATAAATAACTCCTGTGGTGATGCATGAGGAGTGACAAAGACTGACTATTAAAGGCCTGTGATTTTTTTTGTGTTTGTTTTAATAAATTTGTATGTGGACAATCTTTAATGGCTCAAATGGTTTAATGTACTGCTGGTCTTTAATGTTCAACGTTTAAGCAGGTCTTTAATGCAGAAGATGTGTCGAGGCTTCTTTAAAAGGAAAGCAGTCTTAGGATTGTCCTGAAGGATTTTGAAGTTTTAAGTATGATTTGAGCCACTTTTTATTAGTAGGTTCATAGGTGAGCAGCAAAGGAATTCACTCTCTGTCCTAGCAGTGGATTGTGTAGAGGTCAGCACATCCATTCTCTCAGTAGTGCTAAAAAGGGCTAAAAAATCTTTGTAGGAAATCCACAATTATACATCCATCTATTTTCTGTACCACTTATCCTACGCAGGGTTGCTGGGAGCCCGGAGCCTATCTCAGGGAACTTGGGGCACAAGGAGGGGGAGACACTGGATGGGGTGCCAACCCATCACAGGGCACAATTACACACTCATTCACTCACACACTACAGACAAGCCAATCAGCCTACGGCTCATGTCTTTGGACTGGGGTACTAGAGTACCCAGAGGAAACCCCCGAAGCACGGGGAGAACATGCAAGCTCTGCACACACAGAGCAGAGGCAGGAATCGAACCCCCCAACGTTGGCACTGTGAGGAAAACATGCTAACCACTAAGCCACCATGCCCCTTTCCACAATTATAAAATGTAATAATAATGTCCAGTTACTTTTCGAGAAAAGTCTTCACTCTCAATGCAAATGCATTTCCAGTCTTAGTTAGTAGCGAAATGAAGTGAGCTGGGAATGGAAATCCATCCATCTATCCACCCATCTAAAGTCAAGTCAGTTTCATTGACATATGTTTTCAGAATACGGAGTTTATGAAAATAAATAAATACAATTCTGTTACAGTAACATGCACCTACAGCTAACAGCTAATAGAGCAAATGACAATGTACGGAGACAACTCACAAGACAACAACATAAGGAGACAGTTGCATATGTGGGGGGAAATGTACTGCACAATTTTGAGATTATAGTGTAGTGCAAACAGTGATATGGAGGTACACTTATCATTTTAAACATCCCTGAACAGTCAAAAGGGTGCATTAAGTAATATGTATAGTAAAAATATCTGTTTCTATCTGTTGTAACAAGTTGTAATGCCATAGGTAACGGACGTTAATAATGGGCACGCAATACCTTCATGTGTCACTTAAGAACTATATATTATCTGAAAATTATTTTGTACTTAATACGTACAAAACGCGCCAGAATTTAGATGAGAAGTTTAAACTGAATGTTATAACAGTGCCACCTCATGGTCTATATGTGTTGCTGTTCAAAATGCATATAACACTTTCCTCAACACTGGTATATTCATGTGTTTAGGTCCTTTCCATATTTAATTTTTAACGCAATTATAGTCACTAAATCAGATACAGAACCCGTCCCAGTCTGACCTCTACCTTTCCGAATGTTAAAACTTTTATTTTGACAGCGAGTGTGTAATTCCGGTAGTGACGTCTATTTACAACCCGTTATAGTGCAAACAGATGAACGGATGAAATCCCACAGGTCAGTTTGTAGAGCGTCTGCTTTTCTGCTTAAAGGTACATCTCAAAGCGGAAAATAGTAACACACACACACATGGTTGTATAAGCAAATGTAAGTGTATTGCGCCATACTCTTATCGTGAGACCACACAGTTTTCAATACTTCCAACAGGGCTTGGGAATCGACGTCATGTCGCGCTGCATTATGGGAACTGTCCGCCATTTTGATAGGTTTACTTTCCTACACATACACACACACACACACACAGCGAGAGATTAAAGAGACTGCTGTTATTGTGCATGTTTTCAGACGTATGTGATAGTACAATTGTTGTTTATTTATTTATTTATTTTATTTAACGGAGTTACGGAAACCAGTGTATGCAGCTAACATTACACATTATAATTTCAGTGCATTCATTGCAATCACTCCATAGTGATTTTATTCGTGTTTACTCTTCTATGTTATTGACAGATATATTTAAGTATCAATTAAAAATAAGAACACAGTATTTTGTAAACTTAAGTAATCTGTACCTGATCTTTTCCCACTAATAAAACAGTAAAATAATAAACGGATAAATTATACATGACTGCCATGTATTAAATATAACCTGGTGCTTGTTGCTATTTATTCTCTTTTTCAGTATAACTGGTTGTGAGAACAAACATACGGTAATTTATTTTAAATTCTCAGTAAATGTGACAATCTCTAGATGGCATGAAAAATGTGAAATGACTGATTCACATTTGTATACAAGTTAACTACAAATGTGAGGAAATGTATTAAATAGAACACAACAGAGTATCAATTAAGATAAATAATTATTAACATATAATTTCAGTTCAATGTTGCAATTATTATCAATCAAAATGCATTTTGTTTGTTTGGTTGGTTGGTTGATAAATTTTACATAGCCCAACCAATCCTCACAGCCTGGGGATATTGGGTATTCCTGTGATATCCACTGAAAGGCTGAAAGAGCCAATATACAGAATACCGTTCTCCAACATTACTCCTGAAACTTTGCTTCCTTCATTTTTATAGTGGATTGTAGTCCATGGGTGTCGCTATATGTTTATAACACAAGAATAGCTTCCCACCATAATGACACTCACAACACTCAGAATGACTGATTAATGCCAGTGTTACAATTTAGTGCTGCTGCAATCAAAGAAAGCTGATGACAAAGTTCTGGAAGTTTTTTATTGACCACTGCATGGTACAAGGACGGCATAAGACGATGCAAAACTCACTGGACAGCTACAAATACACTAGTGACAATGGTGAAATGTAGGAACAAAACATGCTAATGGACAGAAAACAGTATGCTTACTGCTACCTCAAGCTCTCTGTGAAGAATGTTCCTGTTAACCCTATATTCTGTACAAGCCTGGATCACACAAGTTGCAGAACATAAGTAGAACATATCATTTGCTTTAATCACAGCTCTGTTGTTAGAGGATCTTCACTGTATAATCTGACATGGAGAACACAAGTAAAACCGACTTAACCCTGCCAAAAAGGTGGATCATTCATAAGACACTGCACCATGACTTCACATTCCCAAGCCCTATACACTCACTGGCCCTATAATTTGACCATCATGTCTATCACTTGGCTTAAACCTTACATAATTTCTTCCACTAAAGTTTAGGACTGATCCTGTACTTCTTAAATATTTACTTTTGATGCTAGCTGTTTTTGAAAATTCAATCCAGGACCTTCCATTGCAAATATGATATCTATATATAGAGATATATGCATTTAGTGCATGTAAATTGACTGATAGCATTGTCTAGTACAAAAGATTAGCCAGTGATTACAGGTCAGTCCCTCCAGGAATTAGGCCTAGCAGTTTTACAATCACAGAAATCCACAATATTTGGAGGAGCTTTCAATTTTTCAAAATTACCACAAATTTTCCGCAGACTTGGATCAAGACGCATCACGTGACATCAATCCATCAGTCAGTCTGTCTACAGTGGTTGAAGAGGCCTTCAAAGATGAGGTAATGATTCAACCCTGCTGTTTGTCCTCTATGGCCTATGGCCAGGACCAGTCAATCATTATTCACAAAGTAAACAGGTTTAGTGACATACAATTTGGGCATAGCCAGATAGAATGAACTGAGTACAGAGTTTTACTTGTATGTGTCACTTAGAAAAAAGTTCTTTTCTTTACTCCAGGCAGTGCTGGTAAGTGCCTGAATGAGGAACTAACTTCTATTTTATGAAAGTCGATCACACTATCTAGGTCAGTGTTCATTAGGGTGCTGTTTGTTGTTTGCATTGATTAATCACTGTTAACCAATATGTCTGTATGTACATGATGAAGCATGGTAATTTTCTCAGCTGCTCAGTAGCAGCTCTACTGCCATCTTTATTTAGAAATCAGAGTGCTGTTTGCCTTTTTTTTATATGAATGTCTACTGTAATGATTTGTAATCCATGATCCAGTGTCAGCTAATAGATGATGGGTTCCTTTTTAAGTTTGGTTTCTCTCAAGTTACAAGTTATTTTTTGACATATTTGGACAAGCAAACATTTGATCATCTTTGAAACAGTGCCTATTAATGAAGTTGATATACTTGAACAAAACCACAATGAAAATTGGCTTTTTCAATCATTTATTAAATAGAAATATCAATAGATGTGATGTTCTTCTGTGGAAAAAGTAAGTACACCCTTGGCCTCAGAAGCTAGTATTGCACCCTTTAGCAGAAATAACTTCTTGTAGGCGTTTTGCATAATTGTCCACCAGTCTTGCTGGAACTTTCGACCACTCTCCCATGCAATATTCTTTCAGTTGCAAGTTGTTTGAGGGTTTTCTTGCATGTACTGTCCGTTTCAAATCCCCCCACAACATTTCAATGGGATTCAAATCCAGGCTTTGACTAGGCCATTCCATAACCCTCCATTTCTTCTTTCTGAGCCATTCCTTTGTGGATTTGCTAGTGTGCTTAGGATCATTATCCTGTTGAAAGGCCCACTTTCAGTTCAACTTCAACTTTCAGACAGATGGCCTCACATTATCTTCAAGCACTCTTTGATATGATGCAGAATTCATAGTTGAATCAATGAATGCAAGCTGTCCAACCCAGAGGAAGTGAAGCAACCCCAAACCATAACAGTTCCACCACTGTGCTTCACAGTTGGTATGAGGTGCTTCTACTGAAAAGCTGTCTTTGGTCAGCGCCAAACAAGTCTGTCTTTGATTTGTCTGTCCAGAGCACATTGTACCAAAAGGCCTGGTCTTTGCCTATATGCTCAATGGCAAACTGTAGTTTTGCAAAGGCTTTTTCCTGGCATGCCTCCTAGGCAGGTCAAATTTGTGCAATCTCTTTTTGATTGTAGAAGCATGCACTTTGACACCAACAGTTGCAAGACGTACTTCGAGATCCTGTGATGAAATTTTGGGGTTCTTGGAGACTTATTTTTGCATCAGACGGTCTTGGGCTGAATTTGCTGGAACAGCCAGTCCTGGACAAATTGGCAGTCATTTGAAATCTGTGCCACTTGTAGATTATTTTCCTTACAGTGGAATGATGAATTTCAAATAATTTGGAAATCTTTTTAAATCCCTTGCCAGACTCATAGGCATCCAAAACCTTCTCACTTTCTGAAGGCCTTACAGAACTCTTTAGGTCTTGGCATGATGACACCACACACCTCAATAGCAAGAGGAACACCAGACACTAGATATGAGAGGGGTATAAATAAGACAGGTTCCACCTGCACTCCCTAAGCAGGTTCTCATCACTAATGAGGTGTTCAATCTTGAACACCTCATTCTAATTTTATGGATTTGAAGGTGTGATAAATGTAGGGGTGTACTTACTTTTTCCATGTGACTGATCTGTTTTTGGTTAAGTTAAATTGTGAAAATTACTACAAAATGTCGATTTTGATTGTATCAACTTCATTAATAGGCACTGTTTCAAAGAGGATCAAATGTTTGCTTGCCCAGATGTGTCAAAAAAGCCAACAATTATTTTTTCACATGACTGTAACTTGAGAGTTTCTCATGTCACCTCTGATTGCTCATTAGGGATCTATATCTACATGTGATTTTCTGTTCTGTGCATATATGCATATATCTGTTTTTGTGTGCACATATATATATATATATATATATATATATATATATATATATATATATATATATATATATATATATATATATATATATATATATATTTACACAGTACTGTGCAAAAGTTTTAGGCAGGTGTGAAAAAAATGCAGTAAAGTAAGAATGCTTTCAAAAATAGACATTTATATTTATCAATTAACAAAATGCAAAGTGAGTGAACAGAAGAAAAATCTACATCAAATATTTGGTGTGACCACCCTTTGTCTTCAAAACAGCATCAATTCTTCTAGGTACACTTGCACAAAGTCAGGGATTTTGTAGGCATGTAGTCAGGTATATGATTAAACAATTATACCAGACAGGTGCTAGTGATCATCATTTCAATATGTAGGTTGAAACACAATCATTAACTGAAACAGAAACAGCTGTGTAGGAGGAATAAAACTGGGTGAGGAACAAACAAACAAACAAAAATCATACACCATGGCAAAACTGAGCACAGCAACAAGGCCGAAGGTAGTTATACTGCATCAGCAAGGTCTCTCCCTAGGCAGAAATTTCAAGGCAGACAGGGGTTTCCAGATGTGCTGTCCAAGCTCTTTTGAAGAAGCACAAAGAAACGGGCAGCGTTGAGGACCATAGACGCAGTGCTCGGCCAAGGAAACTTACTGCAGCAGACACATCAGGCTTACTTCCCTTTTCATGCAGTGCCATCAGCTCAGACCTGGCAGAAACCTGTGGGACTGAGAAGTCTGGTCAGAAGTGGCCTTCATGGAAGTCTTGCAGCCAAAAAGCCATACTTCCGATGTGGAAACAAGGCCAAGCGACTCAACTATGCATGAAAACACAGGAACTGGGGTGCAGAAAAATGCCAGGAGGTGCTCTGGACTGGTGAGTCAAAATTTGACATATTTGGCTGTAGCAGAAGGCAGTTTGTTTGCCAAAGGGCTGGAGAGCAGTACACGAATAAGTGTCTGCAGGCAACAGTGAAGCATGGTGGAGGTTCCTTACAAGTTTGGGGCTGCATTTCTGCAAATGGAGTTGGGGATTTGGTCAGAATTAATGGTCTCCTCAATGCTGAGAAGTACAGGCAGATACTTATCCATCATGCAATACCATCAGGGAGGTATCTTATTGGCCCCAAATTTATTCTGCAGTATGACAATGACCCCAAACATACAGTGAAAGTCATTAAGAACTATCTTCAGTGTAAAGAAGAACAAGGAGTCCTGGAAGTGATGGTATGGCCCCCACAGATCTCTGATCTCAACTTCATCGAGTATGTCTGGGATTACATGAAGAGAGAGAAGCAACTGAGGCTGCCTAAATCCACAGAACAGGTGTGGTTAGTTATCCAAGAGTTCCTTCAAAAACTGTGTGCAAGTGTACCTAGAAGAATTGATGAATTGATGCTGTTTTGAAGGCAAAGGGGGGTCACACCAAATATTGATTTGATGTAGATTTTTCTTCTGTTCACTCACTTTGAATTTTGTTAATTGATAAATATAAACTATTAACGTCTATTTTTTTAAAGCATTCTTACTTTACAGCATTTTTTCACACCTGCCTGAAACTTTTGCACAGTACTGTATATATCACCCTGTGCTACAAGCACTGTAAGTGCTGTGTAATAATACATCTTTCAGATTTTTTTTTACATTTCTGAATTTTACCTTTATTGTTTAAAATGTCAGGAGGAGCCTTTTTCCAGCCAGAGTGGGTGAATTGATTGGTCCATGGCCCAAGTCCTAACACGTTCTCGCTCTGTTCTTCACTGGAGCCCTCTATGGGTCAGAAGCATGTGTTCACTAGAAGAGAAAGCTCGTGCAATCTTTGCTGCCGCTGTGGAGGGAGTGCAGCCGGACAGTGTGGTGCGCAAAGCTCTACAGCGACGGGGCGATGAGCTGGTTGTGGCTGAGCACAGTTTCAAGCTCTGTCATAACCTGCATCTGGTGGGTTTTGGGAAGGCTGTTCTGGGGATGGCTGCAGAGGCAGAGAGGATTGTGGGAGATCACCTGGTTCAAGGGATAGTTAGTGTGCCTCATGGAATTCAGGAAACACTGCAACGTCACAGGAAGCTGTAGGTATCTATTTTATACGTTGTGCTTTGTGGTGTAAAAGGTGGAGCTAGAGCTCACCTCAATATTTTTTGGGGACAATTAACAGTTTTAAAGGGGAAAACAGCTCAGTTTTTTTTTTCTTTAATTTAATTATACTGTTATAAATTCATAATTCATTCAGGCACGTTTGCCTCACACCTCCGGGGTTGGGAGTTCGAATCCCACCCCTGCCCTGTGTGTGAAGAGCTTGCATGTTCTCACTGTGCTGCGGGGGTTTCCTCCAGGTACTCTTGTTTCCTCCCCCAGTCACAAGACATACATTGTAAGCTGATTGGCATTCCCAAATTGTCCATAATGTGTGAAAGGGTGTGTGAGTGTGTGTGCGGTGGTGCCCTGCGATGAGTTGGCCCCCCCATCCAGGGTGTCCTCCACGTTGTGCCCAGAGTCCCCTGGGATAGGCTCCAAGCTTCCCTGTGTAGGAAAGCAGTACAGAAAATGGATGGATGGATTATTGACACTATTACTATTTGTATTTTTGTAATGTTATGTTTCTTTTTCCAATATAGTGCTTCAGCCTACATTTTGTATGATGTGTTGTTATTATTATTATTATTATTATTATTATTATTATTATATAATAGCACATTATACAAATGTAGGTTGAAGCACTATATTGTAAAGAATTATTGTAAAAAATTATACACAGTGGTGCTTGAACGTTTGTGAACCCTTTAGAATTTTCTATATTTCTGCATAAATATGACCTAAAACAAATGAGACAAAAATATTATACTTGGTCATTTATTTATTGAGAAAATAATCCAATATTACATATCTGTGAGTGTGAGTGGCAAAAGTATGTGAAACTTTGCTTTTAGTATTTGGTGTGACCCCCTTGTGCAGCAATAACTGCAACTAAACATTTCTGGTATCTGTTGATCAGTATCGGTTTGGAGGAATTTTAGCTCGTTCCTCAGTACAGAACAGCTTCAGCTCTCGGATGTTGGCGGGTTTCCTCACATGAACTGCTTGCTTCAGGTCTTCAGTTTCTTCAGTTCCACAACCATATTTCACAGATGGAATAAGGTTCATATGCTGGAATGCAGAGCTTTCCTTTCTCCAAACATAACCGTTCTCATTTAAACTAAAAATTCTATTTTGGTCTCATCTTTCCACAAAATAGTTTTCCATTGGCCTTCTGGCTTGTCCACATGATCTTTAGCAAACTGTAGAGGGGCAGCAATGTTCTTTCTCCTTGCAACCCTGCCATGCACACCATTGTTGTTCAGTGTTCTCCTGATGGTGATCTCATGAACATTAACATTAGCCAATGTGAGAGAGGCCTTTAGCTGCTTAGAAGTTACCCTGGGTTCCTTTGTGACCTCGCAGACTATTACACATCTTACTCTTGGAGTGATCTTTGTTGGTCGACCACGCCTGGGGAGGGTAACAATGGTCTTAAATTTACTCACTTTGTACACAATCTGTCTGAGGTGGATTAGTGGAGTCCAAATTTTTTGGAGATGGTTTTGTAACCTTTTCCAGCCTGATGAGCATCAACAACTCATTTTCCGAGGTCCTCAGTAATCTCCTTTGTTCATGCCATTATACACTTCCACAAACGTGTTATGAAGATCAGACTTTGATAGATCCCTGTTCTTTAAATAAAACAGGGTGTTCACTCTCACCTGATTGTCATCCCACTGATTGAAAAAACTAATTTCACCTTCAAATTAACTGCTAATCCTAGAGGTTCACTTACTTTTGCCACTCATAGATATGTAATATTGGATCATTTTCCTGAATAAATAAATGACCAAGTCAAATATTTTTGTCTCATTTGTTTAATTGGGTTCTCTTTGTCTACTTTTAGGACTTAGGACTTATAGAAAATTCTAAATTCTAAAATTCAAGCACCACTGTACATATACACAGGGTGTCCCAAAAGTCTCCATTCCTAGGGGAAATTTACACTTTTTAGCAAAATTCTTCCAATACTTAGTTTATATTATATATATTTTATTTTTTCAGATAGCCTTTAAGAATGCCTTTGACAAAAGAAGAACGGATTGAAATCATTCTCATGGCTGGATCGGGAAGCTGTCGCAAGGTTGCGATGGACTTTAACAGGAAACATGGCAGGCACATCACACACAACACTGTTGCACAACTTATTAACAAATTCAAAAAGAAATTGTTCACTGTTGCCCTCCATTCACAAACCGGCACAGAGGGTGAAGACTCGTCCCTACAGATAGTAATGGAGGGTGAGGACTGCCCATTTGATGGCCAGACATTCCTTCTCAATCATTCTGTACTTAGGCTCTCACACCGAGAGCTTGTGACTGATGAACGGCGCAGGGTGCTCCTCCCCCTCCACCACCTGGGACAACATTGCCCCAACCCTCTGTCCAACGTGTACGTCTGCCAAAAAAGGGGGGGGAGAAGTCAGGAGAATGTAAAATTGGTCTGCCAGAGTGCAGTTTTTGCCTGAGTGAAAGCCTGCTGGCACGATTCCGTCCACTGGACCAGATCTGGCAGTCAGAGTTCAGTCAGCGGGCTGGTGACATCCGAATAATTAGGCATAAACCTACGATAATAGCCAGCCTAATATGATCTAATACATCATCAGATTTTTATACAAGTTCTAAAAGTAGATAAAGAGAACCCAGTTAAACAAATGAGATAAAATATTATAATTGGTCATTTATTTATTGAGGAAAATATTATTTATTGAGGAAAATATTATTTATTGAGGAAAATATGCCACTCACAGATATTGCATATCTGTGAGTGGCAAAAGTATGTGAACCTTTACTCAGTATCTGGTGTGGCCCCCTTGTGCAGCAATAACTGCAACTAATCGTTTCCGGTAACTGTTGATCAGTCCTGCACATTGGCTTGGAGGAATTTTAGCCCATTCTTCAGTACAGAACAGCTTCAATTCTGGGATGTTAGTGGGTTTCCTCACATGAACTGCTTGCTTCAGGTCCTTCCACAACATTTCTATTGTATTAAAACTTCTCATTTAAACCAAAAAGTTCTATTTTGGTCTCATCCATTCACAAAACATTTTTCCAATAGCTAGAGACGTTGTCCACGTGATCTTTAGCAAATGCAGAAATGCAGCAATGTTCTTTTTTGAGAGCAGTGACTTTCTCCTTGCAACCCTGCCATGCACACCATTGTTGTTCAGTGTTCTCCAGATAGTGGACTCATAAACATTAACATTAGCCAGTGTCAGAGAGGCCTTTAGTTGCTAAGAAGTTACCCCGGGTTCCTTGTAACCTTTTCCAGCATGATGAGCATCAACAACTCTTTTTCTGAGGTCCTCAAAATCTCTTTTGTTGGTGCCATGATACACTTAACACAAATGTGTTGTGAAGATCAGACTCTGATAGATCCCTGTTCTTTAAATAAAACACTCCCTCACACCTGATACACACCTTCGAACATGTTTGTAAGCGTTTGATTAAATCATTCGACCAGCCTACCTGTCTGCAGATGGTAAATATTGGTGCAAATTGATTTAATCCCTCGTAAAGCTCGTGTAGTGTCCAGTGTCCCCTCCTGTGAACATCGCAGCGAATGCCCGGCCAATAGAAATGATCCATGAGATGATTTAGTGTTTTTTGCCACACCATTGGATTATGATGAGCCGCCTGGAATAGCATTTCCCGACGACTCTTCAGGACCAACAATTGGGTCGTTTCCTTTGTAGTTTGAGTGTCCTGTGTCACTCGGTATAACCTATCATTAATAATTGAAAAATAGGGGTGGGATAGTGCAACATTAGGCTCAATTTGCTGACCATCGATTACTCTCACTTGGTCAAAAGCATGCCTCAGGGTCTCGTAGTGCGACTACGACCCTGTCACCGGTTGTCCTTCCTTGGACCACTTTTGGTATGTACTAATCACTGCATACTGGGAACACCCCACAAGACCTGCCATTTTGGAGGTGCTCTGACGCAGTCGCCTAGCCTCTCAGATCCTTACGCTTGCCCATTTTTCCTGCTTTCAACACATCAATTTCAAGAACTGACTGTTCACTTGCTGCCTAATATATCACACCCCTTGACAGGTGCCATTGTAACAAGATAATCAATGTAATTCATTTTGCCTGTCAGTGGTTTTAATGTAATGGCTGATCAATGTATATACTTATGGAGAAATTTTAATTGCACTTAAAAGTGTTAATACGACCTTTGATGTTCCTGTTCTGTAATTGCAGAAATATGTTGCTTGAGGCCAGCAGTAAAATCAAAGTGATGGAAGGCGCTAAACACAACCTGCCAGACACAGATGCCCAAAGGTCAGCAGAGAGCATCTGGAAACTCGCCAACAATCTTACTGAGAGAGATCTGCTGCTTGTCCTCATATCAGGTACAATCTCAATTTTATAATCAACATCCAAGCTTCAACCAGAGCTAAACATATATGTGACTAACAATACATGTTTGCCACTCAAGTGGAATTTTATTGCTCTAGATGGCATCCATTTATTTATTTATTTATTTATTTATTTTTAAATTTTGCTGATGACATAGAAATAGACATTGTACATTACTGTGTTTGTTTGGCACATCTTTTTTCATAGGTGGTGGCTCTGCTTTACTACCCGCTCCAGTCCCACCAATAACCCTACAGGAAAAACAGGAAGTGACACGTCGCCTAGCGGCTGCAGGGGCCACAATTCAGGAGTTAAACACAGTGAGGCGAGCCTTGTCACTGTTGAAAGGTGGAGGCCTGGCCCGTAGTGCAGACCCTGCCCAGGTAAAGCTATGTAACTGTCTCCACTTAAAAAATGCCATTAAACAGAGGCTACATTCATATTCACATTCACATTCATAAATTGATTCGATTGAAATCTTTTTAATTCAGGTTTGAGACACTTTTGTGTGGTCCTAGATCAGATACATATCCAATACATGGCACTGCAGCCGTAAAGAAATCTGGTGCAAATTCATTTGGGTTTTTCATCACACCTTCAGGGCAAATGAACTTTGCAGCAGCTTGTATTACTTCTGCAATGATGGATTATCTCTCAGATATGATTTCTGACTTGTTGTTGTTCATGATACATATAAGTCATGTATGTTCCACTGTTGATTTCAGAAACGTGTACATGTAAGTCACTTCTGGGCAGAGGTATGCTCACAATATTGACAGTTGACATATCGCAATATTGATATGAGTCACTGATACATGGTGACCTTGTGAATCAACAAGGCAGAAAAAAACAGAATTGAGAACTAATACCTAATTATACCTAGTGCATATCATTGTCACCAGCTAAAAGCAACTGGTAATATACATTATCAACAAAGGATTCAGAAAGTTCTTCATTTAGGGTGAAATTTTGCATGTGCAGCCCACCTAGTATTTTCCTAGATCTAGATCTCTCTCTCTCTCTCACACGCGCACACACACACACACACACACACACACACACACACATATATATATATATATATATATATATATATATATATATATAGAGAGAGAGAGAGAGACAGAGAGAGAGAGAGAGGCTGATATAGGATATTGCATGGAAGAGTGTAAGTATACCCAATAAGTACACCCCATGGAAATTGTTGGCTTTTTTGACATATTTGGACAAGCAAACATTTGATCATCTTTGAAACAGTGCCTGTTAATATAGTTGATATACTTTAACAAAACCACAATTAGCTTTTTCAATCATTTATTCAACAGAAATATCAATAAATGTGACATTCTTCTATGGAAAAAGTAAGTACACCCTTGGCTTCAGAAGCTAGTATTGCCCCCTTTAGCAGAAATAATGTCTTGTAAACGTTTTGCATAATTGTCCAAAAGGCTTGCTGGAATTTTTGACCACTCTTCCATGCAATTTTCTTTCAGTTGCAAGATGTTTGAGGGTTTTCTTGCATGTATTGCCCATTCAAAATCCCTGTTGAAAGGTCCACTTTCAGTTCAACTTCAGCGTTCGGACAGATGGCCTCACATTATCTTCAAGCACTCTTTGATATGATGCAGAATTCATAGTTGAATCAATGAATGCAAGTTGCCCCAGTCCCTGAGGCAGCAAAGCAACCCCAAACCATAACATTTCCTCCACCGTGCTTCTCCTGAAAAGCTGTCTTTGGTCAGCATCAAACATGTCTGCTGTTACTGTGGCCACACAACAATCTTTGATTAGTCTGCAGAGAGCACATTATTCCAAAAGGCCTGGTCTTTGCCTATATGCTTATTGGCAAACTGTAGTCTTGCAAAGGCTTTTTCCTGGCACACCTCCCATGCAGGTCAAATTTGTGCAATCTCCTTCTGATTGTAGAAGCAACGGAGGTGCAAGGTAAACCACTAAGCCACTGTGTCCACCATATACCGTATATACAGATGAAACCCTTTTCTCTATAATAAATCTCTTTTCTGGAGAGCGCCTCAAAGTGTTTAAGAACAGAAGCCTACTAGCTTCTCCTATGGTGCATGATGAAGAGGAGAATCAGACAATGGTGACCCAGGACTGTTGAGCAGCTGAAGTCTTGTATCAAGCAAGAATGGGCAAAAAATTAACTTTGTAAAACTGCAACAATTAGTATCCTCAGTTCCCAAATGATTAAAAAGTGTCATTAAAAGGAAGGGTGATGTAACACAGTGGTAAACTGTGTAACTGGTAAAATGCCTCTGTCCCAACTTTTTTTTGAGTGTGTTGAAGGCATCAAATTCTAAATTTGTTTACATTTACAAAATACAATTAAGTTGGTCAGTGAAAACATTGAATATATTTTCTTTGTTCTTTTGTCATTTAATTAAAGTTTCAAGAGATTTGTCAAATCATAGATTTTTGTTTTTATTGCATTTTAGAAAAAATCCTAACTTTTATGGAAATGGGGTTGTACTATAAGGCCATCTCCAAACAATTTGAAATTCACCATTCTACAGTGAGAAGTATTGTTTACAAATGGAGAGCCAGTTGCTAATCGTCACCAGGAGTATTCCAAAAAGAATACGGCAGCATGATTTAGGTTTGCAAAATTCATCTGAACAAACCACAAAAGTTCTGGAACAATATCCTTTGGATTGATGAGATCTGGTGGAGGTGGAGATATTTGGTCATCATGCATAGTGCCATGTTTGGGGAAAAAAACAAACATGGCATATCATTAAAAACACCTCAAGCATGGTGGTGGAGGGGTGATGATTTCGGCTTGTTTTGCAGCCACAGGACCTGGAAAACTTGCAGTCAATGTGACAACGGTTAACTCTACTACAAAATATTCTTGAGACAAATGTGAGGTCATCTGTCCAGCATCTTAAGCTGGGCCAAAATTGGGTAATGCAAAGGACAATGATCCCAAGCACACCAGCCAATCTACATCTGAATGGCTAAAGAAGACAAAAGTGAAGGTGCTGGAATGGCCAAGTCAAAGTCCAGATCTCAACCCCATTGAGATTCTGTGGTGGGATCTTAAGAGAGCTGTGCATGAACTGAAGCAATGTTGTAAAGAAGAGTGGGCCAAAATTTCTGCAAATGATGAGAGACTGATAAACTCCTAAAGAAAACTTTTACTTCAAGTTATTGTTTTTAAAGTCAATTCTACATTATAGGGTATACTTATTTTTTCCCACATGGTTTCTGAATGTTGGTTTGTTTTGGGGGAAAAATAACTACTTATTTAAATCTGTTGTGTTTTGTTGTTGGCACCTGAGGTTATTTGTTTCTTTATAGAAGTTAGTGAGGACCAGACAATTGTTCTTGATAATTAAAATAAATAGATTAAAAAAAAAAAAAAAGGTATTGATAAATAAAAACCTAGAATTGAAGGAGTGTTTGCTTTCTTTTTTTCCATGACTGTAGCTAAAAGGCAGCATGACAGAAAAGACTGTAGCCTTTCACCAGCATTATGTAATTCCATTTTGTTCCTTCTGTTAGGTGGTGGGTCTGATTCTGTCTGACATCATTGGAGATCCAGTAGATCTCATAGCCAGTGGGCCAACAGTATGTAGTGAGACATCACTGGAGGAAGTTTGGGCCATCCTGAACCGCTACAACCTCTCTGACACTCTCCCGTTATCTGTGAAAGAGGTTCTGAATCAAACTGGTTCCCAGCAGAGAAGCAGGCTGAAGGCTCAACCACAGCAAGTCAACATTCTCAACACTGTGATTGGCTCCAATGCTATTGCTCTGGAGTGCGCCAGCCATAAAGCACAAGAGTTAGGCCTTCGACCAGTAATTCTATCTCCAGGGGTGAGTGGTAATGTCCAAGCTGTGGCCAAACTGTATGGCTTGCTGTCTTGTTTTGCCTGTTCTCCAGGGAAGGAGCCTCCAGAGCTCAGAGATCAGATTCTCAAAGTGGGACCAGAGGTTGGGGTTGGGAGCTGGGAACTTTGTAGCACAATGAAACATTTAGAAGCTGGCCGGCAGGAAAGCTGGCATGCCACATGCCTGCTGGCTGGAGGTGAACCCACTGTCCAGTTACTGGGGAAAGGCAGAGGTGGAAGGAACCAAGAGCTAGCCCTGAGGGTGGGGCTAGAGCTCAGCAGGGCCCCGGAGAGAAGCATGACCGTGTTCCTCAGTGGTGGAACCGATGGTCAGGATGGCCCTACTGAAGCAGCTGGAGCAGTTAGTGATGGGAACATAGAAGCAGAGGCCAAAAGTCAGGGACTATGCATTGATGGATTTCTTCGCAACAATGATTCATACACGTTTTTCTCATCCCTTTCCAAGGGGCAGAAGTTGCTTCTGCCAGGGCTCACAGGTACCAATGTAATGGATGTTCATATGATGATTCTGCCTCCACCACCACAAACAGAGTAGCTGATCAAAAACATTTTTTACTTGGTATGAGATTTGTTCTCAAGTTTAGGGAAATCAATAGGTTTAAGCATAAAAGGTAGATAGGTCTATTAGGATTGATAGCATTCAACAGGATGTTCAGAGGTTTGGCAGAATATGATAAATGCTACATGTGATTGTTTTGTAAGACAAATTTTGTATTATATACAGTACTGTGCAAAAGTTTTAGGCACTCAGTACTGTGCAAACGTTTGGTATGCAAAGAAATGCTGTAGAGCAAAGATGCCTTCAATATAATGAAATTAAATGTCTCTACATTTTTTTTTAAATACCGTAACGAGCAGTAAACAGTAATAAATGAAACAAAGTCAATATTTGGTGTGACAAAAAAAATAAGAATAAAAATAGTAGTCTCTGGTACAATTTGTGCAGTTTTATAAGGAAATGAGCTGGTAAGTTTTATTGAGCATCTTTCAGAACCAGCCACAGTTCTTCTGGAGACTTTAACTTTCGCACTTGCTTCTTATTTTTGCAGCAAAAAGCCTTCGTTGTGTTTTTTGTCTAAAAATTGGTCTCTTATGTAATATGCTTAATGACAAACATTTTCCTGTAACATTTAATTTTGTGCTAGAAAACTAATGTTTGGGAATCTAAAATGTTTTTTGTACTGACTTGATAATATAGAAGTCATAACATAAAAAATCTATAACAAAGTTTGTATTAAAAAAAAATAGGGTGCCTAAAACTTTTGCACAGTCCTGTGTGTTATACAGTATCTCACAAAAGTGAGTACACCCCTCACATTTGTGTAAATATTTTATTATATCTTTTCATGGGACAACACTGACGAAATGACACTTTGCTACAATGTAAAGTAGTGAGTGTACAGCTTGTATAACAGTGTAAATTTGCTGTCCCCTCAAAATAACTCAACACACAGCCATTAATGTCTAAACCACTGGCAACAAAAATGAGTACACCCCTAAGTGAAAATGTCCAAATTGGGCCCAATTAGCCATTTTCCCTCCACGGTGTCATGTGACTCGTTAGTGTTACAAGGTCTCAGGTATGAATGGGGAGCAGGTGTGTTAAGTTTGGTGTTATCGCTCTCACACTCTCTCATACTGGTCACTGGAAGTTCAACATGGCACCTCATGGCAAAGAACTCTCTGAGGATCTGAAAAAAAAAAATTGTTGCTCTACATAAAGATGGCCTAGGCTATAAGAAGATTGCCAACATCCTGAAACTGAGCTGCAGCACGGTGGCCAAGACCATATAGTGGTTTAACAGGGCAGGTTTCACTCAGAACAGGCCTCGCCATGGTCGAGGAAAGAAGTTGAGTGCACGTGCTCAGCATCATATCCAGAGGTTGGCTTTGCAGAATAGACATATGAGTGCTGCCAGCATTGCTGCAGAGGTTGAAGAGGTGGGGGGTCAGCCTGTCAGTGCTCAGACCATACGCCGCACACTGCATCAAATTGGTCTGCATGGCTGTCATCCCAGAAGGAAACCTCTTCTAAAGATGATGCACAAGAAAGCCCGCAAACAGTTTGCTGAAGACAAGCAAACTAAGGACATGGATTACTGGAACCATGTCCTGTGGTCTGATGAGACCAAGATAAACTTATTTGGTTCAGATGGTGTCAAGCGTGTGTGGCGGCAACCAGATGAGGAGTACAAAGACAAGTGTGTCTTGCCTACAGTCAAGCATGGTGGTGGGAGTGTCATGGTCTGGGGCTGCATGAGTGCTGCCGGCACTGGGGAGCTACAATTCATTGAGGGAACCATGAATGCCAATATGTACTGTGACATACTGAAGCAGAGCATGATCCCCTCCCTTCGGAAACTGGGCCGCAGGGCAGTATTCAAACATGATAACGACCCCAAACACACCTCCAAGACGACCACTGCCTTGCTAAAGCAGCTGAGGGTAAAGGTGATGGACTGCCCAAGCATGTCTCCAGACCTAAACCCTATTGAGCATCTGTGGGGCATCCTCAAACGGAAGCGCAAGGGCTCTAACATCCACCAGCTCTGTGATGTCATCATGGAGGAGTGGAAGAGGACTCCAGTGGCAACCTGTGAAGCTCTGGTGAACTCCATGCCCAACAGGGTTAAGGCAGTGCTGGAAAATAATGGTGGCCACACAAAATATTGACAGTTTGGGTCCAATTTGGACATTTTCACTTAGGGGTGTACTCACTTTTATTGCCAGCAGTTTAGACATTAATGGCTGCGTGTTGAGATTTTTTGAGAGGACAGCAAATTTACACTGTTATACAAGCTGTACACTCACTACTTTACATTGTAGCAAAGTGTCATTTCTTCAGTGTTGTCCCATGAAAAGATATAATAAAATATTTACACAAATGTGAGGGGTGTACTCACTTTTGTGATATATATATATATATATATATATATATATATATATATATATATATATATATATATATATTATGCACAGATATTGATAGATAGATATTATGTGTATCTTGCTTTAAGACAAATTGTAAATGTACTAAATTCAGCTCTAATAGTAACAAATAAAATCACTCTCATCACAAAATAACTTCTTTTAAAATAAAATTAAAAAATAATGACAGAACTCAACTGTATGAATGGCCTTTTATTGTTTTTCACAAGAGTGCCAATGGCTTTCACTCAGAGTGCATAGACATATATGTGATGTGGTAGACAGTCTGCTCTTCTACAAAAACAACTGCCTGGTTAGTGTACAGACAAATATGCTTTTATTTGCTTACACCTTTGAACATAATTTCTGTTATTTTTATTCAGTCAACTATGGAATAAGAAAAGCTGGGGAAATTAGGGTGACTTCCCAGTAAAGTATTTTTGGTAAGACTTACAAAACAACATTGCATTATGTTTTTCTGGGTCATTTGCTGAATGCAAAGTATTTAACAAGTTCACTTTATTTTATTCATTTTATTATTAGAATTATGTGTATTGTTGTAGCCAACTTTTTCCGTCTTGTGATATACAGCTCAGGCTCAGTTGTTAGGTTAAGTAATGCTAAATATGATATAAATTAAATGGTAATGCAATTGTTGCTGCTCAGAAGCTGTGCAGTCTGAGACTAGGTGAGCAGGGTCTTCACTGCTATATGTACAAGCCTGCAATTGAAAGGATGGATGTGAAGTTTAATCCACATCAGGATTCATATAATTTACTTATTACAAAGAGTCTTTCCAACAAAGTGCTGCTAGGTGTCTCAAAAGTCAGTCATGGTTCTTCGATTCCTTTTCACCAGGCCACAGACCCGGTTCCTTTTTCTTGACAATCTTGTGCACAAATAGACAATGACTTCTAAAAACCTTCATATGAGCATCTCCGGATTTTTTTTTTTTCTTCAGCAATGTGGTTACAGTAAGTCTTAGGTCTTCGTGGTTCTATCTCAAGCCAAAATATGAACCCAACTGGTGTCTGATCAATCATGGTGTGACTTTAGGATTTCTCTGGCAGCATTGTCCCTGAACAGAAAAAAATAATGACTTTATGTGCGACCATATTTAGGGAACAATATGAGTATACTAGGTGTAGTTATAATGTTTCATTTTTCACTCCCTGGCTGAAAAAAGCTGCTATTCACTGTTAATTAAGCATAAATGCAAAAGACCATGCTTTGCATGTGAAGCCACCTAAAATGCCAGTACTGTCAATGAAGCTGAAATCAAATCACTGGTCTGCCTTGTAGTGTATCAAAGCTAAAGGAACAAAATAAATATCACAAATACAGTTAATCTGAGAATACGTGTACCTGGAAGCAAAGAAGTCTGGACACCTACCATCCACTCAGGTGAGGTGCTGTATCTGGTGTGCCACCATTCTGTCCCCCAGTTCCTGATTAATGAAAAAGAAAGATGATTGCAAAATAATCCAAAAACGTGTCTCTATTTGCATGGTCTACTTGTGAATTTTCTACATTTCTGCATAAATATGTTCTAAAACATCATTAACGATTATCATTTAAACAAAAAATTCTATTTTGGTCTCATGCGTTCAGAACAATTTTTCAAGTAGCCTTCTGGCTTGTCCATGTGATCTTTAGCAAACTGCAGAGAGGCAGCAATGTTCTTTTTGGAGAGTAGTGGCTTTCTCCTTGCAACCCTGCCATGCATACCACTGTTGTTCAGTGTTCTCCTGATGGTGGACTCATGAATATTAACATTAGACAATGTGAGAGAGGCCTTTAGTTGCTTAGAATTTACCCTGGGTTCCATTGAGACCTCACAGACTAATACATGTTGGAGTGATCTTTGTTGGTCGACCGCTCCTGGGGAGGGTAACAATGGTCTTGAATTTCCTCCATTTGTACATAATCAGTCTAACTGTGGATTGGTGGAGTCCAAACTCTTTAGAGATGGTTTTGTAACCTTTTCCAACCTGATGAGCATCAACAACTCTTTTTCTGAGGTCCTCTGGAAACTCTTTTGTTTGTACCATGATACACTTCCACAAACATATGCTGTGAAGGTCAGACTTTGATAGATCCCTGTTCTTTAAATAAAACAGGGTGCTCACTCACACCTGATTGTCATCCCACTGATTGAAAACACCTGACTCTAATTTCACCTTCAAATTAACTGCTAATCCTAGAGGTTCACATACTTTTGCCACTCACAGATATGTAATATTGGATCATTTTCCTCAATAAACAAATGACGGCATATAGTATTTTTGTCTCATTTATTAATGATTGGGTTCTCTTTGTCTACTTTTTCTACTTTGTCTACTTCTTGTTTTAGGTCATATTTATGCTGATATATAGAAACTTCTAAAAGGTTCACAAATTTCAAGCACAACTGTAATCCAGAATTTCCTTGAAAGCTTTTAAGGTCAGTAAATTACACTGCTGAAGAGATTGGCAATTACCATTTATAATGTCTATAATCAGTGACGGGCATGACATTGGATGGGAGGGCTAAAATCTAATATCTATAAATATCTCAACAATGAAACTATTATTATTTAGCAGTGAATTATGTCATGAGGTCTCATTGACATGATGGCCCAATAAGAATGATGTGGGGCAAATTACACACATATACACTTAAAGGCAGATAGACAGCTGCATTTTTTTTTTTTGTTTCAAATCTATAATGTTCTACTGTGTTCATGTCACGTTTCCTCCAAACACAAACATGGTAAACAGAAAACCTTTTGATCAAACACTATACTTACGGTTCTGTCATCTATCCTTTTGTGTGATTTGTATTTTGATTGGACAATGTGTGTTTAGTCTGTCTACTCTTCTCCAAAGGTATTTGGTGGAGAGGGGGTGTGATGACCGAGCAAATAATCCACCTCTTTCATTACAGGTTCATTACACCTGTGACACACACCTTCTCAATCACTCCTAATGACATCTTAAGGATGTGTCAGCAAAACGATATAGCAGCCTAAATGGAGATCAAATCTAGGGGGTGTTTCGCTCTGTGTAATCACTTGACGTGAATGTCACTGATAAGCTGCATGAATCTACAGTACAGTCTGGGCTAGAAAGAAATCAGCCCAACCTTGCTTCTTCATACCATATTCTGTGTACTTTTCCTACAACCATTGGTGGTGCTGTTGTGGTTGATTCCAAGTCCAACACAATCTGCTTTAAAACATGTCTTGACAGCAAAGTGTCTTATCTGGGTGAAAAAAATGAAACCTTATATTTATGTCCTTTTATATTTGAAAAGCATGTGGAGGTTAACCCTCCCTAGTGAAAATTCCAGCTTATTCTGACTAGCTACCAAAATAAAGGCCGAGCTGGTAGAAAGGAAACTGTTTCTGAATTACTGTTGCTAATACAACATAGTGTGTGTGTGTGTGTGTGTGTGTGTGTGTGTGTGTGTGTGTGTCTGTTTAAGTAACACAGCAGTAAGGCAATTAGAAAATGTAATACATTTACTGATAGGTTTAGACAAATAATAAGAAAGCTGGAAAATAACTTACCAGCTGGCAAAGATGGTCTACAAGCTTGAGCATCTTGGTCTGTGTTTTGGCAGCTGGTCAGAGAAGCTGATTTTTCATCACTTACACAAAGCTGACCCTGTCTATAATATCCATGTAATGGCTATTTGCTATGAGATAGCTGGTCAGTCACTACACACTGAACTAATTCATATCAGTGTACTACAATCCCAAAACACCATTTATAATTGAGATGTTTGCTTACCAGTCAAAAACACAGTGCGCTTAGTTAGCCGGAGTCTCACCTTGCCTGTAGTACATGTCGTTCACCGTGTTACCGTAAACCTTCCAAGCGAAATGTATGGCGATTAAACTGAGGATGAGCCAGCTGAAAAGTATTTTGAACACGGCGACTCTCATGTCGTTGGCCAGCCAGTCGTCAACAAATTCGGCCAGAAAAGACACTAAACTGTCAACGATGCGAGACAGGAACTCGAAATCCCACGGTTCCTCCATGTTAGTCCGGAGAGCTAATGCTAGTTAACTAAATCCTACTCGCTACTACACATAGCCAGGGCACAATTCAGGTAAGATGGGCGACAAGAGCGACTGTTACAGAAATAAACAAGTATTAGAAAACAGACGTTCAACAAGGGCTTAACGGCATTTTGCGATTTAGATAATTTGTTAAACAACCAACGTAAACAAGACTGAAGCCATCTTCTTCTTCGGCCAGAAAAACTAGAGATAATCTCATGCTATGGCGCCTCCTGTCTGTTGTTGAGGGTTAAACGGTGTTTCCTATAGGCCTTGGGAATGGGATGTATGATGCAGCGTTATGTGGATGATCCGCCATTTTAGCAGTTAGTAATTTACTTCTAGATAGCCAGCAGAGCTAGTTAACTAGGTTTCATACAAACTCAGAGTGTTTAAGTCATTCTGATAGGAAGCTATCTTTGTTTTAAACTAACACAGCAGCACCTATGAAAGTCATATTTTGAAAAATATACATACATGTAAATTAATTAATTAGTTTATTAGTTAATTTAATAGTATCATTGCTTTAAAGTCCACAACATTTTTCTGCACAGAGGGTATTGGAAGAGACAGCATCTACTCGTATTTAGGTCTATTGAAAAATCTATGACCATCTATGATACTTCTACTCAAGAAAATCTGGCAACATCAGAGTCGCAAACTACATGAAACTCACAGAAAACTCACTTACTTCACCAGTATCTAAATATGCATAATACATGTGTCGAGTTTGGTGCATGTAGCTTGAAAGCTCTGGGAAAAGTAACGTTCAGAAATATTGGGTTTAATAATAATAATAATAATAATATTATTATACAACCTCAATTCCAAAAAAGTTGGGACGCTGTGTAAAATGTAAATAAAAAGAGCAATGATTTGCAAATCTCGTAAACCCATATTTTATTCACAATAGAACATAGAAAACATATCAAATGTTTAAACTGTTTTCCTTATTTTTTAAGGAAAAAATAAGGTAATTTTGAATTTGATGGCAGTAACACGTCTCAAAAAAGTTGGGACAGGGCCATGTTTACCACAGTGTAGCATCCCCTCTACTTTTAACAACAGTCCGTATACGTCTGGGAACTGAGGAGACCAGTTGCTGGAGTTTTGGGAGAGGAATATTGTCCCGTTCTTTTCTGATACAGGATTCTAGCTGCTTAACAGTCCTGGGTCTTCTTTATCGTATTTTTCGTTTGATGATGCGCCAAATGTTTTCAATTGGTGAAAGGTCTGGACTGCAGACAGGCCAGTTCAGCACCCGGACTCTTCTACTACGAAGTCATGCTGTTGTAATAGATGCAGTATGTGGTCTAGCATTGTCTTGCCGAAATATGCAAGGCCTTCCCTGAAAAAGATGTTGTCTGGATGGAAGCATATGTTGCTCTAAACCCTGTATATATCTTTCATTGATGGTGCCTTTCCATATGTGCAAACTGCCCATTCCACAGGCACTAATGCACCCCCATATTATCAGAGATCCCGAATGGTCCCTCTCTTCTTTAGTCCAGAGGACGCGGCGTCCATGGTTTCCAAAAAGAATTTAGAATTTTGATTCATCTGACCACAGAACAGTTTTCCACTTTGCCTCAGTCCATTTTAAATGAGCTTTGGCCCAGAGAAGACTGTGGCATTTCTGGATCATGTTCACATATGACTTCTTCTTTGCATGATAGAGCTTTAACCTGCATTTGTGGATGGCACAGCGAACTGTGTTCACAGACAATGAGTTCTGGATGTGTTTCTGAACCCATGCAGGGATTTCCATTACAGAATCATGCATGATTTTAATGCAGTGCCGCCTGAGGGCCCGAAAATCACGGGCATGTAATATTGATTTTTGCCCTTGTCCCTTGTTCTCCAGATTCTCAGAATCTTTTGATGAGATTATGTACTGTAATTGATGACATATTCAAAGTCTTCACAATTTTATGTTGAGGAACATTATTCTGAAAATGTTCCACAATCTGTAGACGCAGTTTTTCGGAGATTGGTGAACCTCTGCCCATCTTTAATTCTGAGAGACTCTGCCTCTCTAAGATACTCTTTTTATACCCAATCATGTTACTGACCTGTTGACAATTAACCTAATTAGTTGCAAAATGTTCCTCCAGCTGTTTCTTTTTAGTAACACTTACTTTTCCAGCCTTTTGTTGCCCCGTCACAACGTTTTTGAGTGTTGCGGCCATCAAATTCAAAATTACCTTATTTTTTTCTTAGAATGGTACATTTCTTCGGTTTAAACATTTGATATGTTTTCTATATCCCATTGTGAATAACATATGGGTTTATGAGATTTGCAAATCATTGCATTTTGTTTTTATTTACATTTTACACAGGGTCCCAACTTTTTTGGAATTGGGGTTATAATAATAAGCTTATGAAGCAGAACAGTATGGTGGCTTTGTCAAGCCAGTGGCTTCTCTAATTTTATTCTGATGGCAACCTAAATAGTAACCTGGTGGTATTCCCCTCTGGTTGTGATTTATAATGCTTTTTCATTTTAATGTTTCTTTATCAGCATAATGGTCTGTGCTGTTAACAATAGTTTATTGTTCCAATGCATAATGTTGTGCTTAAGATATAACTTGTCATGTTTTAAAATGTTTTTTAAATGTCTGCAAAGTGTTATATTAGTTGAGTAACTGCTGAGGTTATAATGGTCAGGGTGGATTTGAGGCTTATTCCAGGAACACTGTAATACAGAGCATAGCTAGAGTGGGAACCTTTGGGTTTGTTGCTAGCATGTTATATTAATCATTTTCAGTGGATTTTTCATCTTAATTGATTCCATAATTAAATAACAAAATGCTATCCCCCCAGCCCCCCCTACCAAGGCAGGAATACTCCCTGGAACCAGACCAACACACAGCATCACACTCACACACAAGGGGTAATTTAGAGTACACAATCTACTTACCAGCAATATTGTGGATTCTGGCTACTGATACTACTGAGGCTATATGTCATCATGTTCCTTCATCAGATCTGCAGGTTGCTTTGCCTGCAGCTTTCAGAACAAAGAGACTTATAATAACCCGATGCTGCTGTCCCTGGTCTGACCTTGACACAAAGAAAGATTATAGATGCTTCTTGAGCCATACCTTAAGAAGAAGAAGAAAAAAGAAGAAACAAGGGAGACGAACATGGATAGTTTCTGGGCTATACCTTAACAGAAAGAAAGGAGACTCAAGAGACATGAACATGGGTGGATTCTGAGCTATACCCTAAAAAAGGGGGGAAAAAGAAGGACATGAACAGGAATCTTGTTACATGGACAGAGACTTCAGGAAGTAGCAGAGGACTGTAATGATTCAGCAGCCATATGGGAGGTTGTCTTGGACATATCCTTATTCTGTGATACTGTATAAACCTCCAGTAAATGCCAGCAATTTGCATAATCTGAATGAGGAGCCCAGAAAATTGACTTAAGCATAACCCGTATCTGAATATGCATAAGTTTCTGAGGGCACTGTAACTGTAATTTTAGCTGGCAGAGAGAGGTGAAACTGGTCATGGAGAGAGGCTTCCCTGAATGACATACAGTCCCCTCCGAATCTATTGGAACAGCAAGGCCTAATGTAAACTATAAAATATATCTATTTATATGTAGATGTGTTAAACAACATAGAACATAGAACATTTAGTATCAGACCACCCAATTTGTAGGTGAGCAAAAATATTGGAACAGGTGTTTCTTGTTACCTAGGTGTGTCCTTTTAGATTGATTCTGGTGCAGCTGTGGCTCAGGTGATAGAGCAGGTTGCCCACTAATTGCAATATTGGCCCCTCTGATTGAATGATCCCCGGCCCCTCTGATTGAATGATCCCCAGCCCCTCCACATGCTGAAGTGTCCTTGGGCAAGACACTGAACCCCAAATTGCTCCTGATGGCAGGTTAGCACCTTGCATGGGGTGTGAGTGTGTGTGTGAATGGGTGAATGAGAAACAGTGTAAAGCACTTTGTAGAACCACTAAGGTTAAAAGGTGCTATGTAAGTGTATATAAGACCTTAACCCAATTGAGCATGCATTTCACCTCCTGAAGAGGAGACTGAAGGGAGAAACCCCCCGAAACAAACAACAACTGAAATAGGCTGCAGTAAAAGCATGGAAAAGCATCACAAAAGAAGAAACCAACAATTACGTGATGTCAATGAGTTGCAGACTTGAAGCAGTTATTGCAAGCAAGGGATATTTACTTCAAGACTTATCTGTTCCTATAATTTTGCTCACCTAAAACTTGGGTGGTCTCATACAAAAGGTTCTATGTTTTATGTTGTTTAATACATTTAGATGTACTAACCCCATTTCCAGAAAAGTTGGGATTTTTTTTTCTAAAATGCAATAAAAACAAAAATCTGTGATTTGTCACTTGAAGTCTCTTGAAACTTTAATTAACTGACAAAAGTACAAAGCTGGCCACTGACCAGCTTAACTGTATTTTGTAAATATAAACAAATTCAGAATTTGATGCCTTCAACACACTCAAAAAAAAGTTGGGACAGAGGCATGTTTACCACTGTGTTACATCACCCTTCCTTTTACTTACTCTTTTTAATCGTTTGGGAACTGAGTTGCAAGTGGAATTTTTGCCCATTCTTGCTTGAAGCTACTCAGCAGTCCTTGGTCACCATTGTCTGATTCTCCTCTTCATGATGCACCATAGGAGACAGATCTGAACTGCTGGCAGGCCAGTCAAGCACACGCACTCTGTGTCTACAAAGCCACGCTGTTGTAGCACATGCAGAATGAGGCCTGGCATTGCCCTGCTGAAATAACCATGGACTTCCTGGGAAAAGACATTGCCTCGATGGCAGCATGTGTCTCTCTAAAATCCCAATATACGCCTCCGCGTCAATGGTACCTCCCCATGCCGTGGGCACTGATGCACCCCATACCATCACAGATGCTGGCTTTTGCACATTTCGCTTATAATAGTCTGGTTGGTCTTTTTCGCCTTTGGCACGAAGAACTCGACATCTGTTTTTACCGAAAACAAGCTGAGACGTGGACTCATCTGACCACAGCACACATTTCCACACATTTCCTTTCGGTCCATCGGAGATGAGCTCGGGCACAGAGAACTTGGCGGCATTTCTGCATAGAGTTGATGTGTGGCTTCCTCCTTGCGTAATAGAGTTTCGGGTTGCATTTCTGGATGCAGCGGTGGACTGTGTTAAATGACAACGGTTTTCCGAAGTACTCCCAAGCCCATGTAGTTATATTTATCACAGTAGCTTGATGATTTCTCAGGCAGTGCTGCCTGAGGGCTTGAAGGTCACGCACATTCTACAGTGGTTTCCGGCCTTGCCCTTTACGCGATGAGATTTCTCCGGATTCCCTGAATCTTTTCACTATATTATGCACTGTAGATGGTGAAAGACCTAAATTCTTTGCATTCTTGTGTTGAGCAATGTTCTTTTCATGGCTCGCCACTTTGTGCCAAACTTCATGAGAGAATTGTCAGTCAGTTCAAGCTTGCTGGCAAAGATTGAGCTTTTGGTGGATGCTCCTTTTATGCCCAATCCTGATTCCCTCCCCTGTTACCAATTAACCTGATCCTCCAAAATGGTGTTACTTGAATATTCTATAAACTTTTCAGTCTTATTTTGCCTCTGTCCCAACTTTTTTTGTGTGTTGAAGGCATCAAATTCTAAATTTGTATATATTTCAAAACACAATTAAATTGGTTAGTGAAAACACTGAATGTCTTTTCTTTGTACTTTTGTCAGTTAATTAAAGTTTCAAGAGACTTGACAAATCACAGATTTTTGTTTTTATTGCATTTTAGAAAAAAAAAATCCCAACTTTTATGGAAATGGGGTTAGTAAATACCAGGAAATAAAAGATGAAATCCTCTTGTCTCATTGATCTCAAACCCAAATGTCTTTGGTGTTTCACAGATTGTGAATGTGTTATGGAGATGCGTGTTCATTTTATTTTACATTTAGATATACATTACTGATTCAATACTACGCATGCTTCCCAGACATTGACACATTACTATGTTTATATTAATTATCATGCTTTAAATTATAGCATTATAATAAAATCATGCTTTAAAGTTATGATAGATACAGTATGTGATGGTTATGTGCCAGTGTAACCTTGTGACTGTGATTACTGTATATTAATAGACCTATTAGTAGTAAGACCAAAGTTATTTATTATTATCTAAATGTGGCTATCCTGATGCTTCACTGCATAATGTTCTTTGTAGACTTTCCAACTTAAAGTTAAGGGAGTGCTATGATTTGTTTTTAGTGTATTTTTCATTATATTACTTATTCAGAATATTGTACGATGATCAACTCAAACTGTGTAAATGAGAAATCTATTAAATGAAATATCGATGCTTTTGTTGACTCAACTAATACTTGTATAATTGGTATAATCTATTGATTCATTTATCTTTTTTTTTAAATAAATCATGTAATCGTTATGTTACCATAGGTTCTGATTTACTGTGCATAAGTACGGTTGATTGTGAGAATGGTATTAGATTTTACTGTAAGGTCTTTAGCATTTTTGAAGCTATAGTCTAAGTCAGTGCATGAGTTGTAATATTGAGATGTGATATTTGCTTGGTAATGGTCAAAGTCGGACTTCCATATAGACAAACAGACATTAAATGAACACATCCTGAGATTTTCTTGTGTTATTTTTGAGTTAGTGATACAGTGGTAAAATATTGATAATAGTAAAAAAAAAAAAATAAAAAAAAAAAGCTATTTTATGTAGGGGTTCTTCTGCTAAATAATTCCCACTGTTTATTTAGTAAAAACTAAAACTTTTTTTTACAGCATGTTTTTGGACAGTGACTAGACCCCAGAGAAAACCCATGCAGACACAGGGAGAACATAAAAAACTCCTCAGACAGGTACAGAAGCTTATGATCATTATGTGAATAGAATGAATTGTAATGGGGGTTAAAAACTTAAAACTAGAACCCTTAAGGCTTCTTTAATTTGTCCTAGCATAAAGGTTCTATGTACTGTAGAACATTTACATTTATAGCATTTATAGCATTTAGCCTATTTAACCCTAACAGAGTGTTAGTCTGAGATGGTTCCAAGTAGAACCCTTTTAGTAAGCTAAAACACAACTTTCCAAAGAGCCATTTTTGTATTACTGTTCAGAATGTTTATATGAATGTTTATGTGAGTAATTCACTGACTCATCATCCAGACCGTCAGGTGATTTCAGCCATGTAACATCACGTCTATTTAAAAATTTTGTAAAACTGCAACAATTTCGCAATAAAAACACCATGTCATGTTTTACCATTTGTGCAGCTATATTACTCTGGACTAAAACTGTGGACTTATTTCTGTGATAGTGTGAGAAATATTTGCTATTGTTAACAAAATGTTATTTTTTTATTCTTACTGTAACCAAAATAGTTATATGATGTTCTGTATTTTTTTAAAAAAGTAGTTTTATGAATGTGCTTCATCTCAACATTTAGCAGTGGAGCAGAACATAATTCTTCAGATAAAATCTACAATGATGAGGATATATTAATCCATCAAAACCTAAATGGTTTTTCCCTTGAAACACAACCATTGTTTTCCATTTCTGACAACTGACTTTTGTCTTCCACCATGAAAAGCCTACACATTAGCAGCCACAATAAGTTAGTGTAAACACTGAATATGAATTTAATATATATATATATATATATATATATATATATATATATATATATATATATATATATATATATATATATATATATATATATATATATATATATATACTGTTACACCACATTTGTAACCTGTTAAAAAACTGTCCTAAACTTTCTGCCATTTCTAACCACCATAACAAGCTAACGACGGAAGCTCTGCAAGAGTGCAGCTTTCATAATGTCATGCTGTTTTGAGTAAAGAGGCGTGTTTTTTTTCTTTTTTTTCCAGTACTCTGCGTGTGACTTGTCACAGGGAAATGGGGAACCATCTAAATGTTATTTTTATTATTGAGGATACAGTGGAAACAACTAAAGCTAGTTAAAATTAGAAAACAAAAATCTAAATGGAAAGTGTTCCCTTGAAATACCCATATCTTTAAAACTTCACTTTGGAAAAAAAAAAAAAAAAACATAAGTGGTGAATATGCTGTTTAAGATTTTTGATCGTTTTTTTTTACCATACAGCGCAATTTGTTCTGCGTGCTAAAGATTTATTGTGTGTTAAAATGAGAATTGAGCACAACTCTTAAGTCTAAAGTTTTAGCCATTACATTCCATTAGCACTAGCAGATTGTATTTAAATTTGCATAAAACTTACAAATGTGTCACTCTCTCGAAGGCAGAATACTATTGGTTGTGAAAGCATCTTGAGAAATTCTTTTACAAATTTGCATTCAAAAGAACATGATGTCATTCATGATTCATCACATTCTGTAATCCAAAATAATCTGTATGTATTTCTGGTTTTACTGCTTAGGAAGAACTGGTTACTGAGGTTTCTGCCAGAAAGTCTGATTATTTCATTTTTGCAAATTTTCTTAGAAGTACCATCAAATGATAAAACAATTTTCTTGGAAGTACTGTATCATCAAATGAACCAGACAATAGAAATTAACTTTTGAAATGAATAATGATTGAATGAGTGCAGGAGAACACACACCCTGGTGCCTGTATTCAGTCAGCTGGTAAGAGAAGTTGTGTGCTCTCACCAATCTCTCATTCTTCATAATTAATCTGCAATCCTTCAGCGGAGACCTCTGCGACTCCTCTATGAAGATTTGTAAAACTAGAAGCAAAAGTAGCATAATTAGGTGAACTCACTTTGAACTAGTGTCAGTAAGCAGACCTGCACGTAAAAAAAATAGATCTGGGTTAAATTAGCTTTAGAAATTGTATGAAGTATACATACGATTATTAGATATCTGTCTTTGGTATCTAAAGATTCAGAAGCCTACTCTTTTCATTACTTCATCCTGTAGCTAATTTCAGCTAAGCTACTTTTAAGTATTCAAATTATGTTCATTAGGTAACATTAAAATCACTTTTTTAAAAACAAATTCATTATTTAATTACTGAACACATGCGTTAAATGTAATTTTTTTTATTAATAAATACAGTTAGCAAAAAATTTTTGTGTAGGTGGTGGAAACTAAGACTCACTGTTTTCCATAAAGAGGGAAGTGATCATTCTTCGTGCAGCATCTACTGTTACTTGATTCACTGTTACTTTTTTGAAAGAGGCAGCACACCTGTGACTACACACAGAGTGACACTTAACCAGCGCTGCCATGCTCTGGCAAAGCTTTTACATCATCTGGAGCTTCTTGTGCTTATTAACGCTTGATCAAATCCATGTTTCATCTGGAATCATTTGTAAACCAGGTAAATCTGTGCTATAATTTAGATAGTTGTGATCCGTTATTACCTCTGATGTTGTTACTCATGTTGTTTTAACTGATTGGATGTGTCATGTAGGTGAGAAGGCCACACTCTTAAGGACCAGTTGTGTACCCTGTCCGGATAACCAATACAACCCTAAACAAAGTGAAAGCAGAGAGTGTCAAAACTGTGATCCTTGTGGTAGGTAATCTGTGTGCACCAGTTTTTCCCAGATGGGTTGTAATTGCATTTAAACATGAAATAACTGCAACTGCCTGTAATTAACAAACCTATCTTAATGTAAAACCTAAAGTAAAACTTAGAGCCAGGTATTTGCTTCTGTTACAAGTACATACTCGTATCAGAAGCAGTGAGAATCTTTTGTCTGTGTAAGACATTGCTATTTAAAATCGCAATAGTAATAATTTGGATTATAGTAAAATATTGTTTATGTGATATTTTTTCTCATCTGTTGCAGTAATGCTTTGACTATTCTCTATTTTAGGTTTGTATAGTTTTGAAATTTCACCCTGCACACCAAAAAGTAATACTAAGTGTCGTTGCTTTGACGGCTTTTCCTCTTTGGACGAAACACAAAAAAGATGCATTTGCAGGATAGGATCAGGGATAAAGAATTTAGGTAATTATATACATATCATATCACACCAATATATGGTTTATTGTTTTACCTTCAGTGAATTTACAATGCAAGAAATATGGTGATTTTTTCCCCCCACTGAATTCTGTTTGCTTGTGTTGTTTTGCTGAAGTTTTTGTTTGTTTGTATTTTAAGAAAATGGAAAGAAGATTTGTGAGAAATGTCCACCTAACACTTCCACTTATCAAAGTAACACTGAATGTCAACCATTGCCACTGTAAGTCATTTTAACTTTATACAAACCAAAAGGTGCAGGACTTACAATATTCAGCTATGTGCATGACAGCATTAGAAAAGTCTGGTAACTACGTGTTATTCTGTACCTTTGCGGTTTCCTTTTTAGGTGTATTCAGAGCAGTGAGAAAATTCCAGGAAATGCCACCTCTGACGTCAATTGCAGAAATGATGTGAAATCAGTAGTACCTCCCTCCTCCCCCTTGCCTTTGTCTCAGACATCCACCAGCACATCAACCATGACTCCAACCACCAGCAGAAACTCCATCTCTACCCCCACAACCTCCATTCCTGAGTCCAGGAAGCATGCCCTCTGTAACCCTCACCGCTCAACTGCTATAACATTAACAACACCTTAAAATACACTTATGTGTTAAGATGCTGAATCTTCAGTAGTGAATTTTGATGGTAAATTTTCAATTCCAGGGCTGGCCTCTCTAGCAGCTTTTCTGCTTCTCATCCTGATACTAAAGCTCAGCAGGTGTCCTAAGAAAAAGACAGACATAGTACGACAAGGTAGGGAACCACTGTGCTGGTGAATTGAATGAAGATGGTATGTATTTGTGTATGTGTGTGTGCGTGTGCATATGTATGTATCACATACAGTCTCCCACTGTCTCTCTCTGTCTGTCTGTTTCTCTAGGTAGTGCATGTGGAAAGCCAGTTGAGGAATCTGGCGAGAAATTCCTTCCTCCTGTCTAATCCTCCTCTTCCTTCACACGCCAGTCTTTAACATTGCTATGACAAAAAAAATCAGCAGTAGGTATTATATACCATTGAGGCCCACAGTATTTTCACTGCACTGTACATTGCTATAGCCCTGGTACATTCAGTCTGTTCTGTGAAACTGAAACTGAGTGACATACTTATCAGATGCCTCATTTAAGGAAACTTAATTATCATAGAGGTGTTTTTTTTTTTCCCACTTCATTTAAATATCTGTCTTGATCTTTGTGTTGGGGCTGAGACATTATGATTACATGTTATCCTTTTATAGGAATTATTTAAGTGTCATGTTTTTAAGGTATGATAACTCGTGGAATGATTTTTAATCATATATTAGCATTGGATCATTATTTTGTATACAATCTGTTTGTCTGTTTGTCTGTTTGTCTTTTATTTTTACGTATAGATATAACTAGAAATGCATAGGACATTAAGCCTTATAGGAAGATGCTGACTGTTAGAGCCACCTTCAAAACTAGTGTTTAGCTGCTGAAAAAATATTACTGTGAAGCCATGACCTTTTATTGGTGTTTCCAAAATGCCCTTCTGTTTTACCACCGAAATGGGTCTATGCCTTGCGATGACTCACAAGCTCCAGAGATACTAAACCTGGATAACGTGTGGGCTTAGGACAAACTGAGAATGCTTATTCCATTTGTAGTTTTTTTTTGTTTGTTTGTTTGTTTGTTTTGTCTTATTATGTGGATACGGATATTAGTAAAAACAGACTGCACAATAGACATGTAGAAATGTTTAATAATACAAATAGGTTAAAAATAGTTATTTTGTTATTTGGAGAGTTAGGCACAGTTACAGTATTGCTCTGACATCATTTATACATTATTGTACAGTTTACCTACAAAACATTTCTTATTAAAACCCATTAAAACATTAAAAGCCTGTATACTGCATATTGTGTGTGTGTGTGTGTGTGTGTGTGTGTGTGTGTGTGTGTGTGTGTGTGTGTGTGTGTGTGTGTGTGTGTGTGTGTGTGTGTGTGTGTTAGATAAGTTAGATATTGATAAACATGTGACAAACACGGGTTTTGTTCCTAAATCTCTCCTTTTATACATGGGTGCCCCAAAAATGACTAAGCCACCAAACGTTGTCAGCCCACCAAACTAGATCTAATGTTAATATCTAGATATAGTGTTCATAAATAGCTCATGAATTAGCTAGGTACTAAAAATGGGTGAACTTACAGGTCATTTTCTTAAAGGTGGGTTTATCAGTGTTTTATTAAACCAAAACATGTTTTAATATTTGGCAAAATTCTTATCACATGCCAGTAAAATATCTGCTCAGAGAAGAACATCTGGTCTCAGTGGAGCTCCAGGTTAGTCAGAAGAGGAACTGGTGAGCAGTTGCAGGGTTGCATGTCTGTAGCTTTCTGTGAAACTTGCTAACAACTCTGACATGATTTGGAGTGCAGTGCTTTAAGGAGACTGGTGAAAATCAATAGAATACAAAATGTAGATAATATTAAAATAAATTAGATTTAAGATGCTATGCCTTTGTGAAAAAGAACTGGTTGGGAAAAGATTACGCTGACAACGAAGTCAACAGTCCTAAATAGAGGCTTTCTTAGGAATGCCACACTACCTTTTAAACATATAACTTCATAACTCCATAACTCTGTCAATGTCTGCAAAACCATATGTCGGATGCAACTTCCCTGCAGAAAAATGAGTTCTGAGCAATAGTGGGAGGATCAGTGCCCGATCACTTCAGGTATTATCCCCTCCTACAGCTATTTTTTTTTTTTTTCAAGTTAATTACCTCCCTCTTTCAAAACCGCAGAAAAGAAATTGATCATGGTTTTAGATCTTCTGCTCGTAATTTTCCACATGTGGTCACGTTTGAATGTTCAAATATGAATAGGTGTTCACTTCTCTTGAAGCACCCAAGATCACCTAATAAATAACCGTCAATAAAGCATACAACGTTGATTTGATTGAAAAAGGCACAACTTATCAATATATATTATTATTATATATATATATATATATATATATATATATATATATATATATATATATATATATATATATATATATATATATATATATATATATATATATATGTTGATGTAGTTAGTAATAATTATACAAAAATGTCAACATGAGTATACTTATCGGCATAAGATGCAATAAACCAGTGGCCAAGAACTGCAGAAAGCTTCTTCAAAAACAAGGCATGAAGTATTAAACCATTGCAGGCCAATTGTTCATGTAACAGATATAGTTGTTTTCTGTGTTTGTTTGGGATTTTTTTGTTTTTTTGTTTTTTAAAGTTTTCCTTAACAAATCATGTGTACTATATATATATATATGAGGGCAAAGTGTCGGTAGGCTACAGTACTGTGCAAAAGTTTTAGGCACATGCAAAGAAATGCTGTAGAGCAAAGATGCCTTCAAAATAATGAAATTAAATGTTTCTACATTTTTAAGAAATACCGTAAAGAGCAGTAAACAGTAGTAAATGAAACAAAGTCAATATTTGGTGTGACAAAAAATAAAAAAAATAAAAATAGTAGTCTCCAGTACAATTAGTGCAGTTTTATAAGAAAATGAGCTGGTAAGTTTTATTGAGCATCTTGCAGAACCAGCCACAGTTCTTCTGGAGACTTTTGCACTTGTTTCTTATTTTTGCAGCAAAACCCAGCAGCCTTCATTGTGTTTTTTGTCTGAAAAGTGTCTCTTATGTAATATGCTGCTTTCTTTAATGACACAAACATTTTTCTATAACATTTAATTTTGTTCTAGAAAACTAATGTTTGGGAATCTAAAATGTTTTTTGTACTGACTTGATAATGTAGAAGTCATAAAAAAAAATCTATAACAAAATTTGTACTAAAAAAATAGGATGCCTAAAACTTTTGCACAGTACTGTATATAATAATAGCTAATACATCACAGGTACAACAGTTCCAAAATTTGTATGTGAAATATATTGTAAAATAGGGCATGCATCAACAAGGTTAATAAATCCTTAATCAGTAACAGGCACAATATATTATCACAGTAAAAAAAACAATCAGAAATTCTAGGTAATGCACATGAGGGCAGATAAGTATAAGCCATATTAGTAGACATTAGCCACTGAAGTTTCATTATGTCTAGTGGTTTTATAGTTAATTCTACAATTAGACCACAAAGACAACAGTCAAATCGTTTATGGTAGTAAAAAGACAAAGTCATGAAGACAAGTGTTTTGTTATTTGACATTCAAGCATCACATAGCATGTGATTATCGAGCACAGTCAGCAGGATATATTTCCTTGAGTAATTTAGTCTCCATAATAGTGTCACTGTTTCCTGCTGTTTCAGAGCAATTCATGATTTTGTCTGCTGTTTCAAAGAATCAGGTCTCAGGTGTTCATGTCAGAATTGTTGGTTTCTGATGTAGGAATGTCCTAACACTTTTTTTGTTAAAGCTAGTGATCGAAATGTGTATTTATGTATCAATATATCTACTTATTTAGAAGATGGGTATATAGCAGATCATATTTTAAACAATACAGACTAGGAATGACAAATACCTAAATACTACAGGCAAAGCTTGACATATATTGTTCAGCTATTGATTCATACATATAATGGAATTACATATATTGCTGCCCAAATCTCATACTCACCCAATCATGAACATGTGAAATCAGCACTGCTTGTTAGAAGTGTGGTAAATATGCAAGTTTGCCTAGTCATATTATGTAAGTTGAATTGGGTATGCCCCCAATGAATGACAATCTGGCTTTGGTGGGAGTAAAACCAAGCTACATTCGCCCACTGTAAAATAAGAGAGAGACAGACACAGTATGTATGTCAAAACATTGTTCTTTCTAGTCGCAACCACTTACTGTTTGTGGTTTGGTCTGTTGTGTAGGAACTGGAACAACGTCATCAACTGGGGTGGGGTAGGGCGGGGGGCTTTTCACTGCTACTGAAATGCTACTGAAATGCCCTTATCCAGAGCGACTTACAGAAGTGCTTTCAACTCTCTATCAATAAATATCTACATACAGGTTCACTAGGTCAATGACTAAGAGTAACTTCAGTCTAAAAACCCTATTGGGGTTATTATAGTATGAAAAAACACATAAGACATGGATTTTTCCCCTAATAGAATAATTGATCTTTTGTTAATAAAATAAATCATTGAGTGGTCTAATCAGTGGGGAGAGAGAGATAAGGAGTAGCTGGAGACGCCAGAGAGAGAGAGAGAGAAAGAGAGACAGACAGAGAGAGAGAGAGAGAGAGAGAGAGAGAGAGAGAGAGAGACTAGTAGGAATGGGCAATTTTAATCTTGGACTTAAAAACTGACTTTTTAAATCTTGTTAGTTCATGTGCTTAGACTGTGCACAATTAATTTGTACTAACTTACTTAAATTACAATTTTCTTCCTTGTCTGTAATATTTCAGTAAAGTGCACTGGCCACTCTTCTGAGAAGGCTTTCCACAAGAATTTGGAGTGTAGGTGTGGGGATTTGCCCATTCAACCACAAGAGCATTAGTGAGGTGGGCACTGATGTCGAGTGAGAAACCCCGGCATGTAGTCAGTATTCCAATACATCCTAAAAGTGTTCAGTGAGGTTGAGGTCATTTTGTGGGGTGTGGGGATTTGCTCATTCAGCCACAAGAGCATTAGTGAAGGTCACTCGAGTTCTTCCACTCCAACCTTGGCAAACAATGTCATCATGGACCTCATTTTATGCACAGGGTCATTGTCATGCTGGAACAAGTTTGGGCCCCTTAGTTCAAGTCAAGGGAATTTGTAATGTTACAGCATACACAGTATACATACAATTCAACACAAATGGTTAAAGAAACATAAAATCATGAGCATCTCAGTCTCCAGATTTGATCCCTATTGAAACCTGTGGTCTAAATGAAAAAGGCAAGACCACCTGCACAAACCGTAGAATATGAAGGCGTTTAAAATGTTTTGCATTGAGAACTGGACTGAGATTCCTTTAGAAGTGTCTCCAACCTTGTTAGACTTTACAAGAAGAGACTCAGTGCTGTTATACAGCTTGTCACTGTGGTGGAGGAGTTGGAGTTACAGATTCTCATCACTTGCTGTCTGCCTGTCAGGATGTCCAGAATCCAGTTGCAGATAGGGATTATTTTCTTTAGACTCCTGAAAGTAAAACAAAGGAGGGAAATGGACCACTGATGTGATCAAGACTGTGCCATGGATTGGAACAAATCTGAAAGGGTGCAGGGTAAAGGTCAGTGTGTACTATAAGGACACCTCTAACAACCCTTAAAGACAGAACCTGGGAAGCCATTAAATTTTCTGTGAAGAATTGCATAACAGCATATCAATTTAAATGTTGGTAAAGGAACGGAAACTGTCTGAGTCATGTTAATTAGACTAGGTAGGTACAGATTGTTGTTAGATGTATTGTTTAGCAGTAACGGCTACTGAGTTTTGTTCATTAGTCTTGAATTTCCTGTATCAGTGATGGCTAGTGCGTCTGGTTAATTATTCTTGAGTCTTGTTTATTTGTGATGACATAGTTCACAAAAATGGGTTGTAATTGGCTAAACCTGGGGATTAAGGAAACAAAGGTTCAGGTGGACCTTTTAAGTAATTTAGGAAACAGTTTACACACCATTAATCCTTTTAAATATGGAAAGGGAATGCTGGTCAAAATATTGACCTTTTAAGAAATGAAGAAAGCTGTGCTCACAACACCAATTTTCCTAAATTTGGAAACAGCATACCGGTCCCATGTTAACAAACTCCATACATTTGTAAAGCAAAAATGATATTGACTAGACAAAGCATGAATACTTAACATAGAATATGCAAGTACTGGAAGGTTCCTCTTTTTTCTGATTCCTGCAAACTTAATCCTTGAAAAAAAAAAAATATATATATATATATATATATATATATATATATATATATATATATATATATATATATATATATATATATATATATATATATATATATATACACACACACAATGTGGCATGGCGTGGAGGCAGTCAGCCTGTGGAACTGTCAACAGGGTTCCCTCTTTAGCCCTGAAGTTGGGTCTTAAAAATTGGCTAATATTGTAGAATGTGAAGCAGTGATTGCGGAACAAAAGAAGGTTGTGCACAATGTCCAAATAGAACAAAGGTGTATCAGCCTGTGCTCAGAAAATGGTACAGCCCAGACCTAGTACTCTTCACTGAGAATGTAAAGAAAATCCATGTATCTTAATACAAAAGAAAAGCTTGCCAAAGCAAACACTGTAGAGCTGGTTGAATCTTGCAAAGGGTAACCTTTATGATGTTACATTTTTCAGTCACAGAATATGTTCAAAATGACATTAAATGCATACCTTCTCAGAGGCAACTTGGATTTACAATCTGATTTGCAGATGCATTCTGAAGTAGAGCAGGAGCTTTGTCAGGATTTTCAATGCTTTGAAATCAGGGGGCATGCTTTGGCAAGCACGACAAAGGTACCCGTTCTACTTACTCTCAAAATGCTTACACCTATGGAGTTACAACTTTTGAGCCATGTTAATCAGCCTTGAGTCTCCTATACAGTATATTGCTGTACTGAGTCTCGTTAATCAGTCTTGAGGCTTGTATATTGCTGATGAATTGTTAATCATGGTTCCTATTATTTCCTAAAAGGTCCAGGCCTATATGTTTTATTAATGGTTTATCAATTTATTGGACACTGAGTCCTGTCTTGGTATTAAATTTTACACGTGTTCTTTGGGCGGCTTAATATTTTCTTTTTTGAATGACATTGCATGAAGAAATTTTTACCTTTAAAACTTACATGAGGTCTATTTTGGACCTTTTTCATTTAGTTTGTTCAATTTTTGTTATTCATCTAGTCTCTAAAACTGCCCAAAGATCTGTTATGTTAAAATCAGATCAGAAAGCTTTAAATATTTGCCATCCCAAGACTCTGCCATCAACAAAGCTTATAAAGTGCATGTCCACCTGAGTTCCTAAGTTCTTAAGTTTCAGAGATACTGAACTGGATCAGTTGGCACATTTCTTTTGTCATGATAGTAGGGTCCACTGGTCCTACTGACCTAAAGGAACATTACAACTGGCAAAGAAAAGCAAGGTTCAAATAGTACTTGAATAAGGAAGAATTTAAATTTCAGAGTTCAAAGGTAAACATCTTAAGCTAAATATTGTAATTGTAAGGGTGAAGAAATACAAGACATTTTGTGAGGTTTGGTCAATATTTCAATGTAAAATGTTTTTCAGAAACAAAGTACAATTGAGCAGTGAACAATGAGCAGTCTGAAGGTGTAGATGACAAATATTCAGTTTTCAGTATTGTAGAGCAGTTATATAACTACTGGGCATAGTACTTATGAGCATAGTTCTTTTTAATAAGTCTTCTGATGTGTGTGCTGGTGTCTCATAGAATGTTGATGCCGAGTCCTATAATTCATAATTTTTTAATAGTTATGACTACTTCCTAATAGTTCTAATAGTGCTAATAATCACAATCATTTCAAAATAATGTCCTGGTGATCACCTGCAAACTTTAGTCTTGCTTTTTTTATGCTGGTCTTGGAGTAGAGGCACAGAAGCCTTTCAGGCCACGGCAATGTCGATCTCTCTTAATGGTGAATGTACATGCTTTTGGAATCTGATGACTCCAACTCCTTCACCAGTTCCTTTCTTGTTGTCTTGGGGCTCAGATGCACTTTTCAGACCAAAGTTCATTCATCTCTAGGAGTTCATTTGTGCCTGCTTAAGGAACAATACAATGTCTGTGTGGGAGGTAAACAAAATGTGAATGTGTGTGTGCAGAAAATAAGTGCCCATAGAAATCTATTGCACTAAATCATGTATCATAGCTGGGGTCAGAAGTTGTGTATAAATTACTTTAACTGGTGTTTGGAACAATACAAAATGACTGTTTATTAGCAGTTCCAAAAAAATTAGAAAAAGCTAGAAAAAAGTGAATATCAAGCTGATTTTAAAATGTTAAGTATGTTTTTTGAGCTGTTAAAAAGTCTTTGTGATCTCAGGGACTCCAAACAGAACATATGAGATAGTTCCATGTAGTAACACGTAGGTCTAATGTTTGTGTTACTAGAGTAGTGTGGGTATTTTTAAGGAATCCAAGATTAACAGATAATTTGAAGTGTTCCTATTTTCTGTCTTCTCTGCATTCTCTTGTTTTTGCACAGTGGAACAATTTTCATTTTCAGGGTAAATAATGTATCAAGTAGGTATGTCTTAAATCAAGAATGTATGACAGTTTACAAGAAGACTTGTGACTGGTGTTACACTGTATATCAACACTGCAGTGCTAGTAATCGGTAAAATTTGGGTATTCCCTGCTCATCTCTAAAAAAGACTTAGGTAATGAGTTAAACTTGTGGTTTCATGAGGTACGTGACACAAGAGGTGAACATGTAAGGAATAGTAAGTCTGTTGGCCTTTTAGGGAAAGGTCATAAGCATATCAAATGCATACCAAACTGTATAGCAAACACATATTTACCATATACAGTGCAAAAGTTTTAGGCACCCTATTTTTTTAGTACAAACTTTGTTATAGATTTTTTATTTTATGACTTTTGATAACATTTTAGATTCCCAAACATTAGTTTTCTAGCACAAAATTAAATGTTACAGAAAAATGTTTGTATGTCATTAAAGAAAGCAGCATATTATGTACTTATGTACTTTTCAGACAAAAAAACACAATAAAGGCAGCTGGGTTTTGCTGCAAAAATAAGAAGCAAGTGTGACAGTCAAAGTCTCCAGAAGAACTGTGTCTGGTTCTGCAAGATGCTCAATAAAACTACCGGAGACTACTACTTTTATTTTTATTGTTTTGTCACAACAAATATTGACTTTTTCATTTACTACTGTTTACTGCTCTTTATGGTATTTTTTTTTTTAAATGTAGATACATTAAATTTCATTATTTTGAAGGCATCTTTGCTCTACAGCATTTCTTTGCATGTGCCTAAAACTTTTGCACAGTACTGTATGTCCTTAATCCAAAATATAATTAAAATACAGCCCCAACACATAACAATAACAAGTCAGATTGTATTTATTGACATTGGCGTGTCCTTGACAAACAACTCATGAAGTGCTCATGCCAGAAAGTATTAGCCTGTTGGAATGAGAGTAGTGTTTCCACAGCACTTTTGAATTGTGGGCAGTGGTAGTTCAGTGGTTAAGATGTTGGGCTACTGATTGGAAGGTTGTGAGTTCAGATCCCAGCACTGTGCAAAGCCCTTAACCCTCAGCTGCTCCCTGGGCAGCGCAGCAAAAATGGCTGCCCACTGCTCTGGGTGTGTTCATGGTTTGTAGTGTGTGTGTGTGTGTGTGTGTGTGTGTGTGTGTGTGTGTTTACTACTCACAACTCCTAATGTGTGTGCACTAACTTGGATGGGTTAAGGCCTTAAGTGGAAAATGTCATTGGTCTTTCACTTTACATGTTAGTCATGTGTGGTGCATTGGTGTAATTTGTGGACATATCTTGAAGCATCTTACTGGCATAAAGCAGCAAACTCAGGT
The DNA here is from genome assembly GCA_023630585.1 of Cranoglanis bouderius. Lineage (NCBI taxonomy): Eukaryota > Metazoa > Chordata > Actinopteri > Siluriformes > Cranoglanididae > Cranoglanis > Cranoglanis bouderius. Next base: position 13,243,235 of record CM042537.1, read on the forward strand.
AAGATTTTGAGCATTTATGCATGCATGCCCCTGCTACCTCCACCTTACAGCTAAGTTAAAAAGCTGCATGGTTCAATTGAGCATGCCAGTGCAACGTGTTGAATCAGCACATATATAATTCCTGCTTTAATAAAAATAGATAAAAATTAAGCGTTATCATCCTGTCATTTAACATACAGTGGCAAGCAGCTTATTAACTATTTAAGGTCATGAGATTTGCTGGTAAACTTGGAAAGATTTCCAAACTATAAAAAGCTTTCCTAAACTTTTATGGAAAGTTCTAATATTTTCTAACGTTTGTAGGTTATGATTATTTCAATTGTAGTACTGCCATTCTGAAAACAATTCCTGTTTTCAAAAAATGTGACTCACTATTTCCACACATGTAAAACAGCAAAATAACAATCAGAGGCCAAGCGACCAAGAAAGAACTGACATTAGTTACTGTGGTTAATATATATACAGTATATATAGTTGGTCAATTTGCCACAAAAGCTACATAAATACAAAGAAGCATGCATACTATTTTCTGGGAAGTATACTGTGATTTCGAGCTTGTGTTAAATTCAGTGTGCTTTGTACTCAAAATGATGTCTCAAGTTAGCTCTGGCTTCTGCTACATACCACATATTTACACAGAGCAACACATTCTCAGTTGACTCATTGGTGTAGCTATAAGCAGTCATTTGTTTAAGTAAACTTCCAAACATTTTAGTTGCCATTAAATCTCATTATTTTCTGATAAGCCCCACCCACAAATACTTGCCACTTGCCACTCTCTCTCTCTCTCTCTCTCTTTCTCTCTCTCTCTCTCTCTCTCTCTCTCTCTCTCTAGCTCTCTCTCTCTGTAGAGAGAGAGAGAGAGAGAAAGAGAGAGAGAGAGAAAGAGAGAGTTAGTTCCTGATAGATCTTGATCTAGCCTTGTGGGTTGAGAAACTAACACCAGTGACGCAGAGTATATAAGCAACGCACAACATTATCTTTCAGTATGCTGCTGAGATGGACAGTGTGAAACTCTATGTGATACTGTTTGCCACGGGCTGTGTCTTGTCCATGTGCATGGCTTTAGACTGTAACTGGAAGACACAGTATGAATACATGGGGAGATGCTGTGAAATCTGCCCTTCAGGTAAGTCCAGTACAATTATTATAATCCTACTCTTATTTTAAGGCAAAGTGATAATAATTGTAAAATAATAATACTGTTCATATGAGTAGCTGCATTGTCTTCTATATTATGAGTCGATTATTATTGTAGTTATTAATTATTATAGTAACATTTATTCAGTATTTCTTGATCTTTTTTCTGTACAGTAGAAGGCTAAATTGTGTCTTTTTAGTTATTTATGTTTGTATTATACTAAAATATTCAACTAAACCCTTCAGTTAAATTTCAATGTTACTAGAAGTGAATCATTTATAATTTATCATTTATAATCGGTTTTAAGTAAAGATCATCTGTGATTTATGTGTGGTTTTTACAGGCAAATTTCCCAAACAACATTGCAATGACAGTCACAGTCAGAGTGTATGTGAGAAGTGCAAGGGAAAAAGTGACCACTGCTTCTGTAAAAATTATTTGTGTGAAGATGATGTATGTTCTACATGTGCAATCAATCCACAGTGCAAACAGGGAGAAGAACTCCAGAGAACAGGTAAGAGCAGACAGATTACTTTCCTCACAACTTTATACCATGTTCTAAATTCTTTCACCTGCCTGGGCGTTTAAGCCCATAAGGCTGTGGACAGGCTGTAATTTGTGGTTTAAAGTGGAAACTTTTTGAGTCATACCATACAAGGGGTATATGGAGAGGAGTAGAAGTAAAAAAAAAAAATAATTAAATAAATAAATAAATAAATAAAAATTCATATTTAATTTCAAAGTTGATCAAACAATTACAAAATAACTAAATGTTTAAAAATGTTAATAATGTCTGCACTTTTGACAGGTTTGTTTAAATTTGGATATAATTGTGTAGTGTGTCCGAACCAAACATACTACAATGAGGAGGACAAAATGTGCAAGCCTTTACTGGAGTAAGTCAATTGATCTAAATTGAACTAAACTGTAACTAATTTAACTAAATCCAGAATTACACTTCTCTTGCTAAGTTCCTTCATATTCTTATCATTGATACTGTGTTGTTGAAATCAGCTGCAGTAAATTTGGTTTGCCTGTAATATTTCCTGGAAACAGAACTCACAATGCAAGATGCGGTTGCCAAGGTCAGTACCTTTTATCAGTCAATCAGGAAAAGTCTTATGCCATTACAATTTCCTATATAGATATAGATCCTGCAGTTGTTTTGTGATTAGTATTTATTATCATGATGTTTTCTCGCAGAAATAACAAGTTATTTCAAAGGTATAACCTATCTGGTACTCAAGTAAGCAATACTCTGCACGGTTTAATTCAAGTAAACAACCACCCTGTGTTTTGTACTTTAAGTATTATGACAATGTACAACCCCGATTCCAAAAAAGTTGGGACACTGTGTAAAATGTAAATTAAAACAGAGTATAAACCCATATGTTATTCACAGTAGAACACAGAAAACATATAAAATGTTTTAAGAAAAAAATAAGGTCATTTTGAATTGGATGGCAGCAACACGTCTCAAAAAAGTTGGGACGGGGCAACAAAAGGCTGGAAAAGTAAGTGTTACTAAAAAGAAACAGCTGGAGGTTAATTGGCAACAGGTCAGTAATATGATTGGGTATAAAAAAGAGTATCTTAGAGAGGACTGAGGCAAAGTTGAAAACTGTTCTGTGGTCAGACGAATCAAAATTTGAAATTCTTTTTGGAAACCATGGACGCCAAGGCTTCTGGACTAAAGAAGACTAAAGAGCGCTCAGTTCAAAAGCCTGCATCTGTGATGGTATGGGGATGCATTAGTGCCTATGGAATGGCCAGCTTGGACATCTGGAAAGGCACCATCAATGCTGAAAGGTATATACTGGTTTTAAAGCAACATATGCTTCCATCCAGATTCCATCCCATCTTTACTTCTGAGAGACTCTGCCTCTCTAAGATACTCTTTTTATACCCAATCATGTTACTGACATGTTGCCAATTAACCTAATTAGTTGCAAAATGTTCCTCCAGCTGTTTCTTTTTAGTAACACTTTCTTTTCCAGCCTTTTGTTTCCCCTGTCCGAACTTTTATGAGACGTGTTGTTGCCATCAAATTAATAATTATCTTTTTTTTTTCTTAAAATGCTACATTTCCTCAGTTTAAACATTTGATTTGTTTTCTATGCTGTACTGTGAATAAAATATGGGTTTATGAGATTTGCAAATCATTGCATTCTGTTTTTATTTACATTTTACACCGCGTCACAACTTTTTTGGAATTGAGGTTGTAATTTATAATATATGTGCTTTTTTTTTCGCTGAATGTGTTACCACATATTCTGGTTCAATATGCTAAGATATGCTTATTATAGGATAACAGTAAGGTAGCTGGAAAATCCTATTTAAAAATTGTGTTTTAAGATAGCTAACATAGCTAGCTAACATGATGACTGTTATATAAATCATGTAGAATATCATGATGCAAATACTGTGATACTGAAATTCCACTTGTGTCAACTTGTGATAAATGAGAGTTTACCAGCAGTTAACTAGGTGGAAAACTAGATATCTGCAAATATTTCCCATGTTAATGTACAATACAGTTGCAAACAATGTCAGTTAAGCAAGGTCAGTCAATGCTTTTACCATTCTTATGCATCAAACACACACACACACACACACACACACACACACACACACACACACACACACACACACACACACACACATATATATATTTGTCTCATATTTAACTGTCCTGTCTTAACAGTCAATTATCATAATGGCTTGGATAATGGCATAGTAGTGGGTTTAGCCATCACTGGTTTCGCTTGCCTGGCAATGCTCATTTATCTTTGCATTCAAAGGACCAGAGAACAGAGAACAAAGAAAAGTAAGTGATATCAAACATTTATTTGTCCTCTCATATTGATCAGACTATACAAAATACTGTATCCTAAGGGCACATCTTGGATACCACAGAAAATTGGTAAGTACAATTTTATACAGTGGGTATAGAAAAGAATCACCCCCTTTAAAATAATCACATTTTGTTGCTTTCCAGCCTGAAATGAAGACAGACACTGTTTTTGTTTTATCCAGCTGTATTTACTCAGTGCAACTTATAACTTCCAAGTGAAAGATATAACATCAACATGTCAGAAAAATTAAAAATAAATAAATAAATAACCAGAATCACTGAGTTGGAAAAAGGAATCATCCCCCTCCTAAAAATGACTTGTAAACTCAAGCAGGTGTAGCTAATCACATTCTTAATGGCACACAAAGCCATTTGACTTTCAACTGTGATCAGCTGTGGTCATTTTGATTAGCTCAGCATGAAAAGAGCATTCCTGGAGCATTTTGTAGTGCAACTGAAGCAAACAATCAACTATGAGAGGCAAGGCACTGTCAAAAGATCCCCGGGGATAAAGTTGTGGACAGGCACAAGTCAGGAGATGGATACAAAAAAATTCCAAAGGCTTTATCAATGCCTAGAAGCACAGTGAAGTCTATTATTAAGAAGTGGAAGGTATTTGGTACAACACAGACCCTCCCTGGATCAGGACATCGCTCCAGACTGGATGAAAGAGCCAGGAGGAAACTGATCAGAGAGGCTTTTTTTCTGTCTTTTTATGACAAAGAGTGGTCATTGTGTGCATGTGACAACAATATCACAAATTCTCCACAAATGTGGCTTGTATGGGAGGGTTGCAAGAAAAAATCCACTCCTCAAGAAAGGCCACATGAATGCACCTTGAAGATTCTGAGGCCACATGGAAAAAGATGTTATGGTCAGATGAGACTAAAATTGAATTATTTGGCCTCAACACCAAACGATATGTCTGGCAGAAATCCAATACAGCTCACCATCCAAATAACACCATTCCTACAGTAAAGCATGGAGGTGGTAATATCCTGTTATGGGGGTGTTTCTCTGCAGCAGGGACTGGAGCACTTGTCAGGATAGAAGGAAGATGGATGGGGCAAAATACTGTCAAATTCTTGAGGAGAATCTGCTGTTCTCTGTCAGAAAGTTGTCAATGGGAAGAAGGTTTACCTTCCAACATGACAATGACCCAAAGCACACAGCAAAACTGACCACACAGTGGTTGAAGGAGAAAAAAATAAATGTCCTTGCATGGCCTAGTCAGAGCCCAGACTTAAACCCCATTGAAAATCTGTGGAATGACTTGAAGACTGCAGTCCACAAACGGTCACCATCAAATTTAACTGAACTTGAGCAGTTCTGCAAAGAAGAGTGGGCAAATATTGCAAAGTCTAGATGTGCAAAGTTAGTAGAGACATATCCCAACAGACTAAAGGCTGTAATTAAAAAATTACGGCAAATTAAAGCAAAGGGATGATCCTTTTTCCAACTCAGTGATTCTGTTTTTTTTTTTTTTTTTCTGACATGTTGGTGTTATATCTTTCACTTGGATGTTATAAGTTGCACTGAGTAAATACAGCTGGATAAAACAAAAACTGTGTCTGTCTTCATTTCAGGCTGAAAAGCAACAAAATGTGATTATTTTAAAGGGGGGTTTCTATACCCACTGTATACAGTATCCCACAAAAGTGAGTACACCCCACACATTTTTATAAATATTTTATTATATCTTTTCATGGGACAACACTGACGAAATGACACTTTGTTACAATGTAAAGTAGTGAGTGTACAGCTTGTATAACAGTGTAAATTTGCTGTCCCCTCAAAATAACTCAACACACAGCCATTAATATCTAAACCGCTGGCAACAAAAGTGAGTACACCCTTAAGTGAAAATGTCCAAATTGGGCCCAGTTAGCCATTTTCCCTCCCCAGTGTCATGTGACTCATTAGTGTTACAAGGTCTCAGGTATGAATGGGGAGCAGGTGTGTTAAGTTTGGTGTTATCGCTCTCACACTCTCTCATACTGGTCAGTGGAAATTCAACATGGCACCTCATGGCAAAGAACTCTCTGAGGATCGGAAAAAAAGAATTGTTGCTCTATATAAAGATGGCCTAGGCTATAAGAAGATTGCCAACACCCTGAAACTGAGCTGCAGCACGGTGGCCAAGACCATACAGCGGTTTAACAGGACAGGTTCCACTCAGAACAGGCCTCGCCATGGTCGACCAAAGAAGTTGAGTGCACGTGCTCAGCATCATATCCAGAGGTTGGCTTTGCAGAATAGACGTATGAGTGCTGCCAGCATTGCTGCAGAGGTTGAAGGGGTGGGGGGTCAGCCTGTCAGTGCTCGGACCATACGCCGCACACTGCATCAAATCGGTCTGCATGGCTGTCATCCCAGAAGGAAGCCTCTTCTAAAGATGATGCACAAGCCCGCAAACAGTTTGCTGAAGACAAGCAGACTAAGGACAGGGATTACTGGAACCATTTCCTGTGGTCTGATGAGACCAAGATAAACTTATTTGGTTCAGATGGTGTCAAGCGTTTGTGGCGGCAACCAGGCGAGGAGTACAAAGTCAAGTGTGTCTTGTCTACAGTCAAGCATGGCAGTGGTAGTGTCATGGTCTGGGGCTGCATGAGTGCTGCCGGCACTGTGGAGCTACAGTTCATTGAGGGAACCATGAATGCCAACATGTACTGTGACATACTGAAGCAGTTCCCTTCGGAAACTGGGCCGCAGGGCAGTATTCCAACGTGATAATGACCCCAAACACAACTCAAAGACAACCACTGCCTTGCTAAAGAAGCTGAGGGTAAAGGTGATGGACTGGCCAAGCATGTCTCCAGACCTAAACCCTATTGAGCATCTGTGGGGCATCCTCAAATGGAAGCGCAAGGTCTCTAACATCCACCAGCTCTGTGATGTCATCATGGAGGAGTGGAAGAGGACTCCAGTGGCAACCTGTGAAGCTCTGGTGAACTCCATGCCCAACAGGGTTAAGGCAGTGCTGGAAAATAATGGTGGCCACACAAAATATTGACATTTTGGGCCCAATTTGGACATTTTCACTTAGGGGTGTACTCACTTTTGTTGACAGCGGTTTAGACATTAATGGCTGTGTGTTGAGTTATTTTGAGGGGACAGCAAATTTACACTGTTATACAAGCTGTACACTCACTACTTTACATTGTAGCAAAGTGTCATTTCGTCAGTGTTGTCCCATGAAAAGATATAAAAAAATATTTACAAAAATGTGAGGGGTGTACTCACTTTTGTGAGATACTGTATGTTATCAGTTCTGGGTCACTCGGTTATAGATGCAGTGTTTAGTGCAATTCTGTGTACTCTAATTTTAGTCTGTATGTAAATTATATTTTTTACCATGTGCTCAAATGTCTTAGCCATTCGGCAGCTTGCATTCTTATGATATAATACATCATGGGCACTAGAAATGCAAAAAATCCATTAACTGTGTAGCTCTAATTCAGGATAGTTCTTCAAAATGTTCAGTGGAAATGTAGTCTCAGTTTTAGATGTGGGCCATTTGTATATTTTGTGCACTTTTCTAGCCTTAACCTTCAGGATCTTGTATGTTGCAACATCAGTGGAACATCCATGCTCTGGTTTCTATATGGAAAAACAAAATTATGAGCACCATAACACAATAAGCTTTTAGGAGCAAGTAATATCTGGACCAAAAAATGGAGTTCATGGAATTTTACAAAATTCGGTGTAAAGCAATTAGTTATCTTGTGTTTGTTGACAAACTAACAGAAAAGGTCAGTGATTGGTCATCTGCCATTGTTTCAATCAAATTGCCTCTTTCTGTGAAAACAGGCATTTATTGTTGAAATGTACAAGGCTTTCTTGCAAAGCTAGAAGTTGTGCTTTTGAGGAGATTAGTGGAAACATATTTAGCATGGAAGCATGATAGCAATTATATCACAAAATGCCATACCATTAGGGAAATCTTATGTCTGTTTGAATCATAGGCAAAGGTGTTTTTAAAAAAAATGGAATGTTTGACTTCATTTGGCAGAATACCCTCCAACTTCAAGTTTCCTGAAAGTGCCCTCTGATGAATGTGGCTGCAAGCTGTCTAAAGAAGAAATAGGAGAAGTGTAACCTTAAACAGTTTCAGGTACATCAACTCAGAAACAGATACACAGTCCGAAGCTTTAGGTACGAGCTGTTGAATGCGAGTAAACAGCAGCCGATGGTTCCATGGTACTGGTCCTTAAACCAGACTTTTCACACATGGATCTGCAATGGAGAAATGAACTTCTCAACGCTGCACATTCCCTCACAGTCTTCAACAAATCCCTGAAAACAAAACTACTCTGACAACAACTGAACACTGATGCAAAAACACCTTTATCTCTCCACCCGTGGGTTTATGTTCTATTTGCTTTTTTAAATTTTTTTATGTAAACCAAGTTACATAAATTAATATGCATCATTAGATGATGGAATATGATTTTTTTTTTTTTTTTTTTTTTTTTGTGATGAATATTTGCAGCACTCTTACATGCTAGCATTTACCCCCATCATTGTGTTTAGTTTTCTTCTTACAGCTGTCTTGCACTTTCTGGTTGGTGAATAATTTGTTCTAATGCACTTTATCACTGTGCAACTAATTGAACCTAATTGAATTATATTGTGTCACTTATTTAAACAGAATAAATGTGCCTGCCAAATACATGTATGCAAATGTAACATAAATGTAATAATAATATTAATGTATTAATAATAATAACTAATAATGCATTACATCAATGTAATGAATGCAGTTAAACAGTAAATGTAATTAAACATTGATTAGTTTTACCTTTAGGCAATTGGAAGTATTAGGTATCAGTTAGTTTGCTGGGATAAATAAGGCTATTCCAGAATACTCTGAAGATACATTTTAGTGGAAAGAATCTGTTAATCTGTAAATAAACAGAGATTGTTATTAAATGCTGTAGTTTGGTTACCTAGAATATGTACACTAACCATTAAAAAAACCCAAAATGTTAAAGACCATTAAAAACACTTGAGAATTCTACATAAATATGTAAATACTTGGCACCCACAAAGGGTGAAGGGGTCCCCACCACCTAAACCCTAATTTAAGCCATTCATTAAACGTTTTATTTTGTCAGTTGTTTCTGTGATGTCAGCCACTGTGTTGGCTACAATAATAAAAAAGGTATTTTAATAAACTCTTGTGTTACTTTTCACTGACACTTTCAATACTTATTATTAATTTTTTAAAAGTGTTTTTCAAATTATGTTTTGATGCTGGTTTTGCTGCTACAGTGCACAGTGTATTTACTTTTCCACTTTTTATAGTTTTACAAATTGAAATGGACTTCATTGGGATTACACGTCATGACTCGACACAAAGTAACCCATAATACTGAAGTGGAGGGGAAAAATCAATTATTAAAATCAATGAAAAATCCATTTTAAAAAAATGTTTAATGTAAAATGGAAATGTTGCATAAGTATACTCCCCCTCTCTTGCTGTGAAGCATCTGAATGATCCATCTATCCATTTTCTGTATCTCAGGGTTGCCTGGGGCCCAGGGAACAGGAAGGGGTACACCCTGAACAGGGGGCCAACCCATTGCAGGGCACAATCACACACACTACAGACAATTTGGAAATACCAATCAGCCTACGAGGCATGTCTTAGGACTTAGGGAGGAAACAGGGGTACCTGGAGGAAACCCCTGAAGCACAGGGAGAGCATGCAAACTCCATGGACACAGAAGGAGGTGGGAATCAAACCCCCAACCCTGAAGGCATGAGGCAAATGTGCTAACCACCAATCAGAAGGTCATGAGTTCAAACCCCAGCACTGCCAAGCTGACACTGTTGGCCCACGAGCAATGCTGCTCAGCTGCATAAACGAGATAAATGTAAGTTGCTCTGGATAAGGGTGCCTGCCAAATGCCATAAATGTGTGTGTATATACAGGTGCATCTCAATAAATTAGAATGTCGTGGAAAAGTTCATTTATTTCAGTGATTCAACTCAAATTGTGAAACTCGTGTATTAAATAAATTCAATGCACACAGACTGAAGTAGTTTAAGTCTTTGGTTCTTTTAATTGTGATGATTTTGGCTCACATTTAACAAAAACCCACCAATTCACTATCTCACCAAATTAGAATATTTCATAAGACCAATAAAAAAAAACATTTTTAGTGAATTGTTGGCCTTCTGGAAAGTATGTTCATTTACTGTACATGTACTCAATACTTGGTAGGGGCTCATTTTGCTTTAATTACTGCCTCAATTCAGTGCGGCATGGAGGTGATCAGTTTGTGGCACGGTGGTATGGAAGCCCAGGTTTCTTTGACAGTGGCCTTCAGCTCATCTGCATTTTTTGGTCTCTTGTTTCTCATTTTCCTCTTGACAATACCCCATAGATTCTCTATGGGGTTCAGGTCTGGTGAGTTTGCTGGCCAGTCAAGCACACCAACACCATGGTCATTTAACCAACTTTTGGTGCTTTTGGCAGTGTGGGCAGGTGCCAAATCCTGCTGGAAAATGAAATCAGCATCTTCAAAAAGCTGGTCAGCAGAAGGAAGCATGAAGTGCTCCAAAATTTCTTGGTAAATGGATGCAGTGACTTTGGTTTTCAAAAAACACAATGGACCAACACCAGCAGATGACATTGCACCCCAAATCATCACAGACTGTGGAAACTTAACACTGGACTTCAAGCAACTTGAGCTATGAGCTTCTCCACCCTTCCTCCAGACTCTAGGACCTTGGTTTCCAAATGAAATACAAAACTTGCTCTCATCTCAAAAAAGGACTTTGGACCACTGGGCAACAGTCCAGTTCTTCTTCTCCTTAGCCCAGGTAAGATGCCTCTGACATTGTCTGTGGATCAGGAGTGGCTTAACAAGAGGAATACGACAACTGTAGCCAAATTCCTTGACACGTCTGTGTGTGGTGGCTCTTGATGCCTTGACCCCAGCCTCAGTCCATTCCTTGTGAAGTTCACTCAAATTCTTGAATCGATTTTGCTTGACAATCCTCATAAGGCTGCGGTTCTCTCGGTTGGTTGTGCATCTTTTTCTTCCACACTTTTTCCTTCCACTCAACTTTCTGTTAACATGCTTGGATACAGCGCTCTGTGAACAGCCAGCTTCTTTGGCAATGAATGTTTGTGGCTTACCTAGTGAACCAAACTGAGAGTCCATTTTGAAGGCTCAGGAAACCTTTGCAGGTGTTTTGAGTTGATTAGCTGATTGGCATGTCACCATATTCTAATTTGTTGAGATAGTGAATTGGTGGGTTTTTGTTAAATGTAAACCAAAATCATCACAATTAAAAGAACCAAAGACTTAAACTACTTCAGTCTGTGTGCATTGAATTTATTTAATACACGAGTTTCACAATTTGAGTTGAATTACTGAAATAAATTAACTTTTTCACAACATTCTAATTTATTGAGATGCACCTGTGTATATATATATATATATATATATATATATATATATATATATATATATATATATATATATATATATATATATATACACAGTGAGGTTACAGGGAGAAGAGATAAAGAAGGTGCAGGATTTTAAGTACTTAGGGTCAACAGTCCAGAGCAACGGGGAGTGTGGAAAAGAGGTGAAGAAGCATGCGCAGGCAGGTTGGAATGGGTGGAGAAAAGTGTCAGGTCTGTTGTGTGATAAAAGAGTACCAGCAAGAATGAAAGGAAAGGTGTACAGGACAGTAGTGAGACCAGCGATGTTGTATGGTTTGGAGACAGTTGCACTGAGGAAAAGACAGGAGGAAGAGTTAGAGGTAGCAGAGCTGAAGATGTTGAGGTTCTCTTTGGGAGTGACGAGGATGGATAGGATCAGGAATGAGTACATCAGAGGGACAGCACATGTGAGATGTTTTGGAGACAAAGTTAGAGAGGCCAGGTTGAGATGGTTTGGACAGGTTCAGAGGAGGGAGAGTGAATATATCGGTAAAAGGATGCTGAGGTTAGAGCTGCCAGGCAGGAGGCCGAGAGGAAGACCAAAGAGGAGGTTTATGGATGTAGTGAAGGAGGACATGAAGGTAGTCGGTCTGAGAGAAGAGGATGCAGGGGATAGGGCTAGATGGAGGCAGATGATTCGCTGTGGCGACCCCTGAAGGGAACAGCCGAAAGGAAAGGAAAAGAAGATATATATATATATATATATATATATATATATATATATATATATATATATATATATATGCTTCTTTCTAAGAGACCTGTTTTACAAATTAAGCACTGTGATGGAGACATATCCGGGTTGTAACACTACAAAAAGGGGTGACTACTTATGCAAGACACTGTATGTACCATATGTTATACTGTTACTGTGTAAAAGCCACAAGTATTATTCAGTCTACTTTAATTCGTGATTCGTACCCTTTTTATTTCTTTGTATTTGCACTCTATGTCAGAACGAATTTAGTGTAACCGTTTGTGTTAGTTACAGGGGAGATGGCGGCGTGTAATGAGCAACAGAGTGGAGCAGCAGTAATAGTAATCGCATCAGGGTCATATGACAAGCGCTCAGTTCCTCCCAAACATTACACCCCTGCTACCGCTCACAGCCCGAGTGCGCTGAGAAAAACAAAGCCAAAGTGGTGGAATTTATCAGTCGCAGAAATGTTGGCGCTGATTAACCGTTTCCTAGACTGGGTTAAGTCCCTGTTCTGGAAGGAGGAGATGGAGTTAACGCTTGTTGGGCTTCAGTATTCGGGCAAAACCACGTTTGTCAATGTGATAGCTGTAAGTGTTTTCATCACCCACCCTTTGTAACATAACATGGCTAGCTAGCATTAGTTAACCTGCTGTATGATACAAGTGTACGAATGGCATTGAGGTTTTCATGAATGTAACCAGATAAGCAAAATGTAAAACTTTATGATATCAACGTATCCGGATAATTACTCAATGTGAGTAAAGGAGCAGCAGCACTTGGCTACCAGCTAGTTAACTTACTCGCCTTTATCCAGCGAGCTAGCTTGGCTATCTGTGGCCTGGAAACCTTGTAGCTGTCATTACTGCCAGCGGCGATAAAAAACATGTAACGTCATGTATCCACAGCTAGCTTAGTAGTTAATTCATTCGCAGATAGGAGATATTATTCAGGTAATACCGAGCTAGACATAGTAGGTTAGTTAGCTAGCTTCCTAGCTTTGAACAGGCAGTGTCATGCAGCTGGCTAGCTAATCCTAAATGTGAGTACACAGGGCCTAGGACACAGCGGCATTACTGTAAGTGTGTCGCTAATTCTTGTCATGGCATGTTAAACTCGTCTTGGTGACGGAATGTGTGCTGTGGTAAAAGGGTATAAGAAAAGTAAACCGCTTGCTTATCAGCCCAGACATCTCCATGTTTTGCTAGGAAATGAAAAATCACGGGTAATTCACAGGCTGCAGAGGTTTTGCGTGTTCTCCGGCGTAAAGTCCCTGCCAGTCCGTGTACCTCGGTAATGTTAATTTAACGTGTCCCCTGTCTTGCATCACGCAATGTTTATTTTGCACCCAGTCAACATGCCCTGCCAGTTTGCAAACCTTGTACATTGAGAAACTAAAGCAATGCCAAGGCTTTTAGATCATGAACAATGTTAGACTATGATGCAAAGTCAAATCTGTCATCATCCAATCCATATACCTGCACACAGTGGGACAAATATCCTGCTTCATTAAAGAAATGATTCTGCATAGGGCTGAGCGATATATCAATATAACATTGATATCGTGATAAATGATTATGTGATGCACTTTTCTGAGATATCGTTGGTCTGGTGATGTTTTTTTAATTAATTAATTAATTTTTTTTTACCCATTTTATTAATTACAAATTAAATGGTACTGAATGGATTTCTTCTTTCTCTTTGTAGGCATTAAAGAAAAGTATCGTCAGACTCAGTTTAACATTTTTTTTGTGTGTGTTTGTTTATTTTACTACTGTTTTGCAGACGGTTTGTTAGCTAAATTATATATATATCGTGATACGCATCGTCTATCGTAGAAATGACCTGAAGTATCGTGATGTGATGTGATATGATGTCTTTGTTATATCGCCCAGCCCCGATCCGACCGTAGCGTACGTTTATAGGTCTTTATAAAAGAATACTCCAAGCTTTCTGTAACTACCAGGTAATCCTTCCAGTATAAAACAATTGGCAGCATATTTTGAGACTGTAAATTGTCTTGTCACAAAGAGAATATATATAAGAATCTTATCATCAGAACATCCAACATTTCAAATATGAAGAAGCATGAATTAATGGTATGCAAAAGTGAAGTTCAGTGCATGCAGAGAAACCACTGGTAGGACAGAACACCAGTACAGTACACGCAACTACATTAAAAATCCTACAGAGCGTACACAACCAAAATGTCTAAGCATCTGTATGATTGGGATCGGAATTTGAAATGCATGTATTACAGAAGTGGTGTGTTGAACAAAAAAAAAAATGTTATAAGAAATACACTCACTGGCTGCTTTCAAGGCAGCTTGGTCTACCATGTATGTTTACAATAACAGTATTTTCGACATCCATGAGTTCGAGTTACAAAGTGGGGAAAAACCACGGATGCCTCAATCAGTCCATATGGGAGTTTTTTGTGCTATTTTTGGGGGGCGAAATTGCAATTGCACAATATTGTTTTGCACGGTCTTTCACCGTGATGTTTGTTGTTAAATAAGACCTTTTAGCTGTACTCATGTTTGATGTACATGAATCGAAGAAGGTTTTGACTGAATGCATGCTGTGATGACGTCACATGATGCGTCTTGGCCCAAATCTTCGGTAATTTTGAAAAATTGCAAGCTCCTCTGAATATTGCGGAGTTTCCTTGATTTTGTGTTCATTTCTGCGATTTCAAAATCCCAAAGTCCTGGAGGGGACTGTTCAATGTTTGTTGTTTTTTAGCAACAATCTAGCCAGCTAACGTGAACTGAGTGATGTATATTTACCTCCTGAAAACAGCATAACTCATCTTTGCTGTTGATGTTGATTCGACATCACTTGCTGAAATTGGGGTTGAAGAGAACTTTCTGAGTAGGAAAGGGTTTTCTTGTTTGTTTGTTTTTCTTCTAGTCAGAGGTTGGAAAGTCTGAGCTTACCGGCTTTTAGTAGAGCTCAGCATGACTAACCAATCCATTATCAGATCTTCCCTAGCCCATTCATCAGTGGAAAGGGACCACCACAAGACAACCGCTGACCAGGTATTAGAGTGCTGGACTATTTTTAGCATAGCAGAGACACTGGCATACAGTAGGTAGTAGTGGTATGGTAGTGTGTGTAGTGATGGTACAAGTGTTATCAGATGCAGCAGCACCGGTGGAGTCAGTGTAAATGCACTGAAACAGCAGTTTCCTTTTCCAGTGACTGGCTGGATAGTGATTAGAGCAAGATGAGCTATAATCATAGAAAAATGAGCGATAGTCTCTAACTGTGAACCTACAAGGGAGACCAGCAGGGTTGGTGTGTGTCTAATAAAGCAGTGAGTAATAGAGGCCGACCGATAGTGGATTTTACCGGTAACTAAGTTGGGCAGTAGCTACCTGCTGTTAACCCATTAATCAACGGAAACTGATACTGAATGTAAACATAACACTCAAAGTAAAATATTGCTGAAGTTTATTACAAAAATAAACAATACTGTCTGTACCATGAAAATGTACTACACTTTTTAAATGAAATAAATATGAATATATATTAAATATGAATAAATATTAAAGTAAATACAATATATGCATCCAAACTGAACCAAAAAGTAACACTCCAAATAACAAATAAAAATGGAGACATCCAAAATGAATAAAAAAAACAACACTACAAATAACACAACAAAATTTGTCAGTGATAGTTTTTATTTCGCCTCTAGAGGCCACTCTTGTACTGTATAATGACAGCGGCCCCTTCTCAGCGTGGACTTTTGCAAATGACTGATAGCTCCAGCAAATTGGTTATCGGTGCCGATCAATCTGTAAAACCGATCAATCGGTCAACCTTTAGTGAGTAAGATTTCGCTTTGCGTAAAACTGTCAGAAATATTGCTGTAAATGATGCACTCAAAATAACACCATCCACCTCCATGTAGGGTTTCACAATATAAAAATCTTTTGTAATAAGTTTTTGCTATTAGGTGTAGTATCACGATTCTTGGCACCAAAATGTACTTGTTTGGACAGAAATGTATAAATAACTAAATAAAGTCATTGAAAACTTAAAATTTGATCATTTCTGCCTTTTTCTGAATACAACACTGTTCATAAGTTAAATTGAACAAATAAGTAAGTAAATTGTTCAAACATGGATTCTTTTAATATGTTTTGAAATCAGAGGTTAAAGACATTGGTTTCTAGTCAGTCAGAACAGAGGAGGTGAGTTGCTGCTGTCTGCAGGATTCCTGATGAATTTCCAGGAAACTCATGTTGCCTGTTTTGCAGTGGAGTACACTGGTTTTGTATACTGGTTTTGTTGAGTGTGTTCGCTGCCCATCTTGAGCAGCAAGGTAGGAAAAAAAACATACCTAAATCTCACTTTTGTGTGTGTGTGTGTGTGTGTGTGTGTGCACGTGTTCCCAACCAAGAAAGTCAAGTGAAGAAAGTCTGATTCATCTATAGGCAGAATGCAACATCAGATTAGTATTGATCTGTTTAAAATCACAGTTGAAAGTATTGAACATTATTTACTTGAACTGTTTGCCATGTAGTGTTGAAAAGAATCGAGTCTTTCAATACCCTGTACAATGCTGCTATCATGTCACTACTTATCCTTTGACATTTGCTTGAGAGTGAATATCACTTGTGACTAGTTCCTGTTACAGTGTGCCATGTGTTGAAACAAGCCTACATGGTGAAATGATTTTCGAGCAACTCTGGTCTTTTACATACCCTTTGGCCCCTCCAAACTTCCTCTTTTGCAAAGGCAGTATGACTTGAATTCTACCACAAAACACCTGACTGTGACACCATTTGACTTCTGTGATCTAGCATTGTAGTATTGTAGTGGCTTATACCAGTCTTCTCTCAGTGCTCACAGCCAGGACTAATAAGTCTTGAATATTCTGGAAGTTTTTGTTTCAGTGCAGTGCTGCACAATATATAGATGGGAACTTTACTGATCCTGAGGGGAATTGCATTGTAAAGTTTACAAGACTGAACTGAGGATCATTTTAGCAAGATAACTAAAAAGAAAGTCTATTGCTATTCTTTCTAGCAATTTCCTAATGAAAAGGTGAAACAAATTTGACCCTCACCTAAACCCAAATTTGACCCATTATTTTTGTTTGTTTTCATAAATCACGACATTAATATGCCATAATATGCCACCAAAAAGTAAATATTTTGGTCAAAATAATGCAGGCCAGTATTTGCCCATGTCACATCAGTACTGTGTACTAAATGACTTATTTCAATCACACCATGTAGCCATAAATCTCAGGATATAATGTAGGTGTGTGTGTGTGTGCACGTGTGCACGTTCGCATGAGTACATACGTGTATTAGTTTACATTCAGACCAGGCGAGTGGAATGTTTCTGTTCGTCACAAGACTCGCGCAGCCACCTTGGTTTAGGCAGTGCGGGTCATGTGACGTCTTTGCTCGTGTGGTGTTCTGCGCATAAGCAGTCACGACGGCTTAGCAATAGCCACAAACCTTTGTGCTTCTGACATATTACTGGTTTTAAAGTGCCAGAGTTCCAAACTATAGTGTACTATGCAGCTTTATGCAGACTAGGGGAACTATATGACGAATTAGCAGTAATCACCACTAACCCGAAAGGACTATATTGATGTACTGTTTAGTAAGGTGGGACTATGCATGATTCTCCTGGGTTGTTAGGTCCACTGTATTATATGACTTTTATTTATATCTGATTAGGGCCCAAGTTCTGAAAGTGTGCAGCGCCCTATTGTTTTCTTAAGGATTGTTATTATTAAGGGCTTTTGGGGCCCTTATTATGCTCAAAAACACATGAAATGACATGTAAGTTTGGTCACGGGGGCTGATCACATGGATGTGGCTATTGTGAGTCATGGTCATAGCGCCACCAACTGGCAGCAGGAAGTGTGTGACTTACAACAGACTTCGCAATAATTCTCTATTTAATTTACCTCTATTGAATAATGTCAAGACACGGCTGATGTAATATTGTGAAATGATTTTTGATATCTTAAATAGTGTTACCATGGTAACGCATCAAACATTAATACTCTTTTCTTGTGTTTTTGAGGCTCTTAAAACGTCATGAAATACGGCACACACATCAGAGTTGTCAGCTGTTAGGAATAGGCAAAAGCTTCACCTTCACGCATCACCTTTGATGACACTGATAGGCAACATGGTTTTCAAGAGCTGATCAATTTCATTCAGCTGGAGTACAACATTCCATCAAGAATGGATTCCGAAATGGATTAGCATATCATCTAACAAGTACATTTAGCTTCTGAACATGTAATATATAAATAATGAAATGTCATCCATGTGAGGTATATAAGTCTCAACTTCAAGCAGGACCACCAACGTAATAACTAAATGGTGCAGGCCTGTAACATGTTATGGACATTCATGAGTAAAAGTACGCTTTTTCGTATTCTCGGAATTTTCCGTAATATGCACATCTTATGCACATTTGGGAAGAAAACAACACACTTATAATAACAAAACAACCTGTTTGCTCATATAGATGCATGCAATATGAATATGTTCAAATGCAGTCTGTCACTAGTGTGCGCATCTGAGATGGCGTTAGTGACACATTGTATATTATAGTCATTATATTTTATTATTAAATGTCATTTTTTGAATGATCATAATCATTCGATAAAGTCGATTCATAAAATGAATCATTGATTCATTTTACAGTCCTACTAGCCTATTATTTAGAGTAAAAAAAAACTTTTAATTTGTGTGAGGAAGCTAGCGTTTTGGGTGGGATTTGCACACCTTGTCATGCCGGTGGCTATATGCCACTGCAGTAGATGCATCTTGTGGTATTAAGGTTAACGATTAATTGATCATTAATTTAAGTGACGATCGATCATGGAAATTTGAGTAAATTGACATCCCTAGTCAAGGCACAGCTGATGTAAAATTTTGATAGGAGTCTTATCTTAAATAGTGTTGCTGTGGCAATGCATCAAACTTTAACACTCTTTTCTTTGTATATTTGCTCTACAGCAGTCGCTTCACTATCGTTTTCATACACCCACCGGATGGCACCGTTGTGCTTGGCCCCATCATCGCTGCTTGCAGCTATATTTTTGTTTTGTTTTATTTTATTTGAATTGTATTTTACTTCAATGCATTTTATTTGCCCCTTAATAAAAGGCAATAAAAGCAAATGGGTTGGCTTGGCCAGATTTATTTATTTATTTGTTTGTTTGTTGTATTTTTTTAGTATTATTATTATTATTTTTAAATCAGTAGTTTAGTATTGACTAGTTTGGTTTTGTTGAAACTGGGAAGTGCAACTCCCAGGGAAAAGTTTGAATATGTCTGATCTAGTCTACAGTTGCTATAAAATTTATTCAACCCCCATTGCAAATCAAGTTTATTGTCAAAATTTACACTCTTTCAGCTGTTTGTATGAACAAATCAAACAAGAGCAATTGAAATAGTTCAACACAACGAATGCTTCAAGTGGTTTCCCCAAATTCAACTGAAAATGCAAGTTATAAGGACTTCTCCAGCTTCAAAATTATTCAACCCCTTCATAGCAAGCATCTTTAGTACTTAGTAGAGCACCCTTTTGCTGTTATGACCTGCTGCAAACAAGATGCATAGCCAGACACCAGCTTCTGGCAGCGTTCCTGAGGAATCTTGGCCCATTCCTCATGAGCAATGGCCTCCAGTTCAGTAATATTCTTGGGTTTGTGTGCTGCAACCGCTTTCTTCAAATCCCACCAGAGATTTTCTATGGGGTTCAAGTCAGGTGACTGATGGCACTGTAGAATCTTCCAGGACGACTTCTGCAACCAAGCCTTGGTGGAATTTGAGGTATGCTTGGGATCATTGTCCTGTTGGAAGGTCCAATGCTGCCCAAGCTTCAGCTTCCTCACAGATGGCATGACGTTTTCTCCTAGGATTTCCTGATACTTCAATGAATCCATCTTGCCTTCCACACGCTGCAGGTTTCCAGTGCCAGAGGATGCAAAGCAGCGCCAGAGCATCACCAAGCCATCACCATGCTTGACTGTGGACAGAGAGTCCTTTCTTCATTCTTCTTTCTCCAGACGTACCGCTGATCCATCGTGCCGAAGAGTTCCAGTTTTGTTTCATCGCTCTACAGAACAGAATCCCAAAACTTCTGTGGCTTATTTATATGATTTTGAGCCGATTTTCTTGTGCTTTTGGGTCAGTAGTGGTGTACGTCTTGGAGTTCTGGCATGGAAACCTTCTGTGTTTAGTACGCACCATACTGTGCTCACTGAAACCTCAGTGCCTGTTGCCACCAAGTCTTGATGCAGGTCTTTTGCAGTCACTCGAGGGTTTTTCACAACCTGCCTTCTCAGAAATCTGGTTGCAGCCGTTGATAGCTTCCTTTTTGTGCCCTGTCTAGGTATTTCATGTATTTTCTGCCCCTAGCCAGTTCAGGTATTTCATGCACACCTGGTGCAACTAATGAAGCCCTTGAAGCCTAGTTGCATCAAGTGTGCTTGAGACAACACCTGTTTTGCATATTTGTGCTGTTGCGATAGATTCTGTTCAGGGGGTTGAATAATTTTGAAACTGGAGCAGTCATTATAAGTTGCATTTTCAGTTGAATTTGGGGAAACCACTTGAAGCATTCGTTGTGTTGAACTATTTCAGTTGCTTTTGTTTGATTTGTTCATTGCAAACAGCTGAAAGTCTGTAAATTTTGACAATAAACCTGATTTGCAATGGGAGTTGAATCATTTTGATTGCAACTGTATGACAATTAAAAAAAAAAAGAAACTGTATGCATATTGGCTTTGGTTGATATGAAATCTTTAAACCCAGTACATGGTAGGGACGTTTAAAAATTTAAACAAATCATTTTAAGATTACAGTGTATATCTAGATGTCATGTGGCATGAGATATCTCTTTCTGAAAATACACACCGCTGTTAGTACCATTGTTCTGTAGTGCTGATAACGAGAAAAATCCGATAAATGCCTATCCTAACTAAAACCCACATCTTGTTTTTTTGCAGTTTGCCATCTACCAGAGATATGAACACTTGCAAAAAAAAAACCACTTAGTCTTGTTGATGTGATTAGAAAGACAGATTTCTCTGAAATCTTGGGTGCCTACAAAGCATATTTGCTGCCATGTCCGACGCTCACGTTCACCCTTTATAAGCTGCATGGTTTAACTAAATTTTCACAGTATAAATGTGTATTTTTTTGTGTGCCTTACATTTTCTTAGACCTTTAATTGTGATACTGGTCTGCAAAATGTCACCATGACCATGATGATTGTCTGTCATACCAGTACGTGTTGATTTTTTGGGGGGAGATAAAAAACGATATGCGTGAGGAAAAAAATGTTTTTTCCTGTGGTTGGGGAGTATAGAGAAAATGTTTTCCCTTTAATGGGACAAGCAGTACAGGCACAAGTGCATGCAAATGTATAGCTTCATGCTCAGTTTTTTTGTCTTTTTTTTTTTTTTTTTTTTTTTGGTTGTTTTTCTGAACTCAGATATATTTCTGTTTCACATGTAGCCAACCAGAAGTAATGTTTTAGCATTTTAAAGTCTGCTTAACCCCTAAAGTGAAAAGGCAAGAAATATCAATTAAAGACTCCATTCAATCTCCACTGGAAAGACACCAACACACTAATCACTCTAATCATCAGCATCATTCACCTAGGTCTCTTTAGACTTATCACCTGAGGTAAAAGTCACTCATGGCATATCAATTGTTGACTGTTTGCTCTTACATCAGTATGGAAATAATATCTGATTTAATAAATGTTCTGTAGAATAAAATTTCATATTTTTATTAGGTCATTTAAACATTTTAAAACTTCAGAATGTTCTGAATTAGAATTTATTCTGTAGCTTTAAGATTTCTCTTCACTGGAACTAAGAGGCCCAAACCCGTTCCAGCATGACCGTGCCCCTGTGCACAAAGCCAGCTCCATGAAGTCAAGTGGCCTGCGCAGAGCCCTGATCTCAACTCCACTGAACATTTTTGGGATGAACTGGAACTCTTGCAGCTTAATTGGCAGAAATCCCCACATCCACATTCCAAAATCCAGTGGAAAGCCTTCCCAGAAGAGTGGAAGCTGTTATGGCAGCAAAGAGGAGACCAACTTTGTCTTAATGCCTGTGGTTTTGGATCGTGATGGTCAGGTGTCAGCATACTTTTTGGCCATGTATAGTGTATGTGCACTATGTGACAATGAAAAGCGTACTATGAAATATATTACTATACATAATATCAGGATTGAAACTAGTCTCCCAATGGTAAAGCTTTTAAAAATGTTTCTGTATTCTCAAGACAATGATAACTGTCCAAATAGGAACCTAAAAAAAAAAAGGTACTTAACAAAAAACTTTAATCCCTGCTGCTATCGCACTGACAGCAGTGTGGTGGTTACAGAATAATCACCCAAAGATATACCTTTTACAGCACTATGCAAAGACGTGTACGTGTACTGCTACGCTAACTGGCTACAGATAGGATCATAGTCATTCAGCCTCAAAAAGAGATTGAGTGAGCTGGAATGAAGTCATCTTAATTTCCTGTTTGAGGTAAAAGTGGGCAGCTGACAGAGATTTTTATTCAAAATACCAACATCAGCTGGCTAATACTAAGAAGTTAATCATGAAAATAAGTCAACAGAGAAACACAACTTACTGTAAATACAGCAGTGGTAAGACCAACAGAACCTGTGATCAGAAACAAAGTATTTTAAAAATGTTCTTTTTTTTTTTTTTCCCCCTCAATTAAATTTCTAGTCTGGACAGTTCAGTGAAGACATGATTCCAACAGTTGGATTCAACATGCGGAAGTTCACAAAAGGAAATGTCACAATTAAGGTACAGTTACAGGCAAAATCTCTGTTTTAATGTATGTGCAAGACTAGGAGTTAGAAGCTGTTGTGTATGCACCAGTCTAATATGATCTTTATTGTCATTCTCTGCAGATCTGGGATATAGGGGGACAACCCAGGTTTAGGAGCATGTGGGAACGGTACTGTCGAGGAGTAAATGCCATAGTGTGAGTGTCTGATTTTCTTCCCTAATGTCTATGCATATACTGTTTAAAATGAGGTTAGGATCCTTGAAATGTACAGTACCAGTTTCAGTTTAATCATCGCTTGCCATCCCACTGAATGTTTTTCATGATCTTAAAACAGACATTCTAAATGCTTATTCTGACATATTACTAAGATGTAAAAACAATAATAAAAATAAAAACACTTCTAAGAAGAGGTGTGTCATAATCTTTAATTGGTACTGTATACTACCCAGAGTTGTTCACAGAAAATGCCCCTAATGAAAAATGCTTATTAGTTCCTGTTCTTAAATATAGCATACATTCTGTTTTGTGACTGGCAGTAATGCAGTAATGGGCAACTGGAGAAAAAAAAAAATATATATATATATATATATATATATATATATATATATATATATACAGTGCCTTGCAAAAGTATTCAACCCATTTAAAAGTAATCAGATTTGTCTGGATTAGAAATGGCACTTAGATTGTTCTAGCCAGTATTTTTTTCACAAATCAGTATTCTCCTAAAGTCAAAATTCATTATTTGTCAGCAGATCTTTAAAAAAAAAAAAAAAAAAGAAAACTGAAAAATGCTGTTTTCTAAAGCATTCAACCCCTTCAAAGCCATACTTGTTAGAACCACCTTTTGTTGCAGTAACAGCTTTAAGTATTTTGGGGTAAGTTCCTACCAGATTTGCACACTGTTTGGGAGTGATTTTCACCCATTCTTCCTGGCAGATTTGCTCCAGGTTCTTCAGGTTCGTCGGATGATTTTCAAACAGATTCTCAATGGGATTCAGATCTGGACTTTGATTTGGCCCCTGTAGAACATTCGCCTTTTTGTTTTTAACCACTCCTGCATTGCGTTAGCCTTGTGGTGGAAACCAATTTACTGCTGAAAGGTGGAGTTTCTCCAAAGCTTTAGAGGTTTTTTAAAAATTATTATTACGAGAGCAGCTTCTCTCATAAATATCCACCTGTATTTTGCTCCATCCATTCTCCCTTCAGTTTTGACGAGAAGCTCAGGGTCTGCGCGTGAAAAGCATCCCCAGAGCATGATGCAGTCACCACCATATTTCACTGTAGGTATGGTGTTATTTTAGGTATGGCCCGTGTTTCCTTTGCACCACACATAGTGCTTTGAAACTCGCCCAAATGCAGTATCTTGATCTTGGTCTCAACACACTAAAAAATCTTTACTGCGTCACTCTTGTGCTTTCGTATGGCTCTTCTTGAACAGCAGCTTCTTTCTAGCCGCTCTCCCATACAGTCCTCAATTATGCAGAGCTCCTGAAATGGTTGTCTGGTGCACCTTCACTCTACTCTCAGTCACTACTCTGTAACTCCTTCAGAGTGAATGTTGGCCTTACTGTGACCTCCCTCACCAGTCTCTGTCTGTTGTTATGCTGAGTTCTGAGGGACAGCCTCGTCTAGGTAGTGCTTAGATGGTGTGAGGCAGTTTCCACTTCCTAACTATTAATCTAGCAGTGTTTACTGGGATGTCCAACCTCTAAGATATAATTTACACCCTATTTCTAAGTTATAAAGGTCTATTACCTTATCTTTAATTGCCGTAGAATGCTTCTTAGTCATTTTCACTCCTTTCCTTCAGACTGACAATCTCTTCAATGACCGTTCAACTGAGGTGGTTTTTGTACAAGAAATGGGAGCTGTTTTAATATTTCACAAGTGAAGGCCAATTACAAGCGAATTGTGTCCTTATTAAGACAGTATCATTCATCTGGAGCTTGAAGAACGGGGGGGGGGGGGGGGGTGAATATTTATGCAAGCAGCATTTTTCAGTTTTTGATTTTCTTTGAAATACTTGCTGACCAATAATTAATTTTGACCTTGAAAATTCACCATAAGAGAACATGAGTTTGCAATAAAAAATACTGAAAGAAGTGATAAATACACATTTGTATCATGTGTTATTCGAGTAAATATGATAAGTCCCAGGGGGGTTGAATACTTTAGTGCACTTAAAAAAAATTTTTAAAAAAAATAAAAAAATGCCACTTCAGACGCATTTCAATGTCTTATTCCTACAAAAGGTACATGGTGGATGCAGCAGATCAAGACAAAGTAGAAGCTTCCAGGAACGAGCTGCATAACCTGTTAGACAAACCACAGTTACAAGGAATCCCTGTAAGTCCTATTCTACATTTCCCACAATTAAAACCTTTTGCATTATGTCACATGCCAAGCTATTAATCTTTAAACTGTTGTATTTCAGGTTTTGGTACTTGGTAACAAGAGGGATCTACCTAATGCGTTGGATGAGAAAGAGCTTATTGAAAAAATGTAAGTACCTCATCGATTTCTTTCTATATGACTCTGAACCAGCTTTATTGTTGGCTTCATGTATACATTCAGTGGACACTTTATTAGGTTCTCACAGCTTATACCTACATTCATTAGCACTGATATACCTACAGAATGTAATGGTATACAGTCACTGATTGCAGTCTGTTGTCATGGGCACTTTGTCTGTACCCCTCTACCCATTCTTTCGCTGCTTAATTGAGAACTGTCCACCAACCAGAACTATCTAGACAACGGCTGTGAAGGGTTACAATTCAATTAGCATAATTTGTACATGAAAAAGATGAAGGTGGACTAACAAGGAGCGTTAAACTGGCCATTAAGAATACACCATGCTTAGAACCAGGGTCATTGCTGTACTATTACACATCTTCCAGTGGAACCCACTTGGATGCCACCACGCTTCCCACTAAAAGAGGGAGTTGAGGAGCACCGACAAATTGTGCTCCAGTCAGGAGCTACAGTCACTAATTATTATTACAAAGTGCGCTTATATGGAAAATGCACCTGAAAATGGCCAATGAATATAAGTATACGCTAGGTGTATCTAATACAGTGCGCACTAACTGTATATAGATATGTATTTTGTATTTTTATAATAGTTTCTTCAGAAACGCTCTGACGTTTTGCTGGTTCTCACCACTTTAAATGCATTACTTATAAAACTGTGTTTGTGTGTTCCTTGCATTTATGCTTATTAGGGGATTCCATCATTTAAGGCAAAAAATAAATGCATGCTTAATAGGTTTCACACCTTTCCCTTTACAAAGAGGAAATCTTTTCTACTTGACAATTAAGTATTGGTGAGAATGATGAGTCAGATCACGGTGCCAAGATGCAGACTGAGGTGACTTACAATCAAAGTCTGGTATTTTCAAAGCAAGTACTGCCATCTATAGGCTGCATGCAATATTTAACTCTGCTAGATTTCCAACCTGCTATATCAAAAAGAAAGAAGAAGAAAGTGGTAAGGCAGTGTTTCCCTCAGTTCTTCAGTAAAACATGCTCATGTTACATCCTTAAAAACATTTTCATAGGAAACACAGACAGCATTTAATAAAGAATTAATAACATTGGGCAAGTTTGGATTGTTCTTTGGGTTTACCTTGATGTACATAGTCAGTGTCTAAGACATATCTGGGAATGTCTGGATGTAATTCTATAAGGTCATTAGGTTTTATCTATGGCTTTTGGTTGGAAATTTTAGAAAGTCACGAGCAATATTTGATTCAAGATCACTGGTATCCTATATATGTTTATATTATTTATTTAGCAAATATGTACACAGGTCACACTCTATAGAATGAACAAGAAAATACATTTACCTCAGAACTGTGTGACTATTTTTATGGATAGGCTATATATACACAATGGCATCACCAATGTGATGCTAAGCAAAATACCAGTCTCAATAAGCTGCATGCTCTAGAAATTCAAGCAAAGGAACTTACATTACTGGTACTGAATTTTTTTTTTTTTTTTTTTTTTTTTTTTTTTGCGGCAGGAACTTGGCTGCTATTCAAGACCGGGAGATCTGCTGCTATTCCATTTCGTGCAAAGAGAAAGACAACATTGGTAAGATGGTACTCCTGTGATCTGGATGTACAGTCAACATCAGAATTATTGCAACCATTTAATAGAATAGACAGGATGGTTGGAGAACTTTACAATGATTCAAAATGTCTGTTCAAAGAAATTCAGAGAAAAACACTTGCTTTAACCAATAACAATTTTAGAGTTTAACAAAAAAAAAAAAGATGTCACCTTGACAATTGCGGGCATCTGTGTGTCAATTCAGTACACCTTAAACCGCTAAAATGTGCAGGTCAGTGTTACTCCAGGACCAGTATTGAGAAAACTTAGATAATGAGTAAAATTGGCTGTTTGATCTCCGTTACAAATGGGAATAACAGTAGTACAAGCTACTCTTTTGTAAGCCCTTCTTGAGAGACAAAATACAGCTCCTAAACATCACCAGCCCTCAAGTGGAATCATGGCAGTGCACATCATTAGCATGTTTGGGAAATAAATGGACTTCATACAAGTGTAAAATATGGTGGTGGGTTATTCATGCTTTAGGGCTGTTTTTCAGGTATTGGTTCAGGGGCTTAAATGGCATCATGAAACCTGCTAGATACCAGGATACTGCTGCCCTAAACCTGGTAGCCATGGCCAGGAGGTTAATGCTTGGCCAGAGATGGATCTGTCAACAAGATAATGACTCCAAACATCCAAATCAACAGGGAACATAAAATCGGTGTTTTCTGATGGCCATCTGAGTCTCCCCTATTGCATAAGTTATTATTGTACATTATATGGACGCCAGACCATCACACTCATATGTGGTTCTTCCCCAAACTGTTGCCTCAAAGGTGGAAGCACAAAATTGTATAGAATGTCTTTGTATGCTGTAGCATTAAGGTTTCTCTTCACTGGAACTAAGAGGCCCAATAATCATGTTCCAGCATGACAATGCCCCTGTTCACAAACCGAGGTCCATAAAGACATGCTGTGCATAAGGTGGCCTGCATAGAGCCCTGACCTCAACCTTACTGAACACCTTTGGGATGAACTGGAATGCTGAGTAGGCACTGGGCCTTCTCACCCAGCATCAGTGCTCAACCTCAGGAATGCTCTTGTGACTGAACGACCACAAATCCCCCCTGCCACACTCCAAAATCTAGTGGAAAGCCTTCCCAGAAGGGTGGAGGTTATTACAACAGCAAAGGGGGAATAAATCTGGAATGGGGATGTTCAACAAGCACATATTGGTGTGATCTTAAAGTAGAAATTTTGGCATAAAATGAAGTAGGCATGTGTCTGAATGGCATTTATATAATGAAAATGCAATTACTTTTATAACATGTAGTAGCATGTGTGTAACACGTTGGCTTCTAAGCTTGTATGTGTCTTACTTTGTTGTAACTGTTCTTTCTGTCATTCCTCCTAGACATCACACTGCAGTGGCTCATCCATCATTCAAAAACGCGGAGAAGTTGAAAGCCGTGTTTCAGATTCATGTGCTGACACGTTCCACTCACACCCCATCCTGCTTACTCTGTGAAACTGTACAGTCGTCCCATCACACTATTTCCGCCACTGTTGATGTCCCTGTCACACCTATCATAACCAAGAGCCAGACTTCTGAACCTATCGCTAAGTGATGTAAGCCTACAGTTTCCAGCCAACACCTGCTCCTCCTTTGAGAAGATCTCCCACCTGCTAAAACAAAAGCTCCGCAGCTTCTACGAACTAGCTTCACTTTCTTGAGGGTCTTAACCTCCAATCAGTCCTATTTTCAAATCATGGGAGAATGAAGACATTTCTGTTTTTTCCCCCACTAAAGCATGCCAGGCCTTGCTCATGTGAGAATGTAATTATGTATGACTGTTGCCTCTCTCTGTCTTGCTCTCTCTTCTTTTGGCCAAAATGTTTCTCCTGAGAAAGCAGTTTGTAATATTTAAATGAGGAGTGATTCGATAAGTCAGCAAAATATCTTGACAAGTATGTACAAATATTGATCACGTAAATATTTTTACTATGTTGAGCAGAAATCTATTTA
Organism: Cranoglanis bouderius; assembly: GCA_023630585.1. Lineage (NCBI taxonomy): Eukaryota > Metazoa > Chordata > Actinopteri > Siluriformes > Cranoglanididae > Cranoglanis > Cranoglanis bouderius. The sequence goes on from CM042537.1 coordinate 13,272,303, forward strand.
AGTGAATGTATGGAAGGGTTAAGTGTAGTCTTTCCTTAAACTCAGTGATGTCTTGCTGTTGGTAAGCTGGGAGAGAGAGGCAGCGAAGTTCAAAGTGCCTTGTGCAGCAGACTTCTCTCTGAAGCGGAACAGTATGCCAGGTGTGTCTGCCTGGAAACCATTCACCTATTAAGAAATTAACTAAATAAAATCGGCATGCTTTTAAGGTAGATTATTGTACCATTATGAACAACATCTTTGCTTTGATCTCTGTAAAGAGAGAAAAATATTTGAAGCCCTCACTATCAATGCACTTTTGTAAATATGAACCAATAAATAATTCTTGACATCTGAAAGAAATGCATATTTTGTAAATGAACTCTGCTTGAGTACATCCCTCTACTTACAGAACAAAATTAATACAGTTAAAGATGTGTTTCTTGGAGATTGTTTAAAATGTTACATTTTAATAGTCCAAGACATGTTGATGAAGCGTCTCGCATAACTCTTAAGAAGTTCAAATGTTGAATCTCAAAATACAAATTAATTTTAAAAAAAGTCACATGAGATGGGTACTAATTTTTCATACTGTTTATAGTGCTTCTTCACCAAACGATATGGTTTGCCACGGCTCTGCAACAAACGTAAGCCCAGGACTATCACTATACTGGCCGAGTGTGTTGCTTTCTCATTGCATAAATCTGCTTGTGAAAGTATGATTTCCTCTGGAGGTTATCAGGTGGTGACTTGATGGGCGCAAGTAGTAAAGTACTACATGAAATTCCAATAAACGATTTTGAAATGAAACCAGGCATCTCATTTGATGTTAAAATGCATGTGGCGCTGCCACTTTTCTCTCGTAGAGTGCAAGTTAGAAAACTTTCATTTAGTGGCTGTCTAAGCTCAAAATCAACCAAGTGTTCCAATATGTTAATCGTTCAATCATTCATTTATCTTCAGTAACCTATGGGAAGCCAAACAACTCAAAAGCTGGTCCAAACTGAGCTACACAGAAGAACTGCGCAGTGCGGTCCAAATACCTGTGCGACCCATTAAATAGTCCTGAAATTCTTACCAGAATTGATGAAGCCCTTGAAAGAAACGATAACAGACACACCACAGAAAACGGTTTACGAACAGAAGAAAACTCAATGTGTTCATATTCAGATCATTTATCTTCAAAGAACATGTAACTGTAGGCCTATGTGCATGGTTGTGAGTAATCAAATGATTAGTCTCTCCCAGTTTATTTTGCGCTATGCAGCTCATTGGGGCGCAGGTCTCGTGGCTCGCAATGGGAGAACCAAACTGGTCCGTCATTTTCTGTATCTGAATTCTAAATTGTCTTTTTATGCTGTGCCTGAAGTACGACATTAGGGCAAAGTATAAATATACAGAAAATAATGTATAATATACAGGTCAAGAGCTTCAGTTAATGTTCACATCAAACATCAGAATGGGGGAAAAGTGTCATCTCTGTGAATTTAACTGTGGCTTGGTTGGTGCCCGATGGACTGGTTTGAGTATTTCAGAAACTGCTGATCTCCTGGGATTTTCACAAACAGCAATCACTATAGTTTACACAGAATGGTGTGGAAAAACAAAAAACATTGAGTAGGCAACAGTTTATGGGTGGAAATGTCCTGTTGATAAGAGAGGTCAGAGGAAAACGGATCACATGCTAACGCCTTCACTCCCATTGGTAGTCACTGCACCAAGTCGCTCCCACATAGACACGACCACATCTAGTTGCCAGCGGTCGCTGTCACTCATGTTGCCAGAAGTCGCCAGCTCTCACTGAAAATAAATGGTCTCCAGTCTCTGTATCGCTGCGAGTCGCTGTATGTGTGAACGTACCTTAACACATATAATCTATACAACTGTGGTGAGCAGAAAAACATCTCAGCATGCACAAAACATTAGGCCTTGAGGTGGATGGGCTACAACAGCAGAAGACCACTTTGGGTTCCACTCCTGTCAGCCAAGAACAGGAATCTGAGGCCATCATGAGAACAAGCTCATTGAAACTGGGCAGTTGAAGATTAGAAGAAGAAAAAAAAAAAAAGTCACCTCGTCTTTTTCCAACATTTTCAGTGAGTCTGCATCCATGATTGTCTCAGTATCATACTGGACTGTACAGGTGCATCTCAATAAATTAGAATGTCGTGGAAAAGTTCGTTTATTTCAGTAATTCAACTCAAATTGTGAAACTCGTGTATTAAATAAATTCAATGCCACAGACTGAAGTAGTTTAAGTCTTTGGTTCTTTTAATTGTGATGATTTTGGCTCACATTTAACAAAAACCCACCAATTCACTATCTCAACAAATTAGAATACTTCATAAGACCAATAAAAAAAACATCTCAACAAATTAGAATATGGTGACATGCTAATCAGCTAATCAACTCAAAACACCTGCAAAGGTTTCCTGAGCCTTCAAAATGGTCTCTCAGTTTGGTTCACTAGGTAAGCCACAAACATTCATTGCAAAAGAAGCTGGCTGTTCACAGAGTGCTGTATCCAAGCATGTTAACAGAAAGTTGAGTGGAAGGAAAAAGTGTGGAAGAAAAAGATGCACAACCAACCGAGAGAACCGCAGCCTTATGAGGATTGTCAAGCAAAATCAACTCAAGAATTTGAGTGAACTTCACAAGGAATGGACTGACGCTGGGGTCAAGGCATCAAGAGCCACCACACACAGACGTGCCAAGGAATTTGGCTACAGTTGTCGTATTCCTCTTGTTAAGCCACTCCTGAACTACAGACAACGTCAGAGGCGTCTTACCTGGGCTAAGGAGAAGAAGAACTGGACTGTTGCCCAGTGGTCCAAAATCCTCTTTTCAGATGAGAGCAAGTTTTGTATTTCATTTGGAAACCAAGGTCCTAGAGTCTGGAGGAAGGGTGGAGAAGCTCATAGCCCAAGTTGCTTGAAGTTCAGTGTTCAGTTTCCACAGTCTGTAATGATTTGGGGTGCAATGTCATCTGCTGGTGTTGGTCCATTGTGTTTTTTGAAAACCAAAGTCACTGCACCCGTTTACCAAGAAATTTTGGAGCACTTCATGGTTCCTTCTGCTGACCAGCTTTTTGAAGATGCTGATTTCATTTTCCAGCAGGATTTGGCACCTGCCCACATTGCCAAAAGCACCAAAAGTTGGTTAAATGACCATGGTGTTGGTGTGCTTGACTGGCCAGCAAGCTCTCCAGACCTGAACCCCATAGAGAATCTATGGGGTATTGTCAAGAGGAAAATGAGAAACAAGAGACCAAAAAATGCAGATGAGCTGAAGGCCACTGTCAAAGAAACCTGGGCTTCCATACCACCTCAGCAGTGCCACAAACTGATCACCTCCATGCCATGCCGAATTGAGGCAGCAATTAAAGCAAAAGGACCCCTACCAAGTATTGAGTACATGTACAGTAAATGAACATACTTTCCAGAAGGCCAACAATTCACTAAAAATGTTTTTTTTTATTGGTCTTATGAAGTATTCTAATTTGTTGAGATAGTGAATTGGTGGGTTTTTGTTAAACGTGAGCCAAAATCATCACAATTAAAAGAACCAAAGACTTAAACTACTTCAGTCTGTGTGCATTGAATTTATTTAATACACGTGTTTCACAATTTGAGCTGAATTACTGAAATAAATGAACTTTTCCACGACATTCTAATTTATTGAGATGCACCTGTAAGCTCAGTGTGCCTCCATTCCCTTTCTGCTTTCCTGGAGTCTTTTATAAGTTCTAAAATGGTACCTGAGTTTCTGTGGCCTTGCCAAGGGGATAGAGTAGGAGGGGAATGTTGTTCACAGTGTGTGTGGTTTGAGTAGCTCGATTTCTTAGTCTCATGGACCTGGTCTGTATGCTGCATAATCGCTTTTCAGATGGTAGAAGGTCAAACAGATTGGGGTGGGTGAGGACAACTTTTGCTGTTTATGTCTCACACTGGAGGCAGAGTGGCTCCAGTTATGAACTGAGCAGTTTCTGCTACTTGTTCCAAGGTGTTGAGTCCAGAGCTGCCATACTATACCATGATGCACCATGATGCACCAGTATGCTCTCCACCGTGCATCTGCCAAGGAGACGGATCAACTTTTTTCAGTCTCCTTAGAAAATGGAGGTGTTATTGGGTTTTCTTATGAAATGTAAGGTGTGGACTAACCAAATGAGTTGTTCTGTGATGTGTACTCCAAGGAATTTGAAACTGCCCACTCTATCCACTGCGGTGCCCCATATGCATAGGACACGCTCTCCTCTCACTCTTCTGAAAGCAACAATGATTTCCTTTGTTTTGCAGACATAAAGGCAGAGGTTATTGTCAGCACACCATGCGGTAAGGAGGGTTACTTCCTCCCTGTAGACAGTTTCATCATTTCTGGTGATGAGGCCTATGACTGTGGTGTCATCAGCAAACTTAATGATGAATTTCAAGTGTTGCTGAGCGACACAGTCATGAGTGTATTCTCGGAACCACCTGAAATACTCTAGCAATCACTTTAATATTGACCTACATAAATAACTGCCTGATGAGAGATCTGCCCGCCGGACATGCCTGATCCATCCTGATGCTCTGCTGTACTTCTGCTTGGAGCGTTCTTCACCTGAAGATCACTCATTGTTGTTGTGAATTGCCTAAAGATTGTACTTACTGAAAATAGTATATGCTCAAGTCTCATTCATTATTCAGTGGATAGCTTCACTTGGATACTATAGACTTAAAGCTAAAAGAACTGTTCGACTCTGTGGTATGCATTTGCGGATGAGTAATGATTCGTAATCTCACTATCTGATGTCACCCAGAAAAGGATGGGTTCCCTTTTGAGCCTGGTTCCTCCCAAGGTTTCTTCCTCATGTCATCTCAGGGAGTTTTTCCTTGCCACCGTCAGCACTGGCTTGCACATTAGGGATCTAAATCTTAAATCCATATTTGGATTTCTGTAAAGCTGCTTTGTTAAAATGTCCATTGTTAAAAGTGCTATATTAATAAATTCAACTTGAATTGAAATAAGTACTGCATGGCTCTTGACAGAAAATAGAATTAGTGTACTGTACATTTTCCCATCATTATTGTTTGCCACAAATACAACAATAAACAATAAATACTGACAGGTCATTTGAGTGAATAATAAAATAGTGGTCTCTGACTTTTGTACAGTACTGTAAATTGTCAATGAAATAGTTATTCAGCAACATTTACAGTTATTTATGTTTTATTCAGTGCTCACATATTTAATTACATTAAATTGTAGGTGTTACCTATCTCATCATTCTGCTATCTATCTCAATATTCTGCTCGCACTCCATTTGCTTAATTTTTTAGCCTTGTCTACATTAATACTCACTTCAATACTCTTAATACTCATAACTCAGGCATTTTTGAGAGTAACTGAGTTTGAGCGTCTTGGTAATTCCCATCTGTGTACTCAAAGGTTTTGGAGTTTGCACCATAAAATAGAGTTCACAAATAATTAAGAGAAGTCGTTTTTTGATGTATTATTTCTTTATATGTGTTGTGTTGAGACAGCAGATTCCCAGCATGCTAAACTGTTGTAAATTTGAATACAACAAACTGAGAAGTTACTTTTATTTTTCTATTTTTCAACATGTTTTTTTTTTTTTTAAAGGTACTCTGAAGGAAAACATGCACGTGTACAATTCAGCACACGATAACCAGAGCTCAAAATTGAACCCTGGAGCTGTGAGGCACCAAAGCTACTTCCTGGGCCTATTGGAGCCTGAAATTAACTTTATATATATATTTTTAAAAGTTTTTCTTTTTTTTTTCTTTTTCTTTTTTAAACAAAAGATTCAAGCCCATGGCAAAAAGATGCAAGAGGACTCAAGAGTGGTTGAGTGTATTTCAAGCATGCATTTTGAACCCAGCCTCACATTCTCGTGTAATCTCGCGAGACGTTGAGCCTCTCGTGCCATTCTCTTTGGCCCAAAACTGAGCAACGCCACGACACCCGTGCTGCGTTTCTCGCTTGATCGACACTCACACCGGCCAATCATCTCCGTCCCTCGTGCCGACAGCGGCGGCGCACCAATCAGCTCTGACAGTCGAGGAGGGCTCGGTTTGTTGACAGGAACTGTGACTGTGCGTTTGAAAAGCTTAAAGGAAAAAGTAACGCGAGGTTACGGCACCCAGTTTGCGCTTCGGAACGTCGAAAAACCAACACCGTCGACGTGAATTATGACTCTGACGGCCGCCGTCAAGCAAAGATGCAATGGAGGTCAATAGTAGTGGGTCTTCTAGTGCTACGGGTGGCCCTGAACTGCATCCTGTGGCTCGCTTTTGGACTCGGACCCAGCTGGGGCTTTCACTTCCCGCTCCAGTTCAGCTTCAACCTGCACAAACACATAGAGCCTCCGACAGATGGAGAACAGAGGACCAACAGCTGGTCGCAGCGTGTGTACGAAAACAGGGAACATCCAGTAGGAACCTGCTCAAAGATCAGCGGGAACACACCTAAGAAGTCATACCTGAGCTTCTTTAAGGCCAGCAGAGACGAGTACGATAGGAAGTATGGCTCTTTTCCTGACACCCTCAAGGTTAAAATGAAGGGAATGGCCAGGGACATGTTCTACTTCGGTTATGACAACTACATGAAGTACGCCTTTCCTGAAGACGAGCTTAATCCTATCGACTGTGAGGGCAGAGGTCCAGACGTACTAAACCCGTAAGTTGACATAACCCAATCCCTGTGTGGGTAACTGCTTTTCATTCCCCAGTAGTGAACTGTGGCGTGTGTAAAAGCCATTATATACAAGGCAGGCCTTGGTAAAGATGGCTGAAAAGGGTTATGGGGGTCTTTGTGTTTAATCTCATACTAAATTGTGAGTGAAATCTAACCTTTAAATGAAGTAACTTCACACGCCCTTCATTTAGTACTTTGTGCAGCACCGAATCTTCTATAATGCTGAATGAGATTGGAGAATACAGAGCTAGAAATCTGACACCACTTCCCTTTACATATCTCTGGTGTCCCAGGTCTCTCCTCGGCTCACCCTGCACGTTTACAGTACAACGGAGAACCACTTTAACGTATGTTTTGGATCATTGTCCTTCTGGAAGATTCAACCAAGACCCCCATTGTCACGTCTTCGAAGAGGCAGCCAGATTTTCATTTAAAATCTCCTGGAGTACTTCATGGAGTCCATGATGCTAATTATCCTAAGATGGTTCCCAGTGCCTTTGGAAGAAAAATATCTCCACAGTATCACAGATCACTCACCATAGTTAACACTTACTTGAGGCTTGAGTTCATTTCTGTGCTGTATATACATCCTTTCGGTAGATTCTAGCAAACTCCAGGTGCATGCGTTTGTGGTTAGATGAAACGCGCAGCTTTCTTCCGGCACATCTTCCAAACAGTTATTTGGCATAGAGGTGGCATCTAATTGTAAATTTGAAGACTTTGTGACCCCAGAATGCTACAGTCTTCTGCAAAATTCATTACAGGTTCATTACAGCTCTGATTGTTTTAAACTTCTTAATTATTGTCCTAATAGTGGATGTAGGCATTTCCAGCCATGTAGTTATTTGTATAGCCACGACTGCTTAAAGGTTCCTGAACACTCAGGTGAACATTCTAGGCCAGGGTTGTCATATAATCATTTGAGGGTATTCACATCCAAATCGAGTCAGCACTTTTTATATGTGGTTCCTCCCATTACAGGGACCAAAAGTAATTGAACAAACTATCCACCCATACATTTTCTATACTGCTTATCCTACACAGGGTCGCAGGGAGCCTTGAGCCTGTCCCAGGGGACTTGGGGCACAAAGTGGGGGACACCAACCCATCGTAGGGCACGATCGAACACACACTCGCACACTATGGACAGTTTAGAGATGCCAGTCAGCCTACAACACATGTCTTTGGACTGGGGGAGGAAACTGGAGTACCCGGAGGAAACCCCCGAAGAACGGGGAGAACATGCAAACTTGGCGTACACAGGGCAGAGGCTGGAATCAAACACCCAACCATGGAGATGCGAGGCAAACATGCTAACCACTAAGCCACCGTGCACAATTGGACAGACTATCATAATCATAAATTAAATTGTCATTTTTAATACTTGGTTGCAAATCCACTTTAGTTTAGTTAACATCTGTCTGCAGGCTGCATCTGGCCCTGTGGGCGGACTTTGAACACCCCTGTTCTAGGCCAATAATTGTGACGTGTGGTTTTGTTTAAAAAAAAATAAATTTTTTTTTAGATAATTTTTCTTTTTTTTAATTTGTAAGGGTTTTTATTTTTCCCGTGTGAGATTAAGCTAATAAACCACGAAGACATTTTTCCATAACCTTTTTTTTCTACCATTCATGGCTATTGTGCACTGTTGCCTGTTTTGTATCACAAAGAGACAAAGACCACATATCTCAGTTTCAGTGTAATTCTTTAAGGTAATTGTTTGCCCCCTAAGAGACTGTTTCCCAGTTCTTTTAGTGTTTACATGTTTGTGTTTTTCCTGCTCTTACATGCAACTCAGCTCATCTGGGATTAAAACCCACAGTATTCCTATTATTCCTGATGAACCACCACTCTCTATAGCTTACAGCACCTGATTATTTCTCATGACTAACCAACCGGCCCTGGTTCTGCGTCAGACTGAAGATCAGATGAGGCGTTCTCAGAATGATCTGGACACGAGTGTTAGAGCAGAGAACTATTCAGTGCATGAAATGCCCTGGGACTTTGCAAAACAAGAGATTATAGGCACCCTTTATTGTTCTTATTAACGTCATTTGCAGGTAGTTGACCTATTAATGCTTTCTTTGCATGGTGTATCTAGAAGACATTGTGTTTGATCTGCAGAAGTCGCCTCTTTCCCTGCCATTTTAATGCTTGATCTAGGAAAACATTTGGTGTTAAACCAGTCACATGATTCATCATCTTGGACTAGACTGCTTTCACTTACACCCAGTGCTTTCATTTTAGGTCAAACATCAACATCAACGACGTGCTTGGCAACTACTCGCTGACACTAATTGACGCTCTTGATACTCTGTTGGTAAGTACAGGTTATGAAACAAAGTGACTTATTTATTTATTTATAACAAAGGCCTAAGATTTATGGGCTTTAAATGTAGGCTACTGATATCCTTATTAAAGTTCTGTGGCTCTGTGTTTATCATTTTGATCAATCTTACCACTGTACGCCTTTCAAGAATTTTCTTCATAGTATCAACGCTCTGTTGATCACTAACAGTAACAGAAGAAGTATGTGTTTTGAAAGCTTCACAAAAGTTTGTGCTATGACACAATTAAGTGAAGATGTATTAAGCAGAAGAGTTATGTCTAAAACAATACTACATTTGTTTCATGCTTTTAATGCAAAATTGTGCTTAAGTTTGCTGTGAAAGACATGGTTGAGCTTGTGCTCTTTCTACAGGTGCTTGGGAATGTGTCCGAGTTTCATCGCGCTGTCAAGCTGGTTATTGACACTGTGAGCTTTGACAAGGATTCCACAGTTCAAGTGTTTGAGGCCAACATCAGGTGATTCGTTGTTTACTTTTATTTTCTCAGCACAATCTGCTGAAGAGCAGAAGTGGCTACACAGAAAGATGCACTGCTCAGAGTCATAAGGCCATTTCATACTTCATGAGCTTTTTTTTCTCCCGCAACCTGTGTGAAATAAGTGTCACGTGTGGTACCATTTTAGCAAGTACTTCAATCCACATCAGCTTCGTCAGAGGCACATCAAACTCAAACCAGTGCATCACTCTGCACTTGTTTTGCACATTTGTGTTTTTAAGTGAATTGTGAACGCCATCGAAATCCACTGAAATCACACAAACACAATTTGCTATGAACTGTATTTAAAATCATAATCTAAAAAAGTATCATGATTGTACAACCCGCAGTTCATAGAAAACTGCTCGTACTGTAATGATACTCACGGATAGCCAGAAAAATAAGCTGTTTGTGCAGTGCCCTACTGTCTCAAGTCATGTTTTTATTGCACGCTATTGTAATTACAACTGGCCCAACTTAATCTGTCCCCATGTTTCATTGACGCAGTTGTACATTTTGGCGTTCGTTATCCTGAATGGAAAAGAAGCACTCAGTTATGCCGGTAACATGTGTGGCACATGTGCAGTGTGGATTGAATGAACAGTCACAACAGGCCTGAACAATAACACTTCTGCAATGCATCCGGTGTGAATTCATGGTTATGCCTGGAAGGCAGGAGGAAGTCCCTGGTTAAACGGAAGGTTACACCATTCTGTTATCAATCTGACAGAATGAGCCATAATTTTCTACTCTCAAGAGTTGAATAGGCTTTTTAAAAAATCAGATTTTGTGGTGTGTCTGTGTGTTTAACGATGACTCCAGTGATGCAAATTACGTAATTTTATATATGAAGGAGGACCCAGTCATCCACACTAATGTTCTTATACTCACACATTTTTCAATATCCGATGAAGAAGTTTCAACGCTTTCGATGATTACAATCATTTCATTGGATTTATTCAGCCAGTTTTGCACACGCCATGTCATTTCATTGAAAATGTGGCAAATTTATTTGCCATTGCATAGGTTCTCACAACGGCACTCATTTATTTTATTTGTAAGTAATCATTTTGAGCTGTGGTTTCAAAACTGGTTTGTGTTTTCCTGTCTTCTAATATTCTCACCCAGATATTGAGATCAGGTTGTGGGAAAAGCCTTCCATTCCTCCTGTATGAACAACTGCTAGTTGAGTCTGTACATACTGTAAATGTCCTGCTTTACTAGGTGTGAGCTCTTACTCATGTTTGAGTGGGTGGTAGGAGGGCTGTTCTCTTCTGCCTGCAGGTGTGTTTTTTTTGCAAGTGCATACTAGCATGTATGGTGCAAAGCCAATCTGAAAGGAATATCTGATGAATTAAGTATGATAACTCATTTACACTGGGTATAGAAAAGAATCACCCCCCCCTATAAAATAATCACATTTTCTTGTTTTTCAGCCTGAAATGAAGACGGACACAGTTTTTGTTTTATCCAGCTGTATTTACTCAGTGCAACTTATAACATCCAAGTGAAAGATATAACATCAACATGTCAGAAAAAAATAAAAATAAAAAATAAAAAAACAGAATCACTGAGTTGGAAAAAGGATCATCCCTCCTCCTAAAAAAAAAAAAAAAACAGGTGTAGCTAATCACCTTCTTAATGGCACACTTGACTTGACTCACACTTGAGCCATTTGACTTTCAACTGTGATCAGCTGTGGTCATTTTGATTAGCTTAGCATGAAAAGAGCTTTCCTGGAGCATTTTGTAGTGCAACTGAAGCAAACAATCTACTATGGGTGGCAAGGCACTGTCAAACGATCTCCGGGATAAAGTTGTGGACAGGCACAAGTCAGGAGATGGATACAAAAAAAATTCAAAATCTTTATAAATGCCTAGAAGCACAGTGAAGTCTATTATTAAGAAGTGGAAGGTATTTGGAACAACACAGACCCTCCCTGGATCAGGACGTCGCTCCAGACTGGATGAAAGAGCCAGGAGGAAACTCGTCAGAGAGGCTACCAAGAGGCCTACAGCAACTCTGAAGCAGTTGCAGGAATTTATGACAAAGAGTGGTCATTGTGTGCATGTGACAAAAATATCACAAATTCTCCACAAATGTGGCTTGTATGGGAGGGTTGCAAGAAAAAAGCCACCCACATCTGAGTGGGTGGCTTTTACCAAAACGCACCTTGAAGATTCTGAGGCCACATGGAAAAAGGTGTTATGGTCAGATGAGACTAAAATTGAATTATTTGGCCTCAACATCATGTCTGGCAGAAATCCAATACAGCTCACCATCCAAATAACACCATTCCTACAGTACAGTATGGAGGTGGTAATATCCTGTTATGGGGGTGTTTCTCTGCAGCAGGGATTGGAGCACTTGTCAGAATAGAAGGAAAATGGATGGGGCAAAATACCGTCAAATTCTTGAGGAAAATCTGCTGCCCTCTGCCAGACAGTTGTCAATGGGAAGAAGGTTTACCTTCCAACATGACAATGACCCAAAGCACACAGCAAAACTGACCACACAGTGGTTGAAGGAGAAAAAGGTGAATGTCCTTGCATGGCCTAGTCAGAGCCCAGACTTAAACCCCATTGAAAATCTGTGGAATGACTTGAAGACTGCAGTCCACAAACAGTCACCATCAAATTTAACTGAACTTGAGCAGTTCTGCAAAGAAGAGTGGGCAAATATTGCAAAGTCTAGATGTGCAAAGTTAGTAGAGACATATCCCAACAGACTAAAGGCTGTAATTAAAAAATAAAATAAAATAAGGCAAATTAAAGAAAGGGGGTGATCCGTTTTCCAACTCAGTGATTCTGGGTTTTTTTTTTTTTTCTATTTTTTTCTTTTCTTTTTCTGACATATTGGTGTTATCTTTCACTTGGATGTTATAAGTTGCACTGAGTAAATACAGCTGGATAAAACAAAAACTGTGTCTGTCTTCATTTCAGGCTGAAAAGCAAAAAAATGTGATTATTTTAAAGGGGGGTGATTCTTTTCTATATCCACTGTAAGTTATTAGGAGTTATACAGGGTTGTTACTCTTTTGTTACAGCAAGTACTGATATATCACCTAACAAATCACTGCTTTTATTATAAGGTTCAACTTTGAAGATCTTCAATTTCTCCCTCAGAATCCTGGGCAGTCTAATCTCGGCTCACATTCTTCTGACCAATCCCTGGCACCCGTTCGGAGATGTGGGGCTAGAAGATTACGATAATGAGCTGCTACATCTCGCCCATGACCTTGCTGTGCGGCTGCTACCTGCCTTCGAGAACACCAGCACTGGCATCCCATACCCCAGGGTTAGACCTCAGTTCATATAAACATCTCTCATTAGTTTATGTACATCAGTTAGTGTCTGTATTGTTAACACAGGTTGTGTGTCTGTGCTTTGGAGCTATTTCTGTATTTTGTTTGATGGTCTTCTTCTTTTTTTTTTTTTGTTTTGTTTTGTTCTTATTCCTCTTCCTCTTGTTTGGCTATTATTCCTAGTAGTGTGCAGAGTGGATCATTTATCAGCATACAGTCCAATATTCAGAGTAATATTATACTAATTTAGCAAACTTTTGTTGACTTTGTTACTGTTCCAGTTTTTTCCCCATTTTCCCCCCTCATATTACTATTGTCGAGAATATTGTGAATGATTTAAAAATCCTATTAATGCAAAATCAATTTAAACATCTTGCATGGACAGGTGAATCTGAAACGCGGCGTGCCTCCTGACAGCATAAACGAGACGTGCACAGCAGGTGCAGGCTCTCTTCTGGTTGAGTTTGGCATCCTAAGCCGTCTGCTTGGCGACTCCACGTTTGAGTGGGTGGCAAGGAGGGCTGTCCGAGCTCTCTGGAACCTGAGGAGCAACCAAACAGGGCTGCTGGGTAAGGCCAAGTGCAGGCTATACAGTTTTCAGTAAATCCTTCATATTTTTGTTGGAGAAATTAGGACAAGATAGAATGGACCTTGAAACAGTTTTCTGACAAATACTGTGGTCAGTTTGCACCCACTACATTTTTGGTCCATCTTATAGCTGTACACTACAGTAGGTGCACACTACTGCTGTGCTGAGAACATAAAGAATGCCTGGTCAGTGGTGGTCCTGTGGTCTTCACTTTCCACTGAGTGACAGGTATAGGGGTGATGCAAACTGCACATAACAACAGACAGGGCTATAATCTGTAATTGTATATCTAGAGTGCACCTGTATGGTAGGTTTACTGGATAAAATTGCCAATTAGCGTAAGTGTAAGGTAGATGTACTTGCCACAGAGAGCATGTTTCTGGTTTCTGTGTTTCATTTTTTCCTTCTCTTCATTTCAGGGAATGTGGTGAATATCCAGACGGGTCAGTGGGTTGGGAAGCAAAGTGGTCTGGGCGCAGGCATGGACTCTTTCTATGAATACCTGCTGAAGTCTTACATTCTCTTTGGAGAAAAAGAAGACTACAAGATGTTCATGGCTGCTTATGAGAGCATTCAGAGCCACCTGAGGAGAGGGTGTGTATATGCTTCTGTCGTGTGTGTATGTGCTTCTGTCTTGTGGAGGTGTGTGTTTGTTTTTGTGTGTGTGTATGTGTGTTAACAAGGAGGCGTCCTAGTTCAACCTTTCCTTGGCTACCATTACAACTGGTTGGCTGGTCTGGCAAGTCGAGATCTTGTTTGTCATGCTTGCCTTTGATTATGTAATCACATCTTCCTCAGAATATTTGCTTAATAGAAGTTGATTGACTAAAACATTTGGATGAATCACACATTGTACATTTATATCATAACAGCCTCTGTGATCTGTGAGATGTTGGATCTGCTGTTTGTAGTTGTCAGTATATCATACTAACCCCAGGGTACAGTAGGTTTTGAATTAGACTTGGTTGGAAGTGTTTACTCATCAACAAATATTCAGCTATATTAAACAGTGGCTTTGAAAATAAGAAATAATTGTGCAGGACTGTGTGGTTTTTGTTTTTCATTTTGTTTTGTTTTTTGTGCAGAAGAGAGGCTTGTAATGAAGGAGAAGGTGACCCTCCTCTTTATGTAAATGTGAACATGTTTAACGGACAAATCATGAACACCTGGATCGACTCTCTCCAGGCATTTTTTCCTGGCCTGCAGGTGGGTTACTCTGATTCTTTCTTTCATTTCTAGCATACTATGGATGCACTGAAATTTCACTGAAAACCTTCACTGACATTTTTTTGCCCAAAATTGTAATTTAATTTTCTGTCCAAAAGAATAACAGAAGTAAATGCATCAATTTTAATTACACTGAGTACTAGAGGTAGTGGTTTAAGAAAAGCTGCTTTTCTTTCTTTTCTTTTCTTTTCTTTCAGCACCAAAGTAAAACAAATCACCTTGAGCTAGTATTTGTAGTTTTTAACAGTTACATTTCGGTGCTGGTTTACAGTAAATTGGGGTTTGTGATTATGACTGGAATCTGGCAACCTTGGATATCTTGTAGGCAGGTCATTTGTTTATTATTGGTTTGGTGCATTTGTGGTCTTGGGATCTTCATTTGCATGTACCCAGGATGTCTGTAGAGCTGGAGGATGTCCCAGTACATACTGAGGAGTTCAGAGGGGTTCTCACAAGCATCCTCTATGCACCCTCAATTCATTAATTTATCATTTTTTTCAGGTTTTAAATGGAGATGTGGAAAACGCCATTTGTCTCCATGCCTTCTACTATGCAATCTGGAGGCGTTTCGGGGCATTGCCAGAAAGGTACAACTGGCAGCTGCAGGCTCCAGATGTGCTCTTTTACCCTTTAAGACCTGAGCTAGTTGAGTCTACATACCTGCTATACCAGGTACAAACACTTACTTTCATTTTCTAGGTTGTCTGTGTAACTCTCAGTGGCCGTTAATTCTGAAAGGAGCCTTAAAAAAATAGCAGATTACAGCACTGGGATGAGTCCTAAAAATGTCATAAGATGTTAAAATGAGCAGTGATTTGAACACGGATGGTGAGCCTGTTTGGGCCATGTGGAAATAATCCGTCTTTTGTTTGCATATTATATGAATATGGCACACCCTGTTTCACCACAGATGCAGCTCATTCATGAGAAATAAGCCCTAACACCGTGCCAATAACACCAGTAAAATGGCAACGGCTACCCTTAACATTTCATAAGAATACAGCTATTAAATTTAAAGAAAGAGTTGTAATTAAACTTAAATGAGTGAGGGTGAAAGGTTGGAACTGAGATGTATACTAGCAGGAAACAGCAATCTGTCATCACGTATGAGGTCTGTGGAGGGTTTGATGAAGTTGTATGTTAGTGTAGGTTTAAGGAAATGCAAAATGAAAATTCTGTAAAGCATAGTTATTAAAACCATGATTTAATTGACTCACTGTAATAGTAAAGTCTCAGGTTTTCGAGTTTAATTGTAAAGATAATGCAAAGATTCATTTGATTAATGTTTTTCAATTCCCTCACAGGCCACCAAGAATCCTTTCTATTTACATGTTGGCATGGACATACTTCAGAGCCTTGAAAAGGATACCAAAGTCAAGTAAGCTGTCTGCGTCACTGGGATCCTTTATAACGCTTGAGTAGTCATGTGATGTCCTTAAATCTGGTTTTCCTAATGATCCATGTCTGGATATACAGTATGTTTATGTTATCTGACTCTTCTTTGCAGATGTGGTTATGCCACACTCCATCATGTCGTAGACAAGTCCAAGGAGGACCGCATGGAGAGTTTCTTCCTCAGTGAGACCTGCAAATACCTGTACCTGGTATGTGCCTCTATCCCTCAATATATCTGTGTCTTTTCTTAATCTCATTTTTAAATAGAGACACTCTATTTACTCTATCTACAATAGAGATTCATTGAGACACTCTGTATATCTATGTTAATTACTATGCTAATGTATCTGTGTTAAATACATATGACAGATTTAGCCCATCAAGGTACAAAAACACTTACCATAGCATACTCTCAACATAACAGCACCTGCACAGTATACAGTAACACACAGGTGTATAATAGCAATATAGCATATAGCAAGCCTGCCTTCATTCGCAGAAACCATGAAAAGCTAGTGAATTAGGAATGAGGATTAGGTTTTCGGTTTAAATCTGCTTTGCAACCTGCATGTTTGAAGCTACTCACTGATTTGTGTTGACTCTTTTTAGCTCTTTGATGAAGACAACCCTCTGCACAAGTCTGGGAGCAAATACATTTTCACAACAGAAGGTCACATAGTGCCCATAGACCCACACTTTAGGCAGAAAAGCTGGGAAGAACAGGTCCCATGTAAGGAGTTCACTAAGGAGTCTCCAGCCAACATCAGCAATGTAAGAATACAGTGTATGAAATGTTTATGAAGTGATGAGATCTCTTTGTTAACATGCATGTTTGTTTACTAGCTAAAATTTACAACCCTCAAATACCAGCAGTTGACAGAAACATAGTGTTGTGAACTAGAACAGTGGTTCTCAAAGTGGGGTTCCATGAAGCAGAGCCATGGGGTCAGTGATTTATTTATTTCCCCCAAATTACAGTGGTGGAAAACAATCTAGTATAAATTTTAATTGAGTCCTTTAGCTATTAGTCCTTTAGACTGGTTCTTTGAATTGAGTGGGAGTAATCCAAGCCTCAGTAACTTAATATTTCTCCACATTTAAAGAATGTTCATAAATCTGTACTGAGAGAATCCGTGGAATTTATTTAGCAGATAATGGGGTCTCCATGCTCTTGAAGTCCTATATTGTAGCTTTAAAATGTGCAAGATTTAGCCTGCAATTTTATAGTTTTATTATGAAGGTGAAACATTATGAATATTTCTCACAAAGTAAAACGTTCCTGAAAAATCGGGCAAATCTATAGACATTATTCATTCATGCAAAGAATATAGAAAATATTAAATGTCCTGAAAATATTAGCTAGGTCCTTAAAGGCATTAACCCAGAGCTTAATCTAGATCGTATCACCCAACAGAAAGTCTGTCTATTCATTTTAAGCTTTGTTACCAGGAGAATCTCTTTTGCAAAAGAAACCAGGCTGAGAGGGGAGTGTTCTTATGAGATTTGGGAATTATTTATTTTTAATCACACAGGCACTCATTATTGCAGCTGTCAATATACTGAATGTTGTACTGCATTTGTTAGTTCTTTTAAGTTGTTCTGTACTTGGTGATTCATATGTATAGTGTTTTACAGTTGTATTCATGAATGATAGTTTAGAATGAAGTTTTGAACTTCATTATCTGTTATATTTTCTCCAGTAGTTGAGTTCATCTAGTTATTAGTAATATAATAATTTTAAAAAAGGTATTTGTGGTTATAGACGTACAAATCACCTTCACAACGTTGGATATCCGCCTAACTGCAGGTGTGAGAGAATATTAGAAGTGATCACATGTCACTTTTATTTCTGTCACTCAACAATACCTGTGAGAAAATGTAATCTAAGCACATAATTTTTATGTTAAAATCATTTATGATGTTTAACCAGAACAGAGTGTAAGGGTTAAAGCACTCATGAAGCGTTGTCTGCTCTTTTCTGATGAGATGATGTTAAGTGTACGTGTGTCTCTTGTAGTGCGAGAGGATCCCTGAGGAGCGGCGCTACGGTCTTCCCCTGAAGAGTGTGTACATGAGACAGATTGATCACATGGTTGGCCTTTCATGACCTCATCACCATCAGCTGGAGTTTAGTCCAAAAACTCAACTCTTTGGAGAGATTCAGCAGTGTGGCTTTCCAAACTGAGAACTTTTTTTTTTGTTTGTTTTTTTTTTTGTTTTGTTTTGTTTTTTTTCTTTGCACAAGAACCTCATATGATGCATTTAACAGCTCAGTGGTCCAGCACCTTTTTCTTGTGCTGATTGGTTAGTCTGGTTAAACCTTGACATTGCTGCATTCTTTTACAGTGAACTGGCATTAAGTTTGACCAGTTAGTATGTTACAAATTAGGCTGCATTCCACTCCTTAACACTCTTTTGTCAACTTCACTTTTACCATTTCCCCTTCTGTCACCTTTTTTAAGGGCCATTCCAGTGTTTTATCTCAAGTGAAGTTTGATAATTAATGAGATTTGAGGGATTATCACTCAACATCAGTGTAGATTTCAGCTCTCCCATTGTTCTTTTCAAACATGCCAAAATGGTAAATCAAACTAGTTAGAAAGATGGATCTGTAAAGAGTCCTGCAAGAAGCTCGTCATGTGACTTAGGTTACACACTTCTGACTCATGACGGGAATTCTCCGAGAGTGTGATTAAGAACATTATTTGTAGCATTGTATCACTGTGTTTGTTTCCAACGATTGATTCAGTGTAAAAAAAAAATCTTTATTCAGGGCTGACTGGTGCTCTAGGAGTAGCATTGTTCTTATTCCATGATTTATAACCAGTATTCCAGTGCCAAGTTTTATTGTTGTAATGGACCCTGGACAATTTTGTTGCATCTTGTTGAGCTTGTCGTTTGCTTCCTCATGAGTAGCTGGTCTTAGCTTGAGCTTCCTGTTCAGATGTTCTAACAAGCTTGCACCATGTGCCTTCCAGAAACATGCAGCGAATTAAACTGTTTACAAGACCTTCATTCACCCAGCAATACCTTGTTATTCTGCGCTCTTGCTGATGAATTTTTAGCTCGCATCATTGTCAAGTGCCACAGCACAGACAGAAAAAGGTGAACTTTTTCTTTTCCACCACTGCAGCCGACCGAGCGTCATTTAACCTTACCCCACATTATATGTCTTTTGCACTGCTGCTGGTAATTTAGTGACATTATTTTTGTTGTATTAATTTTTTTTATCCAAAGTCTCACTCATGTTCATGGTGATGGAATAGCCACGTTATGGTGTGCCTTATACAAATCGGGCTCTCTGGATAGTCCTCAGGATCAACTATTTTCATTATGTATTCATACAGTAATATTTGGTATCAAGACTGGTGTGAATGTTGTGTGAACGATGACTAAGGTAGAAACTGTGTGATAACTAGCAAGTATTGGTAAAGACGTCAAGGGTTGTACTGTTGTGTGTTTTCCGAACAAAGCCATAAAACAGGATCTTGGGTTTTCTTGAGGGGCTATTGATCAACACTTGCTCAGAGAATTTAACTTCTCTAATGTTGTATATGGACTTTTACCATTATAATGATCATCCATCACTGAATGGTGTGATGGATTACATATGTGAAAAATAATTTGTGGTGGAATTCATATGTGATGTTTCAAACTGAATTGATTAAATGTGCAATGAGAAGTTTTAAGGGCTTCAGGAGTTCCTGAAACTGACATGACACTGAGTTTTATTAATTTAAAACATGTTAATTAAAAAAAAAAAACAACAACTATAGAACAATGATTATGTCGTGTATTACATACAGTTTGACCAAATAAAAAGGATTTATTTTGGGGTGTGGGTGTTCGGGTCTACCTGTCATTTTATAGAGATGGTCACTGCAAATCAATGTGAAGGTATTCTGGCTGATCACCTTACGATGAAACATCTCTATCCTGATGGGACTGGTATCTTCCATAATGATAATGTCCCCATCCACAGGGCATGAGGGCTTAATGGTTTAATGAGTATTAAAATGAAGTCACATACTAGGGAGCTCACAGTCACCAGATCTCAAGCCAGTTATGGAACACTTATGGAAGATTTTGGACTGAAATGTTAGTGCTGAAGGAATATCTTTAGGAAGAATTGTGTTCAGTTCCACAGACTTGTAGAATCTATTCTGATGGTGGCCCAACACCGTACTTACACCCTATATGTTGGTTTTGCCTTTAATATGTCACCTGTCAGTATATTAAAGAACCAAGGTTTTGCTGGAATTGAATGACAATTTCTAGATGCTTAAAAACTTTAATTAAAGGTTTGAAAACAATGTAATGTGATTTGGTTTAATTGTAATTAACAGTTGTTTTTCATGACCAAAACTTTTGTTTAAAGAGTTAGTTTTTTTTTTTTTTTTTTTTTTTTTTTAAATCTTGACTTAACCCTGTGGTTTATTTTCTCTCATGTTATTGGTGAGACTCAGGGAGATCTTTAGTGTTTGCCTGATTATAACACAATTGTAGCAGGTGGTAAAATAAACATATCATTCCAGTAAACATTTGTTTTGCATGCTGCAGATTTGTTCTTTTGAAGAGCCATCAGGCTATAGATACAGTGTTATGAAAAAGTATTTGCCCCGTCCTGATTTCTTCTGTTTTTGTGTACATCTCATACTAATTAGTTTTAGATCTTCAAACGAAATACAACATAGAACAAAGGCAACCTGAGTAAACACACAATACAGTTTTATTTATTTTATTGAAAGGAGGAAAAAAGTTATCCAACACTATCACCAATGTGAAAAACTAAGTGCCCCCTTAAACTTAAAACCTGGTTGTGCCACCTTTAGCAGCAATAACTGCAACCAAATGCTTCCGATAACTGGAGATCAGTCTTTCACTTACTTCTCAGACTAGGACTTACTCCTATGCTTTGGATCATTGTCTTGCTGCATAATCCAGTTGCACTTGAGTTTCAACTTACAGACTGAAGACCAGACATTCTCCTTTAGGATTTTCTGGTAGAGAGCAGAATTCAAGTTTCCCTCAATTATTGCAAGTTGCCCAGGCCCTGAAGCAGCAAAGCATCCCCACACCACCATGCTTGACCATAGATATGATGTTCTTTTTGTGGAATTCTATGTTTGGTTTATGCCAGATGTAATGGGACCCCAAACAGTTCCACTTTCGGTTTGAGGATCATCAAGGAGTGTTTTGGCAAAATTCAGATGAGCCTTAATGTTCTTCTGGGTTAGCAGTGGTTTTCACCTCGCCACTCTTCCATGGATGCCATTTTTGCCCAGTGTCTTTCTGATAGTGGAGTCATGAACAGTGACCTTTATTGATGCAAGAGAGGCCTGTAGGTCCTTTGATGTTGTCCTTGGCTCTTTTGTGACTTCCTGGATGAGTAGTTGCTGTGATCTTGGAGGAATTTTGGAAGGTCGGACACTTCTGGGAAGGTTTACTACTGTGCCGAGTTTTTTCTTTCAACTTTGGCATAGTGTGTTACTGGGTAAGACCTTTTAACCAACTTCATGCTGTTATAAAAGTTCTATTTAAGTGTTGATTTGATTGAACAGGGTTTGTAGTAATCAGGCCTGGTTGCGTCTAGTCCAGGTGAACCCCATCATGGATGCAGTTTCATAGATTTGGGGAATTAGTAACTATGGGGGCAAATACATTTTCACACAAGCCCAGTTGGTATTTGATAACTTTGCTTCAATAAATAACATTTAAAAACTGTATTTTGTCTTTACTCAGGTTGCATTTGTTTTATTTTAGATTTTGTTTTAATTTTTGTTTGAATTTAATTTAGTATGAGAAAAACAGAAGAAATCAGGAAATACTTTTTCACTGTATTTGGGAATGAAAATCATCGTGTAATATAAACACACCATCCATTTTAATAGAAACACCTGTACGCCTGCTCATTTATCTAATCATTAGGTCATGTGGCAGCAGCACAATGCATAAAATCATGCAGATACAGGTCAAGAGCTTCGGTTAATGTTCACACCAAACATCAGAATGGGGGAAAAGTGTGATTCTGTATAAACTCTAGAGACTGTTGTGTGTGATACTCAAACCAGCCCACCTGGCACCAACAACCATGCTATTGTTAAAGTCACAGAGATCACACCTTTTCCCCATTCTGATGATATGAACATTAACTGAAGCTCTTGACCTGTATGTGCGTGATTTTACGGATTGCGCTGCTGTCACATGATTGAATGATTGGATAACTGCATGAATGTGCAGGTGTTTGTATTAAAGTGGACAGTGAGTGTATACTTTAACTTGTCACGTTCTACCTTATGCTGTTAACCCAGTACGTGATTAACTTTTACCAACTTATTTTAATTAGGTTTTGAGAATGTAGCACAAGCCCTGTGTGTTTTTATTTGTTTGTTTGTTTTTACAGATTTGCATTTATATATATATATATATATATATATATATATATATATATATATATATATATATATATATATATATATGTGTGTGTGTGTGTGTGTGTGTGTGTGTGTGTGTGTGTGTGTGTGTGCAAAATAATAGTCAAAGGAAAATTATATTGCAAGATTTGTGTCTACAGAAGCTTTATTGTTCATCCATACATTCTTATGCTCTTGTCCATATTGTATCATTGTTATTTTTATGAAGCCAAAAGGGATGCCTTGATATCCAGCGCAATGTCTTAGCTCAAACTACACTGTAATATGAAACAGTTCTTAATGAGCAAAGCATCATTAGAACATATTTTATATCTGAAGCTCATCTTTTTTCTCAATCTAGTCAGTGGGCATTGCATTCAAGAACATAACTGAAAAATGGGAAATAGTTATAAGCCAATAAGTATGACCTATGCTGCTTGCAATACAACATATGTAGCTATGTTTTAGATAAAAATTTGTATGAAGTGCATATGCAGGTGTTTTAAAAGATACCATGCACCAAAATCAGAGACTAAGACATAGAACACTGCATGAAATTATAACAGCTGAATCGCATAGTTCAAACTCCCATAATCTCAGAGAATCTAACATTTCCATAGAGCGTTTCTGCCTCATTGTGCAGCTGATAAAATGCTGATATAATTATATTCCTTTACTGTAAGACACTATTGGGACCATGTGACTGTGCAGCATCTTTCTATGTTATTCAGTTGGAATAAGAAAAGACATTAGCAGCAGTATATACCAGTTCCTCTTTCTAAGTTCTAGGTGTTTGTTTGAAATTTAGAATACTTCGTCATCTTGGAGAAAGAGAAAATATAGGTGATCTCCATGCCTAGGAAAGAAGAATAGGTTTAGATTTGTAGAGCTTCACATCTTACAATCTTTTAAACCTCACACATACAACATGGATGGATAGATCATTATAGGGCTCAAATATTATCTGGGCAACACAATAAAGAATTTATTATTTGTGTGGTTTGGTTGTTTTTATATTTAATGATACCTGGATATACTGAATTCTGAATAATAGTAATAAACAGCTTTTAGTATCACACAGTGTCTGTTTACAAAGTAAACTTTTTAAAGCACATGACATTAAATAACATATAGGGCTGTCAATCAATTCAATATTTGAATTGAATTAATTACATGATGTGCCGATTAATTAATCCAATTAATCACAATTAATTGCACATCCATTTTGGCTGAGAAATTACCCACCAAAAGATCATTTAAAGTCATTATTGTATTAAATGAGAAAGGCATTGGATAGACATTACAAAAAGTAGCTTTAGAAAGAAATATATTATTTTATTTGATTCAGCATAGAATTTATTACACATAAACTTTTAGGTTATATTGTAGGATGCAATTCGAAATGCTTCCATCAACCCCCTTCCATCATATTAACAGGCCTACAGTCCACAGCAATCTACGGAAGCCCTAAGCGGCCATGCATGCTTGTTTTATCTTGTGATCTCGACAAAACATAATCTCACGATGTAATTTTATCATGATAAAATCTCGCGGCTTGTGAGTGGGACTGGTGTTAGATGCACGTTGGCGTCTTCGCCATCGCCATCATAAGTGTAATAATTAACCGCTGTAGAGATGGACTTTTTCTCCGTATTAAGAGAGAAGTGTGTCCCCTTCTAAACTGTCGGACACTAATGTGGAAGTTGTCAGTTACTGACAAGCTATTTCAGCTTGAATAAGTCCCTGATCAAAGTAAAAATTAATTTGTTCATCTATGATGCTGAGACATTGCGCTAAGCTTTTGCTGCTTTATTGCTGAACAATAAAAAATATTTTAAAAATTTTATGTCGAGTACACAGAAAAATTAAATAATGATCACGAAAAAACAACTTTGTTATGTCGATATCATGAGAAAACAACTATTATGTTAAGTCAGGATCACGAGAAAATTAAGTCGAGATCATGAGAAAACAAGAATGTAAAAAAATAATAATGCATGGCCGCTTAGGGCTTCCATAGTGCTTCCATCTGGATTCATTTTGAATGTAAAATTCCCCTACAGAGGGCCAAGCAGAGTTTGGACGTCACCTTGCATCATGCTTGTCACAGCAACTGCATGCAGTGTAAGATGACATACAGGTCTGGGGAAGGGTGCTTTAAATGTGTTAATCATTTTAACACGTTATTTTTTCCATAGTTAATTGCACTAAATTATCGCGTTAAATCGACAGCCCTAATAATATACGATATAAATAGAACCCCAATTCCAAAAAACTTGCTGTGTAAAATGTAAATAAAAACAGAATGCAATGATTTGCAAATCTCATAAACCCATATGTTATTCACAATAGAACATAGAAAACATATTGAATGTTTAAACTGAAGAAATGTACCATTTTACAGAACAAATAAGGTAATTTTGAATTTAATGGCAGCAACACGTCTCAAAAAAGTTGGTACAGGGGACATGTTTACCACTGTGTAGCATCCCCTCTCCTTTTAACAACAGTCCATATACGTCTGGGAACTGAGGAGACCTGTTGCTGGAGTTTTGGGAGAAGAATGTTGTCCCATTCGAGTCTGATACAGGATTCTAGCTGCTCAACAGTCCTGGGTTTTCTTTGTCGTATTTTTCGTTTCATGATGCACCAAATGTTTTCAACTGGTGAAAGGTCTGGACTGCAGACAGGCCAGTTCAGCACCCAGACTCTTCTATTACGAAGCTATGCTGTTGTAATAGATGCAGTATGTGGTTTAGCATTGTCTTGCTGAAATATGCAAGGCCTTCCCTGGAAAAGACGTCATCTGGATGGAAGCATATGTTGCTTTAAAACTAAATATCCTTTCAGCATTGATGGTGCCTTTCCAGATGTGCAAGCTGCCCATTCCATAGACACTAATGCACCCCCATACCATCAGAGATGCAGGCTTTTGGACTGAGTACTGATAAAAAGCCAGATGGTCTCTCTCCTCTTTAGTCCAGAGGACGCAGCGTCTATGGTTTCCAAAAAGAATTTAAAATTTTGATTTGTCTGACCACAGAACAGTTTTCCACTTTGCCTCAGTCCATTTTAAATGAGCTTTGGCCCAGAGAAGACGGCGGCATTTCTGGATCATGTTTACATATTGCTTCTTCTTTGCATGATAGAACCTGAGGGCCTGAAGATCACGGGCATGTAATATTGATTTTCGCCCTTGTCCCTTGCGCACAAAGATTTCTCCAGATTCTCGGAATCTTTTGATGATCTTATGTACTGTAGATTATATATATATATATATATATATATATATATATATATATATGGTAGAGCGGATTGTCCACTAATCGTAGGGTTGGCGGTTCAATTCCCGGCCCGCATGTGCTGAAGTGTTCTTGGGCAAGACACTGAACCCCAAGTTGCTCCAAGTGGCAGGCAGGTGCCTTACATGGTAGCTCTGCTGCCATTGGTGTGTGTGTGCATGAATGGGTGAATGAGAAACAGTGTAAAGCGCTTTGTGAACCGCAAAGGTTAAAAGGCGCTATATAAGTGCAGACCATATTCAAAGTCTTTGCAATTTTACGTTGAGGAACATTATTCTGAAATTTTTCGCAGATTGGTGAACCTCTGCCCATCTTTACCTCTGAGAGACTCTGCCTCTCTAAGATACCCTTTTTTATACCTAATCATGTTACTGACATGTTGCCATTTAATCTCCAGTTGTTTCTTTTTAGTAACACTTACTTTTCCAGCTTTTTGTTGCCCCTGTCACAACTTTTTTGAGACGTGCTGCAGCCATCAAATTCAAAATTACCTTATTTTTTTCTTAAAATGCTACATTTCCTCAGTTTAAACATTTGATATGTTTTCTATGTTCTATTGTGAATAACATATGGGTTTATGAGATTTGCAAATCATTGCATTCTGTTTTTATTTACATTTTACAGTGTCCCAACTTTTTTGGTATTGGGGTTGTAAATGAATAAATAATAGAATAATTAATATATTTTTAAAAAAAAAAGAGTGAGCAAGGCCATTCTGTTTGCTTGAGCTTTGTGACATAATTATCAATTTGTAACATAGCATTAATAGATTAATAGCACAGCTATTTTAAATTTCCTTTCCATGCCACATTGCCTTATTGGTTATATCCTAATAGTGGTAGTTTAGAAGTGTCTTACCTTTTCTCAAGGGTGGACGTGTTTAAAAGAGACCACAGTCCTTGAGGTTTTCTTTGATGATAATGTCTGTCACGGCGTCGAACACAAACTTCACGTTCTCAGTGTCTGTAGCACAAGTCATATGTGAGTAGATTTCTTTGACATCTCGCCGCATGTTCAGGTCCAAGAACTGCATTTTGATGTAGTTACCAGCATCTTCATACGTGTTTGGACCTAAAAAGAAATAGAATAGCCATTTTAAAACAGGTTTGAATTTGAGAACATGCTAAGATGTAGATCAATATCTTACCATGTTAGTGTTAAGCCTACTATCAGATTAAAGATTTATTAGACGATGCTACATCATGAGAGAAGCACTGACAACTATGTCATGGTTACTGGTGACACAAGTTACTTGAAGGAACCTCCATTTTTAATTGCCCTGGCAATTAGTTAATTTTTGGCCAGTGTTTCTACATCTACATTTTGCTGTATAACTGGTTTACAATACAACATAATCAGGTTTTTGTAAACACTGAATGTAGTATATGGGGATTCTGGAAGCAGGGTTAGAGCAAACATGTGCATCATCTGATAGGTCTAAAGGACTGGGTTGTTTCTTGAATGTTTTCTGGAATTACCATCATATTCAGGGAAGCACATGCTTAAATGGGCCTTCTTGATCTTCTCAACGAAGACATCTTTCTTGTTGAGGAAGAGTACAATGGAAGTAATAGCGAAGTAGCGGTGGTTGCAGATACTGTTGAACAAGTGGAGACTCTCGTGCATTCGGTTCTTTAAGAGAAAAATGGAGAGAGTGAAACTGTTTCCCTAATGCCATGAGGTTCCAGCTGAAGTTTGAACAAATCACATAGCAATCTCAGAAGCTTATCTAGCATTAGCATGGCACCACATGATCTCACCACTTCATCATCCTCCACAAGCACCATGTCATAAGCACTCAGAGCAGCAATGAAGATGATGCAGGTAACGCCTTCAAAGCAGTGGATCCATTTCTTTCTCTCTGAGCGCTGGCCTCCTACGTCAAACATCCTACACACAGAGGATATAAGGTGATTGTTACGGAGATGTTCTCTAGTCAATTATGTTTTTTCAATGCATAATCTTATAAAGCTATTTGGTTATTTCCAGTGATTTCATTGCTAATAATAAAAGACACCATTATGCAAACAAGACCATGTTAACTTCTCCCCTCTACTTATTTTTCATTGTTAGCATGGTTAGAAGCAAAACTGATACTGTGTTTTGTTAGCTTGTACCTGAAATTGAGGTCCTTGAAGGAAAACTGGGTCTCAATGATACCAGTTGTCTTAACTCGGGATCGCAGTACATCCTGCTCAGTGGGGACATAGCCAGGCTGGACCAACCTTTCCAAATCATTTAAATAGCTAAAGGGCAGAGGGGGATTTATTGTTTTTATGTTACTGATATCAATTTTTGAAGACATTTGAGACAGTTACTACATAAATTCTGAGTACCCCATCCCAAAGCACCTTTAATCAAGGTAAGGGAGAGTATTCACTTTTTGGCCAAAAGTTTGTGGACACCCGACCATCACACCCATATGTGGTCCTAAACTGTTGCTAAAACGTTGGAAGCACACAATTGTATAGAATGTCTTTGTATGCTGTAGCATTAAGATTTCCCTTCACTGGAACTAAGGGGCCCAGACATGTTCCAGCATGACCATGCCCCTATGCACAAACAAGCTCCATGAAGGCAAGTGTCCTGAACACCTTTGGAATGAACTGGACTGCTAACTGCGTGCCAGGCCTCCTCACCTGACATCAGCGCCTGACCTCACTAATGCTCTTGTGGCTGATTGAGCACAAATCCCCACAGCCACGCTCCAAAATCTAGTGGAAAGCCTTTCCAGAAGTGTGGAGGTTATAATAACAGCAAAAGGGGGACTAAATCTGGAAAGGGATTTTTAAAAAGCATATATAGGTGTGATGATTGGGTGTCCACAAACCTTTGACAATATTGTGTATGTTTGAGACAATGCAAGGCAGTTTATGTTTATTTGTTTACAAGTTAGACAGTGACATTGGAACATACTATCCAGCAGAGTCGTTGAGCTGGTATTCCGAGGCTCTGTCAAAGCATGCTTGGATGCCTGTGTCTTTCCACAACTGCAGGATAATATCTGACATCTCCTTGGGCATGGTGCCCTCTTCAATAGTGTCAGCTAAGTGCATCAGCTTCCTGGCATTGTCCTATGGAACAAAACCAATACACACATAGCTGGTAATACAGTATACAGTCATAGGGATATTCAACATACTGTATGTATAATCACAAATATGTGTAATCATAATGAGGAAACTTTTAGACACATCATGCCAATACCTGCTGGGCAGCATCTCCGAAGCTAATGTTGAGCGTGTTCATAGCCTTTACAATAGCCATGATCGACTGCAAGGTGTTGCTGTAGATGATAGTAATGAACTCCAGGCACTCTTCTAGGGAGTAACCATCTTTGTGGATAATTCTGTAGTGAAAACAGACACATAGATGAATGACATATTTAAAACAATTAAATGTGTGATCATTTTAAGACAGTGCAAAAAAAAAAAAAAAAAAAAAAAATTATTGAGGTTACATTATAGTGGATGTAGGTTCATAGTTTTAGCCAAGTGCCCAGGAATTTCCTAAACACTTACTTCATCTGTTTGACAATTGTGCTTTTCCCTGACTCACCAGCACCTGTGAAAAGTAATACAAAACAATGAAGGCATTTGAAATTGAATGCATTTAATAACAGATTTACGGAAGCTGAGAGAGAGAGAGAGAGAGAGAGAGAGAGAGAGAGAGAGAGAGAGAGAGAGAGAAGCACAAATGATAATCAATGTGTCAGCATGGGCCAAATGTAGGAGTACAAAAAAACAGTATAGTTACTGTATTATTATTATCATTGTGTTTGTAAAGGTAACAATAATTGTTTATGAGATGATTATTAATCAGTTCAATAACTAATTGAACTAGAACACCAGTTTTGAGCTAACATAACGAGTTTAACTAAATGCAGCTGTGCAGAAGGTAGCATTGTTGATTTTGGGCTGCAGTTTGTTTAAACAATGCCAAGTGAGTCAAGGCCTGAAATGTCTCAGGTACACAAAACAAGGTCATTTGTCCATTTATAAAGGTGGACCAAAAATACCACATCTCACATTCATGCTGTTCCAGTTTCAATGTCTAAGTCTCACTTGCCTGAATGTTAAAGGGCAACTATATTATAAAATTGTTCCTAATCTGAGTGATTAGGTAAAGGACAGGAGAAAATCCATCTGTGTTTAAATTTGCTGGTTCATTTGATCAAGTACCTCACATTCACTAGAATGAGTGATAATTCATTAATCAAACTACAAATAATTAGGTTTGAGCATTCTGTTAAATGAGCTAGGCAGGTAGCAGGGCTTTTTCATTCATTGTTGTTCCATTGTTGTTTACATAGAAAGATAATGTATCTCACATTGGAAGTCACTTTAAGAAGGTCATAGCAATGATTATCTAGTAAAATGTTCATGTATACAGAAATGTATCTTTTACATGCAGTGGATTTATATTAACAATGATGTACTACATCAATATCTCCAACAGGACTAGAATAAGAAGCTTGAGGATCATTACTTTAGCACTAAGCCTCTCAAAGCTGATGTGTACAAGAACTCATAGTGTCTTATCCCTGACCCAGATCCAACACAAAGTCAAACTCAATGTAGTTATGAGATACAAAAAAATAATTAGGGGAATAACCTGTCTTGAGTCATTTTAAAGATGGATTCTTCAATAAAGCCCATATTTACAATACATACTGTATACGTTGTAGGTTATTACGATAAGATAAAGTCTGGCTGTTTTAACAATAACCAGTGGAAATCTCTGGATATGTCTAGGTTCCATAATTTTGCTATATCATTCTACAGGCCTGTAAGTGTAATATTTACACCTATCAGTCCATCTCTATAAACATGGGCTGTTACTGTTCTATGCCCATGCATATAGACTCAGTGATCTTTACCTAGTAATAGTAGTTTGACAGTCCTGGCATCCTTGTCAGCATCTTCCTTCAGCTTCTTCTCTAGCTCACGGGAGTGTTTTTCCTCGGCGCTTGCCCCAGCCCCCATGTTCACTATAAAGTTAGTGTGAATGTAGAACCACTAACTTGCCTCCAAGGCCCACCAAGTGCGGTCAACTACGCAGTTCTCACCTACACTGGCTCCCTCTCTATGGTGAGTTGACCAGTTGTTTCGAGTCTTAGAGGGATTTTGGATTTTGGGGATGTGGTTGACCACCTGGGGGTGGATGGCCAATGAGAAACAAGGACAGAGACACAATGGCTGGGGGATTGACAGCAGGTCACCTGAGATTTAGGTAGAATATGATGTGGTCAGCAAAAGGTGCTAATCTGAATACTGTCTTCTCAGTCACATTGAGGCTGGATGAGGAGAGGCTATGAGATATTATATGCCTATACATACTGCATGTTTGAAAGTCTTAGTAACAGCGATTATAGAAATGTTGAATCCTTGATGACGCATATTTGATAAATAATAAAACTCAAGCCACTAACATAACATGTCGTTATTTAACAATAAACGGGCAATTTAATCAGGCCTATATAAAGCTGTAGCAGATCTAGTATCCTGAATTTTATTCCATAAACTTTACAACATTTTTGATTGAAAATGATATCAATATTATTTACATAAACCAAGAATCAGTTTTATCATTATTAAAACTGAATGAATGATTATTAAAAAGGTCTAACTATACCATTAAGGTTAAGATTAAGCTTTATCCCCATGAACAGGCTTTTATTATCACAGATCACTTTCACAAATAATAAACATCTTGTTATTTAGGCTTATTTATTAATGTTTCATTTGAGAGATTTTTAATGACTTAAAAGCCTGTGAGAATCTGTACAGTTTTCATTCAACCTGTCAATGATCTCTCCCCTAAACTGGCCTCACAGTGACGGTTCAATGCCGGTGCATGTCACCGTCCACCATACATTATTCCCTGAAGAAATCTGGCTTTTGAAAACCTGCTCCTAACTTGCACTATTTTTTTTCCCTCTGATATATTTATTCAGTTATTTTGCCACTTTTATACTATTATACTATTCCCTTATTTGCACTACATTGTAACCAAAACTTGCCCAATTATTTATATGGTATTCTCATCTTATACAGACTATCATTTAATTACATTACATGCTTACACACGTATCCTTAATTTACATATTTGTATTTGCTGATTTTGTGAATGATAAGTGCATTTTCACTTCTCACATTTCCCATTCCAAAAACTTTTCTTAGTGTTTAAGTCATACTGAAACTCCTATGGGATCCCAGTGTTTGTGTTTAAATGCTTAGACATTCTCACTGATATTAAAGGACATATAACACTGCAACACCAGTGGATGTATTCAATTATCTGGTAGAGAAACTGCTAGAATACTTTTAAACAGACAAGACAAGATCAGGATCAGTTTCAGCCATAAGTAGTTTATCAAAAGAATGTGAAAATAGTTTTCTCTGATTTTGGCCAATTATTTTATTTTATTTTATTTTTCTAAAAAAAGGTGGTAGTGATTTGGTGATTCTCCCCGACTCCCGGGATCCACACGAATTAGATTGATTACAAATTGCTGTCACTGACTTACAAAGCCTTATGTGGCCTGGCAATGCATTGTTTACCAGAAGTGCTAGCTTTGAACCATGCATTTTATGTGTTTGAGCTCAGGCTTGTTCTGGGTTCCAAGAATGAATAGAGAAAACCAGCAGATGTAGACCCTCCTCCATCTGTGCACTACTCTAGAATTTTTCTATATACTGTATATACACAGGTGTGTGACAAATAAAAAGATGTGGCTCTGTTATGCTACAAGGCACAATCAGTAAATACAGAATTTATACATACTGTTGACAAATCAGTGTATGTGTATGTATGAATATATAGGGTGGCATGGTGGTGCAGCAGTTAGTGTTGAGGCTTCATAGCATCACAGGTCCTGGTCCATTCTCGAGCTCGGGTTACGGTTCTCCAGGTTCTCCATTTTCCTTCCAGCTCCCAAAAACATGCCAGTAAATTTCCTCCTAAAAGTGTAACTGAGTATGCAAAAGTATACTCTTGTGAGCTGACAGAACATTAAAGATAAAGACCAGACTATGTTTTTCCAATCTTCAGTTGTCTGGTTTTTGTGAACCTGTAGCCATCAACAAGGCATTCCACAGAACTGCTGCTCACTGGATGTTTTTACACCATTCTGTGCAAACTCTATAGACTGTTGTGTGTGAAAATTCCAGGAGATTTATGAAAACCTCAAACCGGCCCTTCTGGCACCATCAAACCATGGCTCAGTCACTGAGATCACATTTTTCCCCCTTATTCTAATGTTTGAAGTGAACATTAACTGAAGCTTGTGACCTTTGTATGATTTTATACATTGCCCTGCTGCTACATAATTGGCTGATTGGATAACTGCATGAATGTGCAGGTGTTTCTATTAAAGTGGCCGGTGTGTGTGTGTGTGTGTGTGTGTGTGTGTGTGTGTGTTTATGACATTGGCCACCTTGTAGCATACATGTAGCTGTCTTTTCTCTCTCTCTCTCTCTCTCTTCCACTTTCCCAAACCACATTCCATTCATGCTTCTAGGAAGAACTTTATTGCACCGAAAGCCGCAGGACATCCTGTAGTTAGTAATAAAGCTCTGATTTGCAGAATAAACGCAAAGTGCTGTAGTGTGGGACATGTTTAAAGCGCACTGCCTCACTCATAGTGAGAATACTGACTGGAGGTGAAGAAAATTGCGCAATCTCGGCATTACTTCCTTATGAAGCTCGGTCAAGGCGTGGACCAGTGAATGAGTTCGAAGTGTTTTCGAAAAACGAGCTTCTACTAAAGACGAATGAAGAAACGTTTACCGTCAACCGCTGCCAGTTTGTGGAGTTTGCAACTTTACTGGGGAACTAAATTGACTGATATTACATTTTAAATGGAATATTATTGAAATTGGCACGTGAAAGACAGCGGATGGTGTCCTTACAAACAGACCGAGATTTTGTCTCACAGGCTGTCATAGGTGCTATTCAGGTAAGTTAGACTCTGATTTTAAGCTACAAAGATTCATTCATTCTCACTCTTATTAATGATGTAGTTAGGTGTTTAACCATAATAACACCACCGACACAAATCGAATCAGGATTTTTATGGACTTGCCTCCTTTTATTTCTTTCTTTTAGATTAGGGTTATATAGGAGTACGTTAGTGATGTGTCGTTTGTGAATGAGTCGGCTCTTTAAGGCGGCTCTTATAGCTGAACGTTGGTAGTCGAGTCACATAGCTATACGAGCCATTTCCCCCCCATCTTATTCCTTTTGTATATGTAGGCAAAGTCGTTTTTCTGGCAGTGTAAGTGAACTAAAATGCTTTAGGAAAGGAAACCTCTTTTAAACATCTGAGCTTTTTGTTAATGTAACTCGTTCCTCTTCAGTAAGTGCTTCACCCTGGTCAGGGTCGCGGTGTCGTTTGGGTTTGTGTTCGTCAATTACATCAAATCAACTTTGCATTCTTCGTCTGTCAAATGAACGCAGGTGTCCTGTTCGTACATGTATATGTTTAGACATGTGACTTATTTCTCCTACGTCATCATTTATGCGAAAAACGTCTCTCACTGGTGAACATATACTTTATCCAGAAACTTTATCCGGATCAGGACAAAATGGCAATGAGGCGTTTGGGAGTCGGCTCTTATTGGTGAAATGAACCGAATGATATGAATCACTGAGAATTCCAATCGTTGACGTACGTAGGCAACAGGTAGGCCAAATCCACACTGAGTGGCTAATAACCGGTTTAGGCTGGTTACTGAACCGCTTGTCGCGATGAAATACTCCCAAATGTAAGATATCATCTTGGAACAATATATTTTAAATATTCTGTAATGAAAAATGCCTACTGATTACAGAAACGTATAGTATACGTATAGATTTGGCACTTTTGCATACATACTTCAAAGCATACATTCACACCTATTTCTGTACATACATATTACTTTCTTATGACCTTATATTCTACTAATTACACATGTGCAATACTAAATAAGCCTGGAAAATTGTAAGAATTCAGTAACACTACAGCAGTATTTAATACTTAATAATTAATACAACACCTTTAAGTGCCCTACTGAAAAAAAGCAAAAATTCTAATTCAAATCTACTACAAATACCATTACAAACCATCAGCTAACCATTAAAACTGTTATCTTTACCATTATTGGTCCTTACTGGTATCCACTAGACATAACATGCACAAATTACCAGTAGAGACCCAAAGGGACCATTACAGTTTCCATTAAAACAAATATAATTCCCATTATAACCATTAAAACCATTACAAATTCTATGAGGGTTTCTGTTGTTTTTTTTCAGCAGGGTGGTATATACTTCATATTATCCTACACTGTTTAAAAAAAAACAAGGTCAAAAGGTTTAAAGGTCAAAAGTTTGACAGCAAGGGTGCCAGTAGAAAACTGTTCATTTACAGTAATTTATTGTATGGAAAAAAATCTAACAGATATTATGGTAATTAACCATTGAGAAAAAATATTTAGTTGATTTACATTTTTATAAACTGTTTTCCAATGGTCATTCTGTCCATTGTTATTATAATAAAACAGCACCCAATGTAAACATTCAGAAAAACAATTACTAAGTAATTACTGTTTTTTTTCCCCCAGTAAATATCTTAATGGTCATTTTATCAGTAGTATTTTGTCATTTTAAATATCATAAAAATAACATCAAAAATAAGTAAAACCAGATTTTAGAAGTGAAAAGTTTTTATCTAGATTTACTGTGTAATCAAACAGGTTACCTATGAATAAGCAGTTTTTCAGCAAGATAAACTCGTGTGTGTATTTATCTTTCATTTGTGCAATTTTTAAATTCGTGGCAATCATACATATGCTACAGAAGCAGTAGACAGAAAAGAAGACGGGTTGAAAAAAAAGTAGTATTCCTCAATAGATGCATGGAACCTTAAAATCATAATTAAAATCACTTCTAATAATAAACTAAATCATGTCTAAGAAAATAAGAATTGAACAGGCGTTAATTAAATACAGGTCATAAGGGGGGAAAAATAATATTATTGTTTGAAGAAAATTCAACACAGTAAAACAATGGATACGGGCTGTATAATGAATTAAGAAACACTTAATGACACTTGAGAAAATAAGCTAACACGCAAGACAAACCAAAAAGAGCACGCTATATATAAATAGTGTATGAAACACAAAACAGAAACACATATGCACAAGCATTAACTAGAGACAGGTGATAAGTATAACAGGTAAGCAGGTGAAAAATCAATTAACATAAAGGGGGAAGGAAACAAAACAGACACGTATGCAATCAGATCTCCTGGAATGTGCAGTGCTGACGGTGTATCACATTGGATGTATGCATTATATATTGGATTACCCTTTT
Source organism: Cranoglanis bouderius (assembly GCA_023630585.1). Taxonomy (NCBI): domain Eukaryota; kingdom Metazoa; phylum Chordata; class Actinopteri; order Siluriformes; family Cranoglanididae; genus Cranoglanis; species Cranoglanis bouderius. The sequence continues at coordinate 13,308,387 of CM042537.1, forward strand.
AAGGTTACTTTCCTCTTCATCCAAGCCTGCCAAATGTCCAATGAGCAGTATCTTTTGGCTTTACAGCAGACTGCTTCTTGATGCCGGTAACCTTGTCAGGTTTTAAAAAAAAATGTGGAAAATGCATCTGTTGAGATGCAAAAAACCCTCAAAAAACAATACGTACTGTACTAGGACAATGACTTATATGTAGATGTTTATTCCAGCTGACACCAAAGGAATAAGCAAATGCTAATACTAATAATATAGCTAGACACTGTTATGTATAGTCAGATAAGGAAATAAATTCTCCTCTAAAATGGAGCATCTGGTTAAGAAACAAATTCACTAAATCATTAATTGCTTGCATAAATATGAGAAAGTGAAATATCCATCTTTTTTTTTGTTTTGTTTTTGCTAATGAGAGATCTTAGTTATGTTGACAATGACATCCTCAACTGCCACCACATGCCATGAGCATGTGTATGTGGTGTCACCAAATACCACACAAGAGGTTTTGATAATATGATTGAATTTAATTCTGTAACAATCCTATGTCAACATGACAAGCATTATTATCTAATATGTGTAATCAGATGTGTCTTTAGTACAAACTATACAAGATTGGCAAGATAACCAACAAGCTAACCTAACCAGCAAGTGCTTAATTCCTAACAATAATGTTATTGTATCTAGTTTAGACAGTGTTAGTGAACTAAATAAACTTAGGCAGAGAGATAAAAAAACAAACAAAAAAAACCATCCTTCCAAACAAAGCAATATTAGAGATGTTTTCTGGCTGACAGACCTTGTTTGTCCATTTCAAGGTCCACATGTGCATGACTGTGTCTGAAAATGCATATAAGATTTGAAGCATTGCAGGTTGTAAGGTTGTCCTCATTTTGCTCATTTTTTTTTTTTTTTAGGAAATGTTCACCTAATTAATGTAATGTACACTTTATGATTCTTAAGGGGTTTAAGATTTCTTAAAAACCCAGCATCACCCTTTAAACTAATTTCAATTTCAAGTTTTGTTAAATAAAAGTTCTTCATATTCAGTCGTAAGTTGTACTTGTTCAACAAATACTATACAATTAAAGATGAAGAATTTCATTCTTTTCAGTTATTGATAATTGCCATTAATTTAAAGATTAGTAAATTTAATGATTTTCAGTGTAATTTCACTACTATAACGTTGTTTCTTTGAAAAACAATGAATACATAGTTTTTTTTCCTATGTGAATTAACAGATTTTTAAACAATATTTGACGTCCTTATAATCAGAAAATTGTATCACAGCTCATTCTAAAACAGGCAGAGGAAATTCCCTTACAAAATCTTGTCCACAAAAATGCTTAATGTTAAAAAGGCATACTCACAAATAGCATTTTGTTACAAGACAGTGGTTTGCATTCATTTGAACTCTTATAAAAATTTATATGTAATAACCTAGTAAGATAAGGTGTAAATATGCATTGCCATGGTTCACCCTAAGGCTGCCAATTTTGTTTTAAAAAGAACATTAAAATTTCTGATGACTTAAAAAGCCCAAATAATTAGCCCAAATCATGGGTCATGCGTGATTCAGTCACAGTTTCCTACTGGAAATAGTTAAAGAGTCACATATATCAAAATATCACAAATTTCAGGTTTAGGTCACAGGACACATAATTTTTTTTACATAAATGTATGTGAAAGTAATAAAATACATTTATTTATAGTGTTTTTCCCAAGTCCCTAAGAGAAAAGGGTGATTTGGCCAAAAATTGAGAAAAGTGACTATAAATGTAAGATTAGCACATTAAAAAATGTGTATTGTTTGCCTTTATAATGTAGAAATGTTATAATAGTATTTACACAGTGGCATTTCTGACTGCCCTATTTCACGTATTGTGGTGACCTATGATCACAAGTCTTAAAAAAATGATGAAAAAAACAAAAAAACAAAACTGTACTTCTTGTGCTTGACTTGTATTTCCTTCCACTGACTTTGTCCTACTGTTTTATTCATAGATCCTGGTGATGATCAAGAGGTTTTGAGGAACAGTGACTGTCATTTTCCTTAGGTTGCACAAAGGATAGCAGACACAGAGATGCTATTCGGGGCTTGGGCATTCTTAGCATGTGTCTGGCTCCAGATTCATGTGACCTTGAATGCTGAAAACTGTCCTGTAGACCAACGAAAGTCTGTTGATTTTACTGTTCCATATTCCTCGCGTCATTTCCAAACTTTGAAACCCATCCAGAACATAGTGGTGAACCAAGAATTGTCCGAGGTATATATAGCCTCACAGAACGTGATCGAGGCCCTGAACGACAATCTTGAGAAGATATGGGAGTTACGCACCGGTCCTGTTGGCAGTCCAGATTGTCAGACCTGCCACTGTGTTATTAAGGCTGATCCAAATGCATCAGTGGACACAGACAATCAAGTTCTACTTCTGGACCCTAAACCTTTTTTGCCATTCTTGTACATATGTGGGAGCAATCAGTATGGGAGCTGTACTTTTGCTGAACTTGACAAAGACATAAAACCATCTGAAGTCAAATGTCTTTTCAATAAAGACAGTAACTCACTCACAAATTGTCATGATTGCATTGCTAGTCCTCTAGGCACGAAAGTCAGCATTGTAGAAGAAGGCCAGACATCTTACTTCTTTGTGGCTGCCACCATCAACAGCACAATTGCGAGAGATTATGGTAGACATTCTATCTCAATGCGACGTCTACTTGCCACAGAAGATGGATTTGATGCCAACGTCAAGGGCCTGACAGTACTTCCTATGTTCCAGGATCCCTACCCTATTGAATATATTTATACCTTCTCCACACAGCACTACACCTATTTTTTGTCTGTCCAGAGAGAGAACCCATTAGACATAACGTCTGATCTCCAGACTCATCTGGGGCGGCTGCCAAATGGGGATAGCGAAGCCTGGATGTATCGAGAGGTCATCTTAGAGTGCCACTTCAGGCCCAAACGGAGGAGGAGGAGCTCTGAGAACGTTGTGTACAATGTAGCCCAAGCAGCCCATTTCAGCATAGCAGAGAAGGACCTGGCAAATGAACTAGGCATGAATGATGAGAAAGAGAATAGAGTCTTGTACATAGTATTTGCTATTACCGATAAAGAGGGAAATCCTACTAGAAGGTCTGCCCTTTGCGCATTTTCCATAGTGAATATAAACCTATTAATCGAAAAAGGTTTGGATGCATGCTGCAGCAATAGATCTGGACGACTCTCCCGGGGCTTGTCTCACTTTCAGCCGAGCACTAGCTGTCCTCGTGAGGTAAATGGATCTCTTAATCAGTGGTTAAAAAGTTATTCATTAGGCAATGTATATATGATTTGTAACATAGATTCTGCAACTGCCATGTAGGTTGCCATATTATTAGGTGGTACTTTATCTTATAGTCATTTGTTCAGATTTGAAAAAAAAAAAAGTGTACTATTACCTGTGACAGGAAATTGTTGGTACCAGGAAATGACTCACTTTATTGTTTGTTAAAGTGATGTGGACCTGTGCACACTGATTGCATTAAAATGCCAAACCTTCCCATCACTTGTGGATACAAGTTTGAAAACATTAAAAAACTTTAGGTTAAATGTATGCAGTCAAGTTCTTTTAGAGAATTGCTTCCAGACACAGACACAGGTTTTATTTATGAATGTACTATCAGAATAATTAATATTTGAGTGTAGTGTCAAGTGCAATGCATCACACTTGCTGAGGCTGATAACAATATATGGCTTTCCATACAACATGGAAATAGAGGAAATCCAACAGCACACAGAAAAGAAATATGTTAACGTGGACGACAACTGGAAATTATTGAGAAAATATACCGATAGAGCATTAATTTCCTTTTTTAAAACTGATGGAATTTATTTGGAAACTGTTTCTTAAGAAACTGAGGTGTTCAGGTGAAGGTCTATCGTGTACTGTTTTGTATGGTAATATTCCAGTTTATAATTTTTACTGCTTAAGTATACGGCTGCAACAATTAGTCAGCTCATCAAAACGGACTTTTATAGTTGCTGGGTTGTTTACTTAACCAACACTAAAAACACGTTACAACATACCTCTATTTAATAATCAACAATAGGGCTGGGTGGTATGACGGTATATACCGTTACCGCAGAATAAATTGTCTACCGTTACAGATTTTTCTATTCCGTGTGTACCGCGAAATGTAAATAAGTGGGCATGGTTAACTTTGTGCGTAGCGCTCCTGCAAGTGAGAACGATTGAGAAGCTGTACATAAGAGTAGTTGTGAGAGGAAAAACATGGAGAAAGATAAACACGCTGGTGAAGAAGTCCCACAAAACAATCCCGAGCAGAAGGAGGAACTTGTAATAAAAAGAGGCGCGACATCGGTGGTATGGACGTGGTTCTGGTTTACAAAATCTGACAAAGAGCAGAAAAATGTTATTTGCAAACTGTGTCACGTGAATGTTCCCACTAGCAGCGGTAGCACAAGTAACCTGTTTTATCATCTTAAAATGAAGCATGTCAAAGCATACAATTGATTTACAGTTGGTTTACCAGAATGACAAATGATATTTTTTTACGTGATATATATCGTTACCATGAAATAAAATTACTCATGCCGTGAAATAGATTTTTGGTCATACCGCCCACCCCTAATCAACAACATTATCAACATATTAGATTATAAAAATAATAATTTGTTACAGCCCTATTTAAGGTTAAACTTATTTAAACTTCTGATTAAACTTATCTATAAATCAGATTTACAGCTGGATTTGTCAACTAGACCCATGTTGTTGAAAACAGTTTGTCTTCCTATGTTTATTTTAAAGATTTGTTCATAAGATGAGAAATAGTATACAATTGTATTAGGCATGTAATTCTATATGGTATTAAGAAGTATTAGCCTTCCAAAAAGCTAACACGTGATATAATTTATTAACAGGATGTTGAAATTGATACCTATACCTACTGTGGATATAGAAAAGAATCACCCCCCTTTAAAATAATCACATTTTGTTGCTTTTCAGCCTGAAATGAAGATGGACACAGTTTTTGTTTTATCCAGCTGTATTTACTCAGTGCAACTTATAACATCCAAGTGAAAGATATAACACCAACATGTCAGAAAAAAAATAAAATAAAATAAACAAAAAACAGAATCACTGAGTTGGAAAAAGGATCCCCCCCCCCTTCTAAAAATGACTTGTAAACTCAATAAGGTGTAGCTAATCACCTTCTCAATGGCACACAAAGCCATTTGACTTTCAACTGTGATCAGCTGCGGTCATTTTGATTAGCTCAGCATGAAAAGAGCTTTCCTGGAGCATTTTGTAGTGCAACTGAAGCAAACAATCAACTATGGGTGGCAAGGCACTGTCAAAAGATCTCCGGGATAAAGTTGTGGACAGGCACAAGTCAGGAGATGGATACAAAAAAAAATTCAAAGGCTTATCAATGCCTAGAAGCACTGTGAAGTCTATTATTAAGAAGTGGAAGGTATTTGGTAAAACACAGACCCTCCCTGGATCAGGACGTCGCTCCAAACTGGATGAAAGAGCCAGGAGGAAACTGGTCAGATAGGCTACCAAGAGGCCTACAGCAACTCTGAAGCAGTTGCAGGAATTTATGACAAAGAGTGGTCATTGTGTGCATGTGACAACAATATCACAAATTCTCCACAAATGTGGCTTGTATGGGAGGGTTGCAAGAAAAAAGCCTCCCACGACTGAGCTTTGCCAAAACGCACCTTCAAGATTCTGAGGCCACGTGGAAAAAGGTGTTATGGTCAGATGAATTATTTGGCCTCAACACCAAACGATATGTCTGGCAGAAATCCAATACAGCTCACCATCCAAATAACACCATTCCTACAGTAAAGCATGAAGGTGATAATATCCTATTATGGGGGTGTTTCTCTGCAGCAGGGACTGGAGCACTTGTCAGGATAGAAGGAAATGGATGGGGCAAAATGCCGTCAAATTCTTGAGGAAAATCTGCTGCCCTCTGCCAGAAAGTTGTCAGTGGGATGAAGGTTTACCTTCCAACATGACAATGACCCAAAGCACACAGCAAAACTGACCACACAGTGGTTGAAGGAGAAAAAGGTGGATGTCACAAACGGTTACCATCAAATTTAACTGAACTTGAGCAGTTCTGCAAAGAAGAGTGGGCAAATATTGCAAAGTCTAGATGTGCAAAGTTAGTAGAGACATATCCCAACAGACTAAAGGCTGTAATTAAAACATTAAGGCAAATTAAAGCAAGGTGGTGATCCTTTTTCCAACTCAGTGATTCTGTTTAAAAAAAAAAAAAAAAAAATCTGACATGTTGGTGTTATATCTTTCACTTGGATGTTATAAGTTGCACTGAGTAAATACAGCTGGATAAAACAAAAACTGTGTCCGTCTTCATTTCAGGCTGAAAAGCAACAAAATGTGATTATTTTAAAGGGGGGCGATTCTTTTCTACACCCATTGTATATCAATACTTATAGTGCATATTTAACACAGTATCAGTGTCCAAATGCTATTGTTTGACAAGTAAGCAGAACATCTTGTTTTCTGCCCAATAAGCAATTCTAGCGACAATGTGTACTTCCTGTGACTGCTACTGCAAGCACACTGTGTCAGGACACAGGGCTGCTTTTCTCACCCTGTCTCTTACACATCAGAAACAATACTACCAACTTTTACTAAGATGCAGATATCACAAAAAAGTAAAAATAAATGATCATGTTCAAAGACGAGAAGAAAAATTCTATATTTGTATTTCCAAAACCACATTCACAGTAAGGTATAGTAATGACACAGGTTAATATATACCAATCAGCCATAAGATTAAAACCACTGACAGGTGAAGTGAATAACATTGATTATATTGTTACAATGGTAACAGTGGGCAAGTATAAAGGCCAGTCCATGGAGGCCCCACCTCACAACTTACAGGACTTATTGGTGCCAGATACCACAGCACAATTTCAGTGGTCTTTGAAGGGTCAGAGCTGTTTTGGTGGCACAAGGGGGACCTACACAATATTAGGCAGTGGTTTTAATTTTATGACTGATCAGTGTATAGTGCATAGCCATGGATGGTTTTAACATAATACTGCATATACTGCATCCCCTAACATAAATGACATTGTCATTGGTTATATACACTGTGTTCTCACCTTAGTAGGTTTATGACTCCAGAAGTTTTGAAAAGTGGCCAGCTGGCATTTGAAGACTTCCTGATATGTAGTTGCTTCATCCTGTTTTAGTGGCTACTATCCAATTGGCTTGAATGTGAAATTTATCCATGCTTTCTATCCCAGGACTTTTTCATTCTCTCTTCTGATTTACCAATTAGAAATTGTTATTGTTCACTTGCATGTAAAATGTCTTTTTACATTACATACAGTACATGAGCAAAAATGCATTACGATATACGTAATTTTGTAAGCCAATCTTATGTTTCTTTTATTTGACGTTTTCTCACCAAATAATAATTAGGACCTTTTATTAGTTCAATTATGTAATTTGTGGAGGAATTGTTGTCATTTTGGGAGGCTGTGCAAGTATTTAATGCTGTTTAATTATGATCAATTCTCATACATTAGGGAATAGTCAAGGCAAATTGCTGCAAGAGTTTCTTCACCAAAATAATATTAAATATGCTCTAAAGTAAAACTGCTATTTTTGGGGGTGATGTGATTTTTTAAAAATTGTGTTTTCCATGTTTCCCTGGAGGGAGGGAACAGACAGGAATGTGAAGCTATGCCCATCATGGTGGCTACTCCTCACTATAGAACAGACTTCTTCAGTGGGCAGATGACAGACCTACTCACCTCCATTTTGGTTACCACTACTGGTGATTACACTATAGCACATATTGGCACTGAACGTGGAAGACTGCTACAGGTGATCACTCCATCATTGCCCCAGAAATGGATAGTCTTCTGATTTAATGTTTTATACCTTTGTGAATTAATTTGTGTCTAAGAGTGCTCGTTTTTAATGCAGGTCATTCTGACAAAGTCAAGCCCTATTGTGTTTGCCAACTACTCTCTTGTGGAAGAGGAAGAGAGAGTGTCCCGCATTGCTGCAGTGCAGTCTGAGGAGTCTTTGCTCTTTGTGGTTGGAAACAAGGTGCCGTTTATCTGTTTTTGTCTCTCTCTCTGTTGTGACCTTAGCATTCTTAACTCACGTTGAACCTCATAATAAACTAAGGTTGTGCTGTGTTTTGCTCTCTTTGTCTATCTCATCCTCTCTCTTTTGCATACTTATTGTTGTGGAGGCTGACTGATTTAACAGGATTTGAAAGTAATTTGACTAACTTGCATGCAAGTATCATTGCAAAATGACTAAGCTTTAAATATTTACAATGAAATATTTGAATATCCATGTGACTAACATATCTGTAAAGGTCAGGATGTTTAATGTCTAGTTTTTTTCCTGTTTTCATTTTCTCTCCCACTCTTTCCTCCATCTTCAGTGGAGTTTCGGTCATCATGTAGTCTAATGTATCTTTTGTCCTGTGTGAAAATGTATGTAAATGTTTGCAGCATTGTCTCTGTGTGTCTGTATGGGTATAGATGGTGACTGTGTCTCCTAAAGGACCAGGATGCACACATCTGCTGACTTGTTCAGAGTGTATGCAGGCCCCTCGCTTTATGGGCTGTGGATGGTGTGATGGGGTCTGCTCAAAAATGACTGAGTGCCAGGGTCAGTGGAGTAATAACACTTGCCCTCCATTTATTACCAAGGTGATTCATAATTCTCACATTACCTGAAGCAGTTCAAAATCAGTGATAATACATTTGCTAGACCTTATTGGACAGATGTTTAAATGCTGATGTTGCAAAGGTAACTAATGACTGTTGTTTTAAATTCAACATCTGTTTGGATTTGGGAAAACATGTAAACAGCCTGTCAAAACAACCAGGTTGTTGATTTAGTCATGTTAATATAACACACGTATTGCTCTTTCAGGAGCATGTCACACATACTGTAAAAAGAAAGTAACACTAATGTTAATTAATTACTGTGAATAGATTAGATAAATTCACACATAAAGAAACCATTCTGTTAATACATGGTACAGCAGTGGCCAAAAGTTTTGAGAATGACACAAATATACATTTTTACAAAGTCTGCTGCCTCAGTTTTTATGATGGCAATTTGCATATACTCCAGAGTGTTATGAAGAGTGATCAGATGAATTGCAATTAATTTCAAAGTCCCTCTTTGCCATGAAAATGAACTTAATCCCAAAAAAACATGTCCACTGCATTTCAGCCCTTCCACAAAATGACCAGCTGACATCATGTCAGTGGACAAGGCGGGTGGACAAACAAAAACCCACAAACTCTGACAAACTCCAAGCATTGATTATGCAAGAATGGGCTGCCATCAGCCAGGATGTGGCCCAGAAGTTGATTGACAGCATGCCAGGGCGAATTGCAGAGGTCTTGAAAAAGAAGGGTCAACACTGCAAATATTGACTCTTTGCATAAACTTCATGTAATTGTCAATAAAAGCCATTGACACTTATGAAATGCTTGTGATTATACTTCAGTAACAGTTAGTAACATCTGACAAAAAGATCTAAAAACACTGAAGCAGTAGACTTTGTGAAAATTAATATTTGTGTCATTCTCAAAACTTTTGGCCACAGCTGTACATTGTGGCATAGGTAATTATTATTAGTATTAAATCCACATCCATTGATATATTTACAAATGGTAAATTTATAGTATGTATGCCCACATTTTAAGTTTGGGACAGAAACACAAAGAAAGATTGTCTTTCAGTGACACCCAAGAGGCAGCATTTTTGTACTTGTGCCCAAATGTCAGGTTTAAGAGGACAGTATTTAAATTTAAATTAAGTTGAAATGTTCTGTTCCTGTAGCTTCTTTCATCATATCATCTCACACATAGATAAATGCAGATACTTTAAATGCATTAGCATTAAAACACCAGATGATTTAGACCAATGAAAATGAGGCACTATTTGGCACAATACAAAACAGTTACTGTCAGCAATAGGAGTGCCACAAATTTGTGTATTATGGTGCCACTGGCTAGGAAGGTTGTGTGGATTACAGGAATCAAACTCATTTGGAATTCTACTCTCTATGTACAGTAGCATGGAATCATGTTTTCATTGGTTGGGAGGGAGTCATGCTTTCCTTGGGTAGTAGTCATGCTCTCATTGGGAGAAGGAAAAGTTGTTCTCATTGGGGTGGAGTGGAATCATGCTCTTGTTGGGGGGAAGGGAATCATGTTCTCACTGAGTGGAAGGGAATCAAGTTTTCGCTTGATGGTAGAGAATCATGCTCTTATTGAGTGGGTGGGAACCATGTTGTCATTGCATTGCAAAAATCATACTCTTGTTGGGTGGGAGTGAATCATGCTATCATATGGCTAGATACATATTTGGTTCAGCTATAAAGTAACAGGGCTAAACATTGAAGTTACTCTTATAAAACAGTACAGTGACAATAATAAGTATTTATAATATATAATAAATTTATAATATAATAAATATTTTTTTTCAAGTTAAAGCTATTGATTCTTGGATTCAGAGGATGGTCAGTGATTGTCATTGTGATTCCAACCCTTGGTGTTTATGTTTACTCTTATTTAGGGATTTTGCTGTGGTGGCTACAATTATCCTGAAATCTGTTATTCTGTCTTTAACAATTTTCTACCATAGTTTTTTCCAAACACGGCACCACCTGATGGTGAAACAGAGATTACACTGTGTGGCTGGGATTTACAGTCTCCCATGAAACCTGCCATCACTACATCTACTCACCAAGTCAGTGTGGGACAGACCAGCTGCACCATAATTCCAGAAAAGAGTAAGAGCACCCAGTGAGTAGCGCGCACACACACACACACACACACACACACACACACACACACACACACACACACACACACACACACACACACACACACAAACATGTACATACATGCACACACAACAATAAATCCATGTCCTATTTTTCTTTTCAGGCTGGTATGCAGGATCCTTCCTCAGTCCTCAGATGTGATGCAAGATGTAGACATTAACGTTAATGTGAATGAGGAGAGAATGGAGCATGGATACTCCATCTCTGGACAGGCATGCATGCAAGGGTTCAGCTTTGTGGTAAGGAAAGGTACTTTTTAAGGCTTTGTAACCAAAACCATACAAAAAATGCAACAAAAAAGTAAATCAACTCTAGCTGATTTTTTTATTCACTGTGCTACCTTTCATTCATTTGATTGCGAGTCTGTTCAAAGCTTGCAGTGTGCCTCAGATGTTGATTTAATAAAAATGAATTATACAAATATCATATTTAGACACCAGTTGTCACAGATATCAGTCCCAACTTTGGGCCCAAGATTGGAGGCACCAGGATTACACTGTCAGGGAAACACCTGGATGCTGGACAAACAAGAACAGTCTATATGGGGGACAAGATCTGCCCTGCTGAAAGGTTTTTAGTAATACAGTATGTTTATGATTATGGAATGTACCTTACTCTTGGCCTTCTATCATGAACTGAATCATTTTTACAGCACGTTCAACAATGGAACCTGGTCCTCTGTAGTCTTCGTGTCTCAGGGAGTGGATGATCTGACAGAGGTGAACGTGACACTTCTAATTGACAAATCAGTTATATTTGCAACCAAACAGTTCTGCTACAAGGAGAATCCTAAGGTGAAAGAGCTGAAGCCTAACTGCAGCTTTAGCAGGTGAGGCCCAGAATAACATTGTCTATGTATGTATGTACAGTTGCAATCAAAATTATTCAACCCTCATTGCAAATCAGGTTTATTGTCAAAATTTACAGACTTTCATCTGTTTGCAATGAACAAATCGAACAAAAACTTATAATGATTTCTCCAGTCTCATAATTATTCAAACCCCTGAATAGAATCCCTCACAACAGCACAAATATGCAAAACAGGTGTCGTCTCAAGCACCCCTGATGCAACTAATCAAGGGCTTCATTAGTTGCACCAGATGTGCTTGAGCTGGAACACATGAAATACTTGAACTGGCTAGGGGCAGTAAATACATGGAATACCTGGACGGGGCAGAAAAAGGAAGCTATCAACGGCTACAACCAGATTTCTGAGAAGGCAGGCTGTGAAAAACCCTCGAGTGACTGCAAAAGACCTGCAGCAAGACTTGGTGGCAACAGGCACTGAGGCACAGTATGGCATGTACTAAATGCAGAAGGTTTCCATGCCAGAACTCCAAGACATACTTCCACTACTGACCTAAAAGCACGAGACAGGTTGGCTGAAAATCATATAAATAAGCCACAGAGGTTTTTGGATTCTGTTCTGTGGAGCGATGAAACAAACTGGAACTTTTTGGCATGATGGATCAGCGGTATGTCTGGAGAAACAAAAATGAAGAAAGAATACTCTGTCCACAGTCAAGCATGATGGTGGCTCGGTGGTGTTCTGGGGCTGCTTTGCATCCTCTGGTACTGGAAACCTGCAGCATGTGGAAGGCAAGATGGATTCATGAAAACGTCATGCATCTGTGAGGAAGCTGAAGCTTGGGCGTCATTGGACCTTCCAACAGGACAGTGACCCCAAGCATACCTCAAATTCCACCAAGGCTTGGTTGCAGAAGTCGTCCTGGAAGATTCTACAGTGCCATCAGTCACCTGACTTGAACCCCATAGAAAAACTCTGGTGGGATTTGAAGAAGGCGGTTGCAGCACGCAAACCCAAGAATATTACTGAACTGGAGGCCATTGCTGATGAAGAATGGGCTAAGATTCCTCAGGAACGGTGCCAGAAGCTGGTGTCTGGCTATGCATCTTGCATCAGGTCATAACAACAAAAGGGTGCTCTACTAAGTACTAAAGATGCTTGCCATGAAGGGGTTGAATAATTTTGAAACTGGAGAAGTCATTATAAGTTGCATTTTCAGTTGAATTTGGGGAAACCACTTGAAGCATTCGTTGTGTTGAACTATGTCAATTGCTTTTGTTTGATTTGTTCATTGCAAACAACTGAAAGTCTGTAAATTTTGACAATAAACCTGATTTGCAATGGGGGTTCAATAATTTTGATTGCAGCTGTATGTATGTGTGTGTGTATTGTGTTAATGTATGTGCTGTTATAGCTAATCATTCCTTATTCATATGCTGTATATTGCTGATCTGGATCTAATTTATTTTTAGAATTTCATAAAAGACACAGTCAGAGGCACTTTGAGCCTTTTATACTGTATATTTGCGTAAATTGTATATGTAAATTCAGTTTACTGTGTGAAATGCCTGAGGAAAGCATATTGGCTGATGGTGGCCATGTTTTTGAAGTAATCCAGTCATCAATAAAATTCCAGTAACAGTTTAACACTGTGATGCAGTAAACCAAATTTCAGCTTGAATTTGTCCTAAGCATGTATTTTCAATGTTGTGCAATCCATGCAACCAGTCCTGAGTTAAATCTGTTTGAGTAAAATAAGATTTTACAAATCTTGACGTTTTTTATTATTAATTTTTAGACTCTCCTGAATACGTTACCAATTTTCTGAATATATATGGCAAAAATCTAAAAGACTAATTTGCAAAAGTAGTTTTGACATAATTTACACAATGTAAAGTCGCATAATTTACATTATGTAAATCATTTCAAAATCTAAGAGAGAAACCACTGAATCAGACAAAAAAAAGTTTTCTGTTGCTAGGCCTCAAGGTTCTTGAGATGTTGAAACTAATGTTGAAAAAAATGTTGAAACTAATACAAATTATAAACAGATGAACAACCTAATGACAAGATGGGGTGGAGACAAGACTAAAACAGAAATCAAAACAAACTTACGCACTTAAGTGCTTGTTGCCATGGGATCCACAACATGAAGGAGTAACAATGTTTATATGGCATGCAACTGTACTTTGAAAACAATTTCCAATCATATACATTGTAGAATATATGGCCATACCATATATGCTTTTTGAATATCGAATTCCAGATTTAGTCCTGCTTTTGCTGTTATAATAACTTCCACTCATCTGGAAAGGCTTTCCACTAGATTTTGGAGTATGGCTGTGGGGATTTGTGATCATTCAGCCACAAGAGCATTAGTGAGATCAGGCACTGATGTCGGGTGAGAAGTCCTGGTTCGCAGTCAACATTCCAGTTCATCCCAAAGGTGTTCAGTGGGGTTGAGGTCAGGGCACTGTGCAGGCCACTCAAGTTCTTCCACTCCAACCTTGCCAAACCATGTCTTTATGGACCTCAGCATACTAAGACATTCTATACAATTGTGTGCTTCCAACTATGTGGCAACAGCTTGCGGAAGAACCACACATCATTGTGGTGGTCAGATGTCCACAAAAGTGTATCAAGTAGCTCACTGACATGCAGTGAGGTCCTTAAATATGTTTTTTGGCTGTCTTCTTATGCAGAGGTTCCAAAATCATCATACTGGGGGAAAATCTGGACACCGCATCCCAGACTACAATTTATTACAAACCCAATAACTCGAATCCTGTCCAAAGTGTAAGTGTTGTAGAACATTGCCTGTTTTACATAATGTTCTGTGTATGCTGCCACCAGTATTGACTCAGCTGAAATCCCTCAGGTGTGTGTGGGTCCTGTGAGCCCAACGCAGATGGAGTGTGTGAGTCCAGTATGTGAGGATTCAGATGGTGTCCTCTCAGTGGACATGGATGGAGCTAAAAATCTTATTTCACTGCCTTTTTTCTGCTACCCCAATGGCAAGCCAATCCCCTTTGAACATGATGACAACGTGCTTCTACTTGAACCTGGGACGGACAGAGTCTCACTGCATGTGTGTCTGCATTTGCATCTATTTTCTGTTTATGAATGTTTATTAAATTAGGGTGCAATCACACAAGTTTTGATATTGTAGTAGTGAATAATGTTGTGCATTATTTGTTAAGTGTTCTTATGACTGAATATGATTGTGGTTATTGACCTCAGCACGAGAGACTGAATAGGGTGAGCCATTGCATGGACATCATCATGACAATAAATGGCGTGAACTGCAATGCTCATGTTCGGGAAAATGAAATCTTCTGCAGAATCCCTAAAAATATTCTGATCCCCAAAGAGGGGGCACCAGTCAGGGTGAGAGAACCAACTTCAAATGCTATTAGTCCTCTGCTGTATTTAGCTTTAATACTCTCTTCACTGTTTAGCAACAGATGTCCCACTGACCTAGGCCATATCTATTAATTATACAGCATTGCAATTGTAAGAGATTACAGTATAAATTGTCATAGCTGAAGTATTAGTAATGTAAACAGTATGTATGGAAATAGACATATAAATCCCCTTCACATACATGGGCATCTTCCTATAGCAGGAATATGCATAAATTATAGATGATCATATGATAGGGACTAAACAGCACTTGTTGGATTCATATTACATCCATTTGAATAATTTTCTGACCTTCGCAATGATTTAAGTATTATTTCTTTAATATAAATACAATTTTCAAACATTATTTCCCATATTCATTAGAGAAACTGAACTAAGCATATGAAGTATCATGTTGGAAAAATTATTTTCAGCATTTTCACTCTTTTAGTATGGTAGAGTCAAGTAAGTAGTTAGTAACTAAAATTGGACCAATTGGATCAGTCTGTACAGAACATAAGGGTTAGCTTGATTCATGTTACTTTCATTCAGTTGAATTCAACCTAAAGCAAAACACATTACTATTTCATTCTACAATAGTTGTTCTTGTCATTCCAGGTGTCAGTGAATGGGGAGATATATGATGTTGGCAGGGTGATATATTCCAGCAGCAACCTCACTGTTGGCATCGTGTTTGGTGTTCTTGCAGCACTGGTGGTAGGGGCTGCTTTAGCATTCTCAGTAATGACCCATCTGCGCAAGAGGAAGAAAGGTGAGGCTATATATTTGGTAACTACTAATGATTTTAGGTGAATTATGTATGGATCTGCAGCATACTTGTGACTTACTGCATAATGTTAAATAATCATCTGAGCATGTTTTGTTGTTCTTTAGCCATCCAATATAAAAATTTTAAAAATCTATTTTTTTTGCTTTGGTCATATGCTTGTGACCCAAGATATGCATTTAGGAGTTAATGTTGACATAAAGTATCAGTGAATGAAATCAGCTAGCTGGAGTTATTGTTAGTCAAGTTATCAAGTTTGCCTTGTAACTTTTTCATGTAATAATTCAAATATAGTAAAACTACAAAAATAAATAATGCTAATATTAATTATAATATAAAAACTTGTAGCTATGCAGGCAGCGGTTCGGTTGTCAAGGTATTCCTCTCGCAATGGGGAAATTTCACCTGAGGGAGACTACAGACGAGGTAAAGCAGATCACGCAGTAGGTCACTCAGATCGCAGCTACAACCTACTAGATTTCATAGTGAATAATGAATTAGTAGTGAATTGAACATGATTCTGACACAATGCTAAAAGGTATTTTTCTCTTATCATTTTCAAAAAATGTTTATAATTATACAATATGTTAGGATCACTTTGGCATTATAGTAAGGTGGCATAAAATTGACAAACATATGATTTAAAAAAACTATGTTAGAATAGTACATTACATTGTCATTTTATGATTAAGCATATACATTACCACAAATATCGGTACATGAGGACTACATCCATAACTTTAGAAGTTAACAGTTTCTTCTGTCATTTAGATTTGTCCTTTGGTACCTTGCATGGATCGGGCATGCGATTCTTCGAGTTGGTGTATGCCAGTGGTGTAGACCCTGCCGCTCTTCCTCTGGTGTCACCTCAGACCATATCCCTGTCAGCCCTGCGGCCTGAGCTGCTGGAGGAGGTAAAGGATGTGCTGATCTCTCCTGAGCAGCTCGATATCCAGCAGGATGACATCATTGGCAAAGGTACATGTCTATATACCTGTATGTAACATTTTATGACCCCTCTCTCCAGTTTATGTAGTTGTAGTGATTCATCATTCTTTCTCTGTTTTCTGTCATGCTAAATCTTCATTTGACATCCCTTCCCATCTCCTTATTTCTCTGATCTCTGCAGGTCATTTTGGAACAGTTTATCATGGCTACCTTAAAGACAGCAACAACCATGAAATTCACTGTGCAGTGAAGTCATTAAACAGTGAGTGAATTCAGACCTTACAGCATCAGATAATCCATAACTATATATTTTTTTGTAATAGTTTTACAGTAGGTTTCAAAATCGTTCACTTCTATAATACTAATAAATACAATACACAGGGGAGAAAAACAAAAATATTATTTACTGAATTAGGTAACAACAATAATGCACAATTTAAGATAATAAATCTATTACTGATTTGTAAATATCAACCAAGTAAAAGTTTGATCAGTGATGATGTACAGGGTATAAGGGATTTTGCTCTGTACTGACAGGAATTACAGATGTGGAGGAGGTGGAGCTCTTCTTGAAAGAGGGCATCCTGATGAAAGCCTTTCACCACCCTCATGTGCTCTCATTGCTCGGAATCCTGTTGCCTGCTGATGGCCTTCCTCTTGTGGTCCTGCCATACATGAAACACGGAGACCTCCGGCACTTTATCCGATCTAAAGAAAGGGTAGGGGTGGCTAGCTTTTTATTTTTTTAAATTGAATTCCTCAGCCCAGCTGTAGTTCTCCAATCCATGGACAGTAACAATGTAAATTATCAACAAGCACAGGTAGCTTTAGGTTGAAGCAAGTGTTATGCAAGTGTTACAACCTATGAACGTTTATTTTAGTCTCTGATACATGACTGCCAGCTCTTATTTGAACGCACACATTCCTGCCTTCAGAGGATCCCTAAATATGTGAATGTGTTTTGTGTGTCTTTTCCAGAATTTTCTCCTTTTTCACTCTTAAAATGCCATACCTTTACATCTGGTTGAGATACAGTTGAGGCCAAAAGTTTACAACTCATAGTTTATCATACATTTCTTTTGGCAAGTCAATTAGGGCATGTACTTTGTCAACATCAGAGGTAATTTTAAAACAATATATTAAAGACAGATTTATTTCAGCTTTAATTCACTATATCACAATTCCAGTGGGTCAAAAGTTTACCAAGGGTACACCAGTAATTGATGTAATGTCTTGTAGAAACTTTTGATCGGCCAACTGTCATAATTAGGGATTAATTGGGAGCGCACCTGGCTGTAAAATGGCCTAGGTTTAGAGCTAGTGCCTTTTTGCCCATGGGAAAAGAAATTGTATGCAAATATAAAAATCTTGGGACCAGACATATACTGCAATGTGCAGGAAGGAGGTATAGATTAACTCCCAGGGATAAACAGTATGTTCAACTGAACTCCAAGACAACAACAAAGGAACTGGTGAAGAAGTTAGTGGCATCAGGCATCAAAGTGTGTACAGTACTGTGCAAAAGTTTTAGGCACATGCAAAGAAATGCTGTAGAGCAAAGATGCCTTCAAAATAATGAAATTAAATGTTTCTACATTAAAAAAAAATAGTAAAGAGCAGTAAACAGTAATAAATGAAACAAAGTCAATATTTGGTGTGACAAAAAAATAAAAGCAGCACGCGCTTCCGGGTTTCACTGACTTTGTTTACGATCTATACGTGTGTTTTGTTTTGGTTTCTGTCCTGTCTCTGCCCCTGTTATGGCATTGGTTCCTCCCTAATGTCTCAGCTGTTTTGTGTTATCCTCTTTGATTAGTGTGTGTATTTAAACCCCCGTGTTTCATTGTCTCAACGCGAAGTTTTGTGAATGTTTGTTCTGTACCTAGTCTTTATTCTCATTTCTCGTTCTCTGGTTTTTGATTCTGGTTTTTTACGTCCGCGTGTTTCTCGATGATAGTCTAGCCCAGTTTATTTTGTTTGTAGATCGCCTGACCCTCGCCTGTTTTTCGACCACGCTTTTGCTTCACGATTTGGATTTGTCTGCCTGCCTCTCTTTAAATAAAGCTTTTAAACTGCACTTGCATCCATCTCAATATGCTGCTTTCTTTAATGACATACGAAATTTTTCTGTAACATTTAATTTTGCGCTAGAAAACTAATGTTTGAGAATCTAAAATGTTTTTGTACTGACTTGATAATGTAGAAGTCATAAAATAAAAAATCTATAACAAAGTTTGTACTAAAAAAAAAAAATAAATAAATAAAAATAGGGTGCCTTAAACTTTTGCACAGTACTGTACATCTACCAGAGAGTCCTACATTACCATGGCCTGAAATGCTGTTGTGCAAGGAATATGACCCTATGCTAAGGCTGGCATAAAAAGCCAGAGTGAAGTTTGCAGGTGATCATCAGCCTTTTGAAGGAGTGTTTTCTAGTCAGATGAAAAAAACTACCCAGTTTGGCAATAGTGATCAACACTATGTATGGAAGAAGATCTGAAAAACACCATACAAACTGTGAAGCATGGGGGTGGCAGCATCATGTTGTGGGGGTGTTCTGCTGAAACAGGAGATGGCATCATGAGGAAGGAGGATTATCCTGAAACAATTCCTCAAAAAAACCTCTGGACACAGACAGTCTTAAGCAGTTGTAACAAAGTTGTATCTAAGTTGTAACAAAATGGTTTAAGACAACAAAGTGGAAGTATTAGAGTGGCCTTCACAAAGCCCTGACCTAAATCCCATCAGACATGTGTAGACTGTACTGAAAAAGCACATCTGAGCAAGGAGGCTCACAAACATGACTGAGTTACACCAGTTCTGTCAGGAGGAATAAGCAAAAATTTCTTTTTTTTTTTTTTTTTTGTATTGTGAGAAGCTTGTGAAAGGCTACCCCAAGCATTTGATTCAAGTTCAAGCAATTAAAAGGCAATGGCACCAAACACTAACAAAGTGTATGCAAACCTACCACTGAAAATATGATATAGTTCATAAAAGCTGAAATAAATCTATCTCTTAGCTATTATTTTGAAATTACCTCTAGTGTAAATACAGTAGACACCCTTATTGACTTAAAACAAGAAATGTATGTAAACATTTGGCCTCAGCTGTACATAGAAATACATGCAAAAGAGAAAGATGTTTACAGTATGTTCAGGAAAGTCTGTATATAGTAGAAAATATCACAATCTTACCGTGGTGTTCCAGGGTGCCACATATATACAATATGTACAACTGTATTGCTATAAAACCAAAGTGGTGACCTGGTTTAAATGGACACTTACTGCTATGTAGTAAACAGAACATGAGGGTTAAAATAACAGGTTAACATATTTTGCTGAAGTGGTTGATACTGTAAATATATCCATATTTTTTTTTTATTTTTTATTTTTATTTTTTTTTAGAATCCCACAGTGAAGGACCTGATTGGTTTTGGGCTTCAGGTTGCTAAGGGAATGGAGTATTTATCACAGAAGAAGTTTGTGCACAGAGACCTGGCAGCACGCAACTGCATGTGAGTGGCTATTTTTGTTCTCAATGTGGCAACAAGAAGGATTGTTTGTTCAGGAGTAACTGGTATACACGAGGTGCTGTTCAGACTGCTGTTGAAACCTCAAAATATCGGTGACTTAGGTCCAAAAGTTATATTAATATTTATATGGGGAAATTTGCATGTATTCACAAATTTGGTTATACAAATACTAAAATTTTACAAATTTTCCATGTATAGTGTCAGCATAGCATCTATACCAGTGGTCACCAACCCTGTTCTGGGAGATCTACCTTCCTGAAGACTTTAGCTCCAACCATAATCGTGTCCATCTGACCATCTAATCATTGCCTTAAGAAGTTCTTGTTCAGCTAAAACAGGTGCGTTAGATTTTGGTTGGAGATGAAACCTGCAGGAAGGTAGATCTCAAGGAAGAGGATTGGTGACCACTGATCTAGAACATCATCTTTAAATACAAGCACTTGCCTTTAAGAAAGAAAAATGTGAACTTAAGAAAGAAATAGCTTTTTTGTCTTTCAAATGTAATACGATGTAACATAAAATGAGAGACAATTTAAAAATGAAAAATAATAAATAGTTGGTATGATTCTTTTCTATACCCATTGTGTATATATATATATATATATGAAAATGTAGACAATTGTAGGGTGGATGATACACAGATACACTAAACAGACACACAATACTGCAGAGCTGCATATTTAAAGTCTCACAAAATTGTTGTTTCAGGCTGGATGAGACGTTTACAGTCAAGGTGGCTGACTTTGGCATGGCACGGGACATCTTAGATAAAGAGTATTACAGCATTCAAGACCACAAAAGAGCCAAACTACCTATCAAATGGATGGCCATTGAGAGTTTACAGACTCAAAAATTTACCACCAAATCTGATGTAGTAAGTAATTATAATGGTTTTGTAAGTAATTGTGAGTAATGCACTTGTGCTTCTTTTGATTTTTTTAATTAATTAATTAATTTATTTATTTATTTATTTATTTATTTATTTTTACATACTGTATGTTCAGTGTATAGTGATCATTTCATTATTCATGAACAACATTATCTTATTTCATAAATCTTGTTTCTCATGTGTTCCCTAGTGGTCATTTGGTGTGTTAATGTGGGAGATGCTGACCAGAGGAGCAAGTCCATATCCTGATGTTGACCCATATGACATGACACCTTATCTAGTACAGGGACGGCGACTGCCGCAGCCTCAGTACTGCCTCGACTCCCTGTAAGAGAACATGGAAATCTGCTATTATTATTAATAATAATTTAACCGTTGAATGCTGTTCATATGGGCTATCTTATTATCTTCTTGGGTCCAAACGTTTTGCCATTTATCAAAATTTATAGAAAACTTCTTCAGTTGTTAGTTATTATTGTTACATTAAATAGCTGTCAGAAGTTTTTAGTTCAGTTCAGGGCAGGATTAGAGGTCAGTTTGTGTTTGTTAAACCATCATAACATCAACACTCATGTATGTCTGCATAACAGCCTTTCATTATGTTTACAAAAAGTGTTTTACTGGCTCTATGTAAATTGTTATTTCTTGGATCCCTGTAGGTGGTGTATCCTGTTGCAGTGTTGGAGCCCCGAGCCTGATTTCAGACCAACCTTCTCCATGCTGGTGAAAAATTTACAGGAGATTCACTCTATGTTGGAAGGAGAACACTATGTTAACCTGCAGGTGACTTACGTGAACCTGGAGCAAGGACGTCCATACCCCTCTATTGCTTGGGCATCTCCATCACTACCTGAGAGCCACAGCACTGAAACACTGGAGCGGTTGGAGAATAGTGGAGAAACTTAACCTTCAGCCAACATCACTGAGAGGTTTAAAGACACTTGTGGAATGTATGAAACAAATGTCATTTGGACAGAGTTTGGGGCACTAAAGCAACCGGCATTTTGGCAGTTTACAGTGTAGAGTTACTATTTTGCCAAAAGTATTAAATAAAATCCAGATTAATCCATCATGTTGGGTGAAATGCCACAGTCCCTTGAGTGGGCATGGCTAAGGTTCAGAGGACTTGTCACTCCAAATTCTGTCTGACTATTAGACATTTATAGTGCCTTGCTAATAGACGTTAGACACAAAGGATGAATTTCAGAAGTAAAGGATTCAGGAAGTAAAAAAATCCACTGACCAAAAAAAGACAATTATTACAATAATTTAATAACAATTTTCTTTTTCTTTTGTAAGTTAGAATGAATTCTTATTAGTTGAATTTTCAAGATGTTGCAAGATTTTGATGTTAATGATTTTGATAATATTTAATTTGCTGCTGTGTAATTTTTGACTGCAACTTCCAAACAACTTCCACTTTTGTAACAAGATTAACTCCACGTTACAGTTTACAGTAACATCACATGAACAAGCTGTCACACTCTATGTGACGACTGTGAAACTGGAATATGGTACCACATTTGTTCTCAGGTTTACTCTAGTCATTCTGGATTAGATGTTTACTGTATTCGGAAGACATGCAGTACTGTGCAAAAGTTTTAGGCACCCTATTTTCAAAAGTTTTAGTACAAACTTTGTTATAGATTTTTTATTTTATGGCTTCTACATTATCAAGTCAATACAAACAACATTTTAGATTCCCAAACATTAGTTTTCTAGCACAAAATTAAACGTTACAGAAAAATGTTTGTGTGTCATTAAAGAAAGCAGCATATTACGTAAGAGACACTTTTCAGACAAAAAACACAATGAAGGCTGCTGGGTTTTGCTGCAAAAATAAGAAGCAAGTGCAAAAGTCAAAGTCTCCAGAAGAACTGTGGCTGGTTCTGCAAGATGCTCAATAAAACTTACCAACTCATTTCCTTATAAAACTGTGCAAATTGTACCGGAGACTGCTATTTTTATTTTTTATTTTTTTGGCAAACCAAATATTGACTTTGTATCATTTACTACAGTTTGCTGCTCTTTACGGTATTTTTTTTTTTTAAATGTAGAAACATTTCATTTCATTATTTTGAAGGCATCTTTGCTCTACAGCATTTCTTTGCATGTGCCTAAAACGTTTGCACAGTACTGTATGTAATCTTGTTTTGCACTGAACAGTAGTTCATTTGTTTTATATTGTTACTTTGGATTAGCATTAGCATTGTATTGTTACTTGTTTTCTGACTGAGTTTGAACAAATGCCTTATATATCTCTCTTCATGCTTTTCATTATCACACATGCCAAAAATGTTAAAAGAGAGTTTATGTTTATTGAATGTAGAGCAATTACAGCATACTGAAATAGCCAGTGATTACATAATCCTGATATTTACTCATAATATGATGAGACTACTGTTCTTTCCTATTTAGACAAAGCCTATGTGTCTTTTACCCTAAATTTTTACCTGGGCCAGTTCTAATTATCTGCTGATGTAGGGGACAAATCGATCAAATGTTGTTCCAAAGAATTAAGTTAAAACATGAGCAAATTAAAATAAGCTTGCAAAATTGTGTATGGTTATTTGAGGTTATTCCTAACCTAGGGTTCCTTAAAACAAATTACAGTTGAGGCCAACAGTGTACATACACCTAAGCTAAAAATATGCAATCAGTTTTTCACAACTCCACACATTTCATGTAACCATACATTTCTTTTGGCAAATCAGTTAGGGCATCTACTTTTCTCACACCAGAGGCAATTTTTAAACAACTGATTAAAGATAGATTTATTTCCGCTTTAATTCACTATATCACAATTCCAGTGGGTCAAAAGTTTACATACATCAAGTTGACTGTCTCTTTACACAGTCTGGAAGATTCCAGAAATTGATGTAATGACTTTTAGTGGCTCCTTGTTGGAGAGTTCACATTATTAGGAGTTAACTGGGTTCACACCTGTGTCTGAAAAGGGCCTACCTTTAGGGCCAGTGCAATTTTGCCCTTGATACTATGGGAAAATCCAAGCAATTCAGCCAGGACCCCAGAAAAAAAATTCACAAGTCTGTTTTCTCATTAGGAGCAATTTCCAAACAACTGAAGGTACCATGAGCATCTGTACAAACAACTGTATGCAAATATAAAAATCTTGGGACCACATAGACACTGCATCATTCAGTAAGGAGGCACAAATGAACAACAACAAAAGAACTAGTGATGGAATTGGAGGCATCCAGTATCAAAATATGTACATCCACTATCAAAAGAGTCCTACATCATCATGTCTTGAAAGACTGGCATGCAGGCTTTTAATCTTAGGAGCACCATCCCAACTGTGACGCATGATAGGGGGGTGTTTTGCTGGAAAAGGGCCTGGTGCACTTCAGAAAAGAATGATCTAGGAATACTGAAGCAAAACCTAAATATCAGGCAGAAAGTTTAAACAACTGGGTCTTTCAGGAGGACAATGATCCTGAGCATACCTCCAAAGATGTAAATAAATGGCTTAAAGACAACAAAGTGTTGGAGTGGCCATCACAAAGCCCTAACCTGTATCCCATATAAAAATTTGTGAAAGGAAAAAGCATGTCTGAGTAAGGAGGCCCACAAACCTGACTGAGTTACACCAGTTCTATACTAATTGACTTCACACAGGGAATGTATGGTGACATGAAACATGGAGTTGTAAAAAAGAAAAAAAAAAGAGTTTGAATGTCTTTAGCCCGGGTGTATGTAAACTTTTCATTGCAGCTGTAGGTATCGCAAAACCAAAAGCAAATGTATACAGTCCCCTCCAAAAGTATTGCAACAGTAAGGCCAATTCTTTTGTTTTTGCTATACACTGAAGACATTTGAGTTTGAGATCAAAAGATGAATATGAGAAGATAGATCAGAATTTCAGCTTTCATTTCCTAATATGTACATCTAGATGTAAATAGATGTTGACCAACTTAGAACATGGCACTTTTGGTGAGCAAAAGTATTGGAACAGAGTGTGACTGACTTAAAATAAATAATTCTTATTATTTGGTTATATATATATATATACATATCCCTTGCTTTCAATAACTGCATAAAGCTGGCAACCCACTGACATCACCAAACTGTTGCATCCTTCTTCTTTGATGTGTTTCCAGGCTTGTACTGCAGCTTCTTTCAGTTTTGGGAGGTTTCTCCCTTCAGTCTCCTCTTATAAACATGATCATTCATGTTCTTGTCTAGATGTAAACATCAGGAAACGAAAGCTGAAATTCTAATCTGTCGTCTCATAATCATTTTATGAACTCAATCCCAAATGTCTTCAGTGTGTAGCAAAAAATACAAATAAAAAAATAGAATTGGCCTTGCATTCCGATACTTTCTGAGGGAACTGTATATGGTAATGTCTGTTCAACCACCGAAATATGGTTTTGCCAGTCAAAGTATAATATGAGCCTGTATTGCTGATATGTGTTGTGGTAGATGCAACGTGGTAGGATACTCTGGGCCTAATTACTATAAAAGCTTTTACATGAGTAATGAGGAGATCTTTTGCATTATCTAATGTACATTTTATTTATCGGGAATAACAATAAACAGAAAACATTAGCTCTTCTCTTCAGAACCTGAAGTAATCTACATTGAGGAATTCTGTTTGTACTCATCTTTGTTCTATGCACCAACAGAGGTCAGTATAGACTAAACAATGTGAGTTTTAAGTGTGTTGTATTATCGCTATATGTACATAGTACATCGAACAAGGTCTTAGAACCATTGTAGTTTGGTCATGCTAATTAGATTTGGATTTATTTATATGTGATTTAAGGCTAAATCTACTAAGTAAGTAATGACATTGATATTTTTGAACCATGTAAGATCAGTAATTTTAAAAAAAAAATGCAAAATATCTCTGATTTAATAATGACAAGTCATACTTGACTTGACATAAAGTAGCAGAAAGCACAGTGAGTTCTGAAATATTAAGGAACTAGTGCACTAGTGAGCTCTGAAGTATGAAAGCACTGACCAGTGGAGTGGAGTGCAGTGTGTAGGTTTAAAAAAATAGTGAAAACCTTGACAATCCAGTGCACGTATACGTCATAAACATGTCATCAATGTCATCAATTACTGACCATGATTTAATGATAATATTGTGTGGTCATAAAAATAGGAACATGCTTCTTCTTCTTCTTCTTTTTATTATTATTCCATTTTTCATTTTTGTCATAACTTGGACATCTGAATGGGGAGAGCTTTCTGCTGTAGACTATTTGCTACATTTGCTGTCAACTAAGGCATTTGCCAGAAATTGCTTTGTGGTTGTACTATGTATTCTGGTGAACTTTTGAGAATGTCTCAAAATGACTCAGGCGAGGATACTGCTGACAGCAGTTCTCCAGGGTAGGCTTTTGTTTAATTCATAATTAATGGCTTTATTACATAGCCTACTCTGCAGATGCTGGTGAACTGCAGAACTGGAAATTTAGTTAATTTCGTGTTTTATAACATTTTGTGGTCATATGTTTGGATAAAGTGCTATTATAAAAAAATTACACCGAAATTAAACATTAAAATATTGATCTTCAACCTATGGGCTGTTAAACCATAAAGTAACCATAGTGTCATCTTTGGGCTGAGCTGAAAAACAGCTAATAATCTGAGAATCACTGCTCCACATACGTCACCTATGGCTTGCTCACTAGAGACCTAAATTTACATTTGGATTTGTTTTCTGATTTAGGAATGCAGAATTATTTTTGTAATGCTGCTTTTTTGAAAATGTCTATTTTAAAAAGTGCTAAACAGATCAAATTAAATTGACATGTAGAACCTGAAACAGCACAACAGTATAACAGTCAGAGATCATTCCCTGCATGCAACTGGTTAATAAACTCAATAGCACAGCTATAACATTTTGTGCCTCTAGTGGTTATGAGATTATTTTATACCTTATTCCCATGGTAGCACAGAGTGTAGCATTGCCACCTTACTGCTCCAGGATGCTGGGTGCAATTCTGATTTTTTGTCTAAATTTTAGATACATTTTTTCATACGTTTGCTTATTTGGCAAATGTACAACTGGTATAGACTTTTAATATATATATTTTTTTATTATGGTCCTATTTGCCAACCTTGGCAAACCTGACCAAGATAAAGTGGTAAATGAACGTGAATGGATGAATGAATATGTAGGAATCAACAGCATGAATCCATGGACCCAACCTGCCTTGTGTCAACAGTTCAGGCTGGTGGTGGTATAATGGTGTGGGGAATGTTTTCTTGGCACACATTGGGCCCCTTAACACTAATCAAGCATTATTTAAATGCCACAGCCTATCTGAGTACTGTTGGTGGCCATCTGTATCCCTTTATTGCCACAATTTACCTGTCTTATAATAGCTACTTCCAGTATGATAATGCACCATGTCACAAACCACAAGTGGTTCCATGAACATGACAATGAGCTTAGTGTACTTCAGTGACCTCCCCAGTCACCAGATCTAAATCCAACAGAGCATCTTTGGGATGTGGTAGAACAAGAGATTCACAGCATGAATGTGCAGCTGACAAATCTATAGCAATTATGTAATGTAATCATGTCAACATGGACCAGAACCTTAAAGAAATGTTTCCAACACCTTGTGGAATCCATGCCAAGAGGAATTGAGGCTATTTAGCAAAGAGGGTCCTACCCAGTATTAGTATGATGTTCCTTATAAAGTGGCTAGCGAGTGTATACTTGTTTAATGTTTTTTGCTTGAAATTTTGCCAGAAAAATATGTATAATGCAGAAGGCATATCATAGGAAACCCCTTTTAACTGTTAAATGATACAAACTCTTTACTTGCAATTAAAGTGTGACTTTATTGGGCTGGACATAGAGAAACTAATTAAATCTCAACTCCAGGGGAATCGCTATAAAAGATAATGAATCTTAGATCCAGGTGCACTTAGTGCTCTAAGCACAGAGCATAGCACTGCAGGTACCTGTCATCTATAGGATACTGTGTTCCTCTTTGCTTTTGAAGCTTGTGTGTGTGGGTGGGTGGGGTGTATGTTTGAAAATAGAATATGAGTGCAAAAGCACAAGAGTAGGTAATTGGTCTATCTATTCAAATAAAGTTAGACATGTCATCCATAAATCTGCATTCATTTACTTGCATGATATTCATATCCAAACTACAACCCCAATTCCAAAAAAGTTAGGACACTGTGTAAAATGTAAATAAAAATGATTTGCAAAACTCATAAACCCATATTTTATTCACAATAGAACATAGAAAACATATCAAATGTTTAAACTGATGACATGTACCATTTTAAGGAAAAAAATAAGGTAATTGGGAATTTGATGGCAGCAACACGTCTCAAAAAATTTGGGACAGGGCCATGTTTACCACTGTGTAGCATCCCCTCTTCTTTTAACAACAGTCCGTATACATCTGGGAACTGAGGAAACCAGTTGCTGGAGTTTTGGGAGAGGAAAGTTGTCCCATTCATGTCTGATACAGGATTAAAGCTGCTTAACAGTCCTGGGTCTTCTTTGTCATATTTTACATTTCATGATGCGCCAAATGTTTTCAATTGGTGAAAGGTCTGGACCCGGACTCTTCTACTACGAAGCCATGCTGTTGTAATAGATGCAGTATGTGGTTTAGCATTGTCTTGCTGAAATATGTAAGGCCTTCCTTGAAAAAGACGTCGTCTGGATGGTAGCATATATTGCTCTTAAACCTGTATATACCTTTCAGCATTGATGGTGCCTTTCCAGATGTGCAAGCTGCCCATTCCAACACGGCGGTGTTTCTGGATCATGTTCACATATGGCTTTTTCTTTGCATGATAGAGCTTTAACCAGCATTTCTGGATGGCACGGCGAACTGTGTTCACAGACAGTGAGTTCTGGAGGTGTTTCTGAGCCCATGCAGTGAATTCCATTACAGAATCATGCCTGTTTTTAATGCAGTGCTGCCTGAGGGCCCAAAGATCACGGGCATGCAATATTGATTTTAGCCCTTGTCCCTTGTGTTCAGTTTGTCTTAACATGGCACAATATTTTGTGACTATTACATATTCCAGTTAACAGTACACACAGATATCTCTGATGTACAGTATGAGTGCTTATAGTAGAGTGTAAAACAACAATGGAAGGTTTTAACTTTTTTTAATTTGTTTCTAAAATGCATAGGATATGTTTATTTAACATTTATGGAAAGTCTCTTGTGCTTTCCCCCTCCATTTTTCCCCAGTTTGGTGTTGCCAATTCCCACCCACTAGCTAGCTCTGTCACACATCAGCTACCAACCAGGGACGATGGGGCAAACACTCCAGGGCACACAATGTCTTTTTGAGCTACTATTCATGCTGCATAACAGGGCAGTGTAACACACTCAAAGGAAAGTGCTATTTTCCCCTCATCTGTATACATGAGCTCACACTCACCACAATTGCCTAGTGTCGCTGTGATTGATAGGGGAGAGAGTATGCCACTCCTACCACCCAGAGAGCATGGCCAATTTTGCTCTGTTGACTCCTGGCTATGGATGGCTGTGACATTGTTAGGATTTGAACTTGGGATCTCCCTTCAATTGGACAAACACTTTTTTGGTTGCACAACTTGGGAGCCCATGTCAGTACTTCATAAGTCAGCAAGTTTTCCAGTTGAGTCTCTAAGACAGAGTATGTGTTGCTCTTTAATTAATAAGAAAAATTGCTGTAATATAAGAGGAAGAAAACATGTCTGGACATCCTGTTAGAGAAAAACAATCAACTTTGGGGTTGTGCCATTATTTTCTTATAACAGTACATTCTTCTGGTATTAACCCCCTTTCCAGAAAAGTTGGAAATTTTTCTAAAATGCAATAAAAACAAAAATCTGTGATTTGTCAAGTCTGTTGAAACTTTAATTAACTGACAAAAGTACAAAGAAAAGATATTCAATGTTTTCACTGACCAACTTAATTGTATTTTGTAAATATAAACAAATTTAGAATTTGATGCCTTCAACGCACTCAAAAAAAAAAGCTGGGACAGAGGCATGTTTACCACTGTGTTACATCACCCTTCCTTTTAATTACACTTTTTAATCATTTGGGAACTGAGGATACTAATTGTTACAGTTTTGCAAGTGACAAGCCATGCTGTTGTAGCATGTGCAGAATGAGGCCTGGCATTGTCCTGCTGAAATAACCATGGACTTCCTGGGGGCGAGTGGTGTCCATCTCATGTGGGGGTGACTGCGGTCATTGTCTTCAGGTTCAATGGGAAATGAAAGAGAAGGTTTGTGTCTGCTTGTTTAATGTTTTTTCCTGTGATTCCAGTGAACCATAATTTGCTATGTGGTAGCTGGCATGGAATCCGTGACAAAATATTGGGGACTAGACCGGCATCTCTCCACAATGTCAGCATTTAGTGGAGCAGATCCAGTGATGCCAGAACCAGTGAGCTAAGTGGCAAAAGTGAAGCCAGCTATCCTGGAGAGGGGATTTGGAGAGAGATTCACCGTCTGATTGGGAGCTACATGACTGCTTGAACGTTGAGCACGTCATGTCTACCCCAAGGAAGGAACTGCTATGGGACATCAAAAAGAAGATCTACAGACTGTCAGCCACAGGAACCTACCAGGTGACAAGAGCCATTGAGACAGGAAAGGGAGATGAACAAGACACAGAAAGGTTGGACCCAATTGATGAAAAGGCTTGCGTCGACTATATCTTTCATTATATTGGGTCTGAGACACTGTTAGCTTTTGAGGATGAGGGAATGATTCAGTTGTTATGTTTGAGTAATCTGTTGACTAACATTATCCAGAGTACTGACACTGTAAGTCCATCAGCTTTGTGTGCTGCTTCCGCCATGTCATCAATGGGCGACAGTATTTAACACGATGGAAGCCATTGCTACCAGCTTCGTATTGCCGATGCTCACTTGCCTGCGTTTGTGTTGTTAGTCCACTCCATATTTCTATTGTGATATTTCTGGTTTTTGACCTGTACCTGTCCCATCTCCGAGCTTGATCTGTCCTTTGATGTCTGTTTGCTGCCTAGATTTGTATATAGTCACACTGCTGTATTTTTGTAAATATCAAAACATTGTATATATTCACCAGTAGTAGGGGTGCAACTGCCATTTATGTTGGGTATGGGTTTTTGTCTCTGTTTTTGGTAAGGGAGTGTAGGGAAGCTAATTGTCTTTTGTTTTTCTTTTTAGGTAAGTTCGTCTCCCTTAAACAGTGTTTTTCGTTTGTTGTTTTGGCCTTGGTCCACCCTGAAGTTTTCCCGGTTTATTTGTGGTGTTCAGTAAATGTATATATCCTGTAAGCATTACAATATATATCACCCTTTTGCTCTTACTCCTGTGTGTCTCATTCCTGACTACATTGAACACCATATACTTACTCACTCCACCTTACGTTACCCCTTGCCTTTATTTACGCTGTGCAACCTAACCCTAGACTGAGTCATAACATGAGTCAGAGGTCATCAGGGCTGTGCTGAGTGTCATCATACTTATCAACAAAGAGTAGACTGCTGTCCCAGAGATGAAGCATTTTCTGAGGTCCCACCTAGGTGAAAAATCTAGTACAGAGCTGTTCCAGCAACTAATGGATGCAAAGCGACAAAGAACCCCCACAACAATTCCTCTATAGAATGACTGGACTAAAGCAAAAAATTTCAGCCAGAGCAGAGTAGAGAGGAGAAAAGTTTGACCCCAGAACATTTCAACAAGTATTCCTCCACTCTGTTTACCAAGGTCTTGGTGCAAAACAGGAAGCTATTCACCAGCAGTTGAAACCAGTACTTTCGAATAGTCAAGTCAGCAATGAGGAGATTCTTAGCCATGTGATGAAAATTGTTAGTGATGAAAAGAGCACCAGCATCAACTAGGTCATGGTGCACACCCAAAAGTAACACACACACAGTGTCCAGGCTGAGACAGAGCACTTGAGTATGGGCTGGTCTGGGGAGGCAAGAAAGGACAACAGAGAGACATGGACAATACAACAGCTAAGTGACCAGATGGAGGCCCTCATAAACACGATCACCTCCCTGATGGATCAGTAGACAGCAATCATGCAATCCACTCATCTAGGCAGCTACAGTCCCAACCTGTAAGTTCCCCTTCCCAGCCTACTGCAAAACACCAGCAAAAGAAAAGCTCTAAAATGGCCAGTGCATCCGAATCAGAGTTAAGGGAAAAGGTAGATTGCAAGGCATCTACGGGCAGGCCATCCCATATAATGGATGGGTGGAGTTAACCATCAGTCTCTCTGGAAATGAAGCTATCCAGGACACATTTCTAGTTAGCCAGCTTCCCTTGCCCTGACCACTAGTAGTTGCTATTGTGCTCAGTGCGATCATAAATGAATGCACAGCCAACAAAAGTGATTGATTTTCAGTCTCTTCCGTAAAGCATTTGGTATAGAGGAGGAAGAGGCAAGCATAATAGTTTCATTCAGACTAAACCAACTCAGAGACAGGATTCATCTCCAAACAAAATCTAACACACCTGTTTTAGTTTGGATGGCCAGGCAGGCACGGTTATCATTGAAGCTAAAGTCTTCAGGATGGTAAGATCTCCAGTGATTTCCAATCACACTAAATGAGAGATTATGGACCCTGGGTTCAATCTAGCATATAGATTAAATTATGGAGATTGGCATATCAGGCATACAGAACACTGATATTCCACAGCCAAAAGCTGAGTCCAACAATGACCCTACTCCCTACAGCTCCCCTGGTGAACTATGGCAACCACCAGTTGACCCTAGCCATCTTAGTCAAGGACAGTGACAGATAGTGGAGAAGATGGTCTATGAGGAGTAATGACATAGTGTGTATTCCCTCACTAAAAATGTCAGATTCAAAGACAACATCCCTGTGCAAATAATGTATGCATCCAACCCAAACCACTGTATAAAGAAGTCAAGGAATCCATCCAAGAGCTATTGGTAAAGGGGTGGGTAGTAAAGTCCCAGTTACCCTATGCTGCCCCAATTGTATGTGTCCAAAAATGGATGAGACCTTAAAGCTGTGTATTGACTATTGGCTACTAAACAAAAAGACCATACCTGAATATATCCAGGACCTGATAGATTCCTTAAGGAGGCTACAGCTTTTCCATCTTAGACCAAGGCAAAGCCTACCACCAAGGCTTCACTGCTGAGGGGTCCAGGCACCTAACTGCATTCGCAACCCCCTGGGGCCTGTATAAATGGGTAAGGATCCTTTTCGTTCTATCCAGTGCACCTGCAGCTTTCCAAAGGAGCATGGAAGAGACACTCAAAACCCTGTGAGATGAATGTTGAACCCTCTATTTAGATGACGTTCTCTGTTTATCAAAGTTATTCACAGATCATGTCGGAATTTTGTGGTGCAGGCCCTCCAACGCCATGGGGTAAATCTGTGACAAATTTAGCAACTACTTTTTTAGTGCATGCCACATTGACAGACACATGTGGAGACTTGCGAGAGAATGGAGTAAGCTGCATTTAGAAGATCGTTTTCTGTGTTGCAGGACCGTAGGGTGAAAACAAATAGGCATGCCACCTACAAAAAGACAGTCCTCACCTATTTACATGATGACATGGGGCATGTTGGCATAGAAAGGTTCTTAAGCCTGGCATGAGATTGCATCTATTGACCTTTCATTAAAAGGGAGATAGGGCAGTATGTTACATGAAGATTTCACTGCATAAACCAGAAGAAACTAGCCTAGCAAGACAGAGCCCCAATGGGAAGTATCACCTCCAGTGCACCCCTGGGGCTTGTTTGCATTTATTTCCTCCACCTAGAACCCAGTTGATTTGAACACATCTTGATAGTCTTCACTAGGTTCACCCAGGCCTACACCACCAAAAACAAAGCTGGAAAGACAGCCACAGATTGAATCTTTAATGATTTCATCCCCAGGTTCAGATAGCCTGCTAAGTTGTACCACAATCAGGGAAGAAAATTTGAAAATGACCTTTTCTGAATGAAAAGACAGCTGTCTGGGCCAAGTCATTCAAGGACCATATTACCCTCAAAGCAATCCAGAGGATGTTGGTGGAGGAGCCCAATACTCCACGGGGCTGTGCTGAGAAACGGGCAGAGAAAATGTCAGAAACATACAAGATAGCAAGCAATAATAGTCAGCATTGAAGTGCAAAGCATTATTATAACAGAAGGAACAGGGGCATTACCCTCCAGCTTGGTGACAAGGTCCTAGTTCATAATCTCAGTGAAAAGGGCGGTTCAAGCAACTTAAATCCTACTGGTAAAAGAGCATCTACATTATTCAAGAGTAGATAGTGACAACCTGATTTATAAAGTGAGTCTGGGGGACTAGGAGGGCACCCCCTCCATACTCTCCATTGGAACCTGCTGCTTCAAGTAAATAACTTACTAATAAAACTCTAACATATTAGGCTGAAAAAAAAAACCCAGACCAGAGTGAGAGCAGAAACTTTTGGAGTTGCCAAATCAACAATTCACTACATTCTTAAAAAGAAGGAATGCACTGGTGAGCTCAGCAACACCAAAAGGCTTGGAACACCACTAAAGACAACTAAAGTGGTTGATCGCAGAATTCTTTCCTTGTTGAAGAAAAACCCCTTCACAACGTCTAGCCAAGTCAAGAACACTCTAGACGAGGTAGGAGTATCATTGTCAAAGTCTACAATCAAGAAATTAATTCATGAATGTAAATACAGAGGGTTTATCTCAAGATGCAACCCACTGGTAACACTCAAAAACAGAAAGTCTAGATGAGATCTAAAAAAGCCTGCCCAGTTCTGAAAGATTCAAGATTCTTTGGACAGATGAAACCAAGATTAACTCATACCAGAATGATGGGAAGAAAAGTGTATGGAGAAGGAAAGGAAGGGCCAAAGCATGCCACATCGTCTGTCAAACATGGTGGAGGAAGTGTTATAACATGGGCAGTGGAACTGGGTCACTAGTATTTATTGATGATGTGACTGATATGAGTAGCAGGAGGAATTCTGAAGTCAATAGAGCTATACTTTCTGCTCAGATTCAGTCAAATGCTGTAAAACTGCTGTAAAACTTTATTTGGAATTAATAAGTCCTAAGTACAATTGGCCTGGAGGTGGCTGATTGATGAGTCGAGCACTCAACGGAAATACCGGGGGGCGAGGGGTTTCTGTCTCATGCGGGGGTGACTGCGGCCACAGGCTTCAGATTCACTGCAAGATACAAGAGAAGCCCCATGTCCAGTTGTTTAATGTTTTTCCCTGTGTTTCCAGTGAACTATAATTTGCTGCGTGGTACCTGGCACATAACCCATAACACAAGCATTAGTGTGGAGAATACACATTACAGTTCAAATTAATGTGTGTTTTTCTACTACTTAGAGGGTTCCTGTAAGAAGCAGAGGGAACTGTGTTATAAGAAAAAGAGCGAAAATATCTCTTATTGACACATCTACACACCCCATTACCAGATGTCTCAGTCTCTGGAGTTCAGCAGTCATTCTATGGTTAATGACTGCTTTCACACCTGCTACTCCTTTTCTATATAAATGACATTTTTCAAAGTGATTGCTGCAAAGTTTTTCCAGTTCATTAGTTAGGCTGGGCTAATGGGTTCTTAGGTCACTATTAGGTCACTCTATTTAGTCTCTGAATTGTTTTTCTAATAATTGACTTTGTATTACCCTCTGTATCTTTTTGCCTCTGCTTTTTGGTTTGAACTTGGACAGTTTTACAGCTTCTGATCACAGGAATGTGATTCAGTTTTCGGCTGTTGTAGATTTTGTTAACCTCTAAGCTCTGCACATGGATCCGCTTAACTCCACTGCATCCTCATGCGTACACTTGAGTTACCTCCACCTTTTCTTTTCAGATTCTATTCATTTAGCCTTGAGCTGGTATGCAACTAGCGAATAGCATCTGGTGTGAAACTTTTTTTTTTTTTACCTCCTCCACATCTTTTCAGTATTATCACACAATGGTGAGGGTGATTATATATATATATAAAAAAAAATCTCTTAAAGGTCACAAGGAGCCAAGGTTGGTATTGACATATTCTCAGGAGTTGAATGTGTCTGTAAATGTGAGTTAATTGAAAAATGCTTGCTGCACCATGAAAAGGAGCATTTGAAAGTTTCAAGGCTGTGCAAGCCAATGTGGGCACTCTGGAGTATAAAGAATATATACAGTGAGGAGAACAGTTCTAAGCCAGAGCTTATCTTAGCTTGCCTCCCAAATGCTTCATTTATTTTTCTACATTTGTCATGAAAGTACACTGTTTCATAGCACATGTGTGTATGTTAGAAAACAAGTAAGGAAACCTTAGCACACAACAATTTGTTCATTTGCTTTTGTTCTTTTGTGCCACCTGCGCTGCAGTGTCCTCTCACAGAACTCTCACTGTTGAGTAAACAGGAGCTTTTTACTTTCATGCAGGCATGAGCAAGCAAGTCAGATATGAAGCTCACAACTTTGACTGCATTGAAAATGTTAATTCACTTCCCTTTGGAAAAAATAATAGCTATTTCAAGACCTGATGTACGCTAAACAGTATGCTGCTAAAAAGGAAAAACAGCCTACACTGGGTGCTTTCTAACATTAAATGCAGTATTTGCTTTTTAATTAATGTCTTTGTATAGTCTCTCTACCAAGGGTTGGAAACAAGCACTGAACTGAAACAGCTTCTTTCTGGTGCTTCTGTTGTAGATGAAGTACTTTTATTGCAGGTGATAAAGACCAGCAGTAATAAGTGAAAGACAGAGATGCCCTGGGGCTTATGCCCAGTGATACTGTAGAATAAAGCATCAGAGCTACCCAGCTGGAGTGTTACACAGAAACACACTAGTAAATGTCACTGACACCAGTAAACATACCACATACACAATGACCATAGACGACCCTTGTATCACCATCTCAAAAATACAAAATGAATGATCTCAAAAATACAAAATGAAGCACTGGGCTTAACAAGAATGACACCATCTAGCCATTGTTACAGTGTGTCTGGTGACTGCCTATAGAGACAAAAACAGAGGACCAACTTCAGAGGTACAAGTTTGGTGCCTATTACCCTTCCCTATGAGTGTATCAGTCACTGTAACTACATTAAATGAGATTTTATTATCTTGAAACAAATATTTCAAGAAATAATTTGCATGTACTTTCCTTTTCTACTTGGGCAATAATGTTGAATAAGATTGAATAAGCAATAAACAGAAAACTGTGCTCTTGGGTCTTGAGACTGTTATTTATTTATAACATTGCATTCATTCTAACACCTTCTCTTCAATCCAAGGGAAAAGTCACAAGACCACATTTTTCTGTGCTAACCTGCGAATCCAAAGGAATCAAATACAATTTAATCTGACTGGCTGAATTACCTCAAACCTAATCCACAAAACAACAGAGGTACTGTATATAATTCTTTATATTGTCAGACTTAGGACTTGACTTGGAACTTGCTAGAAGAAATATTGTAAAATAAACCTCAGCTGAGAAACACAAAAGTTATTTTTGAGGAGAAGCTCAAGTTAAAAAAATTTGGTTTCATGGAGGGAAGAATATGTTCCGATTCATAAAGTGAGAAGAAATGTGGGTGTAGAAAAATGTTTGGATGTTGCTGTCAACAATTGAGATGTAATACAATTGGCGGTTGGATGGAGGTGCATGTGAATCTCTCTAGAAGTGACAGTTCTCTTATTCATGATTTTTTTTGTCACTAGAGAGATTTTTGCTAGGCTTATATGAAGGACTTATTAGGGGACACTCTGGCAGAACACAGAAGAATATTACGCTTCCAAAGACAGAGCATGTCTTTTGTTATGAGACCTCCCCTGCCTGTGAGTAGTCTAAATATAAGATGGTTGCTTGTCACTGCACAAGTGACAGTTTGATTACCAGGTCTGATTTATTTATTTATTTATTTCTATATATATTTTTTTTTTGTGAAAACAATGGCACAAACATGTTTAGGCAAAAATCAAAACTGCCAACTACTTCTTCTACAGGCAAAATGGGTCCAATACTCCAAATATGCACAAACCAGCATGTTTGTCTATATATCCTATAGACAGCATGGCTACTGTTGCAAAATGCACAGTAATATTTAAAAGGAACATCTTGCATTACACTTTAATGAGGCCGTATTAAAAATACTGACTACAAAAGTAGGCTATGGCAAAACCAACCTGGCAACACTGCAATGTAATGAAATCTGCTCAGTTCAAAGACCTCTCAAAATTATTCTAACAGTAGAGAGTGTCCTAGGAAGATGTCTGCAGCTATGTAAAATCTGCAATGACTGCATGTTTCATGGCTGTGCTTTTTCATTTAATTCTTTTGCTGTTTGAAGTATACCACTAACCTTAGCAACCTGAGAGTCATGCAATAGACATTAAAATTTATTGGATGCAGAAGCAGAGGACTGGTTCCTTATGAAAGGATTTTGCATACTCTCACCCAAGAGTCATAAGCATTGGAGATCAAAATGATGACTTTTGTCGAATGATGGAGTCCCCATTACACAAAGGCACTGCTTCTGTCACTCAAGGTGTGCCCCAAGGCTCAGTTCTTGGTCCCCTCTTTTTTATCATATCCATACTACAAATTGGACAAATTAACTGTAGTCATGGTCTCATCTTTCAATGTTATACAGATGACACTCAGTTATATTATTTTTTTCAATGGGTTGCTCCCATTCAGGGTCGCCACAGTGGATCAACTGTCTGCATATATTGATTCTGGCACATGTTTTACACCAGATGCCCTTTTTGATGCAACCCTCCCAATCAGTCAACAAATTCCCATTCACCATCCAGCTCACCTCTATGTACTGTTAGATAGTTGTGCTGGCTGAGTCACAAAGCTCTCTGTAGCCCTAGATGTGTTTTTGTATAGTTTTCCACTACCAAATATGAGCCATGGTGATTTCTTTAGCCTGATTTGAATCAGACAAAATGCTAAATGCAGCAGACACTTTGCTGTGTATGAACCAGGACCACCAGAGCAATGGAGGTGAGCTGGCATTTGACCCAGCACTTTTCAAACTACTGGGATGGTGACCAAGCATTTCAGGCAATAACATACAGGCCTGACTCAGTTAAAAAAACAATCAAAACTTCCAGTTCAGATGGGGGGTGGGCCGACCTTCCAAAATTCCTCCAAGAGCACAGCAACTACTCATCCAGGAAGTCACAAAAGACCCAAGGACAACATCAAAGGACCTACAGGCCTCTCTTGCATCAATAAAGGTCACTGTTCATGACTCCACTATCAGAAAGACACTGGGCAAAAATGGCATCCATAGAAGAGTGGTGAGCTGAAAACCACTGCTCGTTTATTTGTCATTTGTACGGATGTCAGTGACAGTTGTACATTGAAATGCTTAAAGTGAGGTACAGGTATTCCACAGCAATTACTCAAAAAAACAACAACAAAAAAAAGGCTAGTAAAGTGCAGTTGATAGAATTAAAAACAGTTTAAATAATATATGAGGTATATATGTTGTATTTTGTGCAAATTAAGCAGTACAGTGCAAATATAGTGCAGATCCTGGCTGCTAACCCAGAAGAACATTAAGGCTCATCTGAATTTTGCCAAAACACACCTTGACGATCCTCAAACGTTTTGGGAGAATGTTCTGTGCACTGATGATTTGACAGTGGAACTGTTTGGAAGACAGGGGTCCGGTTACATCTGGTGTAAACCAAACACAGAATTCCACAAAAAGAACATCATACCTATGGTCAAGCATGGTGGTGGGAGTGTGATGGTGTGGGGATGCTTTGCTGCTTCAGGGCCTGGGCAACTTGCAGTAAAATCCTAAAGGAGAATGTCTGGTCTTCAGTTTAAACTCAAGCGCAACTGGATTATGCAGCAAGACAATGATCCAAAGCTCAGGAGTAAGTCCTAGTTCTAGAAGTAAGTGAAAGACTGATCTCCAGTTATCAGAAGCATTTGGTTGCAGTTATTGCTGGTAATGGTGGCACAACCAGATTTGAAGTTTAAGGAGACAATTAGTTTTTCACATAGGTGTTGGATAACTTTTTTTCACTTCAATAAAAATAAATAAATAAGTAAAAACTTTATTGTGTATTTACAGTGTTACAACCCGCTATATTCTGCGGGTATGTTTTGTGTGTTTGGGATGTGATATCTGTGCAGGTCGAGCCATTCCAGACTCCAGTTCAGGTCTTCCTGCCCTTCCCCAGCTTTGTGTGTTGCTTCTGCATGCAAGATGACATCATTAATGGGTGACGGTATTTAAAGGCGAAGGAAGCCAGTGCTATCAACTTTGTTTTGCTGATGTGCACTTGTTGGCCTTTGTGCTTGTTAGTTTGTGCTGTATCTTCCTTATGATTATTCTGGTTTTTGAACTGTGCCTGTCCTGACTCTGAGTTTGATCTGCTCTTAATGTCTGTTGTTGTCTAGATTTGTACATAGTCACATTGCTGTATTTTTGTAAATATCAAACATTGTATATTCACCGGTAGTAGGGGTGCGACTGCCATTTTTGTTGGGTGTGGGTTTTTGTCTCTTTTTTTGGTAAGGGAGTGTAGGGAAGCTAATTGTCTTTTGTTTATCTTTTTCTTTTTAGGTAAGTTAGTTTCCCTTTAACAGCATTTTTTTTGTTTGTTGTTTCAGCCTTTGCCCACCATGAAGTTTTCCCTAGTGTATCTGTGTTGTACAGCACATGTGTATATACTTTGTAAATACCACAATATACAGGTGCATCTCAATAAATTAGAATGTCGTGGAAAAGTTCATTTATTTCAGTAATTCAACTCAAATTGTGAAACTCGTGTATTAAATAAATTCAATGCACACAGACTGAAGTAGTTTAAGTCTTTAGTTCTTTTAATTGTGATGATTTTGGCTCACATTTAACAAAAACCCACCAATTCACTATCTCAACAAATTAGAATACTTCATAAGACCAATAAAAAAAACATTTTTAGTATATTGTTGGCCTTCTGGAAAGTATGTTCATTTACTGTACATGTGCTCAATACTTGGTAGGGGCTCCTTTTGCTTTAATTACTGCCTCAATTTGGCATGGCATGGAGGTGATCAGTTTGTGGCACTGCTGAGGTGGTATGGAAGCCCAGGTTTCTTTGACAGTGGCCTTCAGCTCATCTGCATTTTTTGGTCTCTTGTTTCTCATTTTCCTCTTGACAATACCCCATAGATTCTCTATGGGGTTCAGGTCTGGTGAGTTTGCTGGCCAGTCAAGCACACCAACACCATGGTCATTTAACCAACTTTTGGTGCTTTTGGCAGTGTGGGCAGGTGCCAAATCCTGCTGGAAAATGAAATCAGCATCTTCAAAAAGCTGGTCAGCAGAAGGAAGCATGAAGTGCTCCAAAATTTCTTGGTAAACGGGTGCAGTGACTTTGGTTTTCAAAAAACACAATGGACCAACACCAGCAGATGACATTGCACCCCAAATCATCGCAGACTATGGAAACTTAACACTGGACTTCAAGCAACTTGGGCTATGAGCTTCTCCACCCTTCCTCCAGACTCTAGAACCTTGGTTTCCAAATGAAATACAAAACTTGCTCTCATCTGAAAAGAGGACTTTGGACCACTGGGCAACAGTCCAGGTCTTCTTCTCCTTAGCCCAGGTAAGACGCCTCTGACATTGTCTGTGGTTCAGGGGTGGCTTAACAAAAGGAATACTACAACTGTAGCCAAATTCCTTGACACGTCTGTGTGTGGTGGCTCTTGATGCCTTGACCCCAGCCTCAGTCCATTCCTTGTGAAGTTCACTCAAATTCTTGAATCGATTTTGCTTGACAATCCTCATAAGGCTGTGGTTCTCTCGGTTGGTTGTGCATCTTTTTCTTCCACACTTTTTCCTTCCACTCAACTTTCTGTTAACATGCTTGGATACAGCACTCTGTGAACAGCCAGCTTCTTTGGCAATGAATGTTTGTGGCTTACCTAGTGAACCAAACTGAGAGACCATTTTGAAGGCTCAGGAAACCTTTGCAGGTGTTTTGAGTTGATTAGCTGATTGGCATGTCACCATATTCTAATTTGTTGAGATAGTGAATTGGTGGGTTTTTGTTAAATGTGAGCCAAAATCATCACAATTAAAAGAACCAAAGACTTAAACTACTTCAGTCTGTGTGCATTGAATTTATTTAATACACGAGTTTCACAATTTGAGTTGAATTACTGAAATAAATGAACTTTTCCACAACATTCTAATTTATTGAGATGCACCTGTACATTACACCCATGCCTTTTATTACACTGTGCGAAATAACCCTAGACTGGGTCGTAACAACAGGTTGCCTTTGTTTCATGTTGTATTTCATTTGAAGATCTAAAACTATTTAGTATGAGATATAAACAAAAACAGAAGAAATCAAATCAAATACAGCACTGTAAGTAAGGCTTGCTGGATGTTTAGTGAAACTGTATTCTACAGTAACAATTGCATTCCTATTGTGGAACGTGAACATGTCCTCAATTTTTAAAACATATTTTAGAATTAGTGCTATCTGTTATTAGTTGCCTGGGGAGTAAAATGCAAAATGAAACATGTGGGGTTAAAACAAACTATTCTGACATTCATTAAAAGGTGTGTTGTGCCCTGTCATTGTATTATAATCAGACCCTGGCTCCATATAGTGCTAAAAGCAAAAATACATAGTTAGTCTGTATGTTTTTATAGACAAAGCCACCCATGGTATGAACATGCATATATGTGTTTGCATTGCTTCCTGTTTTCAGTTAGTTTTAGAAACTGACAAGGGTGATGTCAGATATGTTTGTGGTATTAGCACCTGTGTATTGTACTCATATTTGGTCCACCACTCACTGGCCTTCAGCATCATAACTTACCAGAAAGCCAAAGTGCTCCCACACATCAGACCTTAAAGATTTGGGAGAATCTTCCAGTTCCTGCTTGCAGCTGACTGTAGCGTGCTTTAAAAATGTATTATTAACAAGCTTTGATTACTGATTAGAGATTTAAGAGTAGTCCCCTGAAATCTCATTTTACTGAGGAAGTGAAGGTGAACACAAAGCTTTGTTTGAGAGAAAAAATATAGCAGCATAAAAATATGTTAAATATTATTGTGTATCAAGTATTTTGATGAAACTATTCTGTTATTTTCTTGAGCTTTAATAGAACTGATTTTTTATCCTGCTGTTCCACTGTTACATTTCCTACCTTACTGACATTTCAAAATATTCAGATTTCCACAGTCTTGTTTGACAGCTTCTTCTTATGCTGTCTCTTATTTGTGGAAACTACAGTACATAATAGTGGCATAGTGAAAGGTTGTTGGTATTTTTTTGGCTCTGGATTCCTTGTTTGAAGCTGTTACATTTCAGACCCCTCTGCAATACACTAGAGATATACCACCTGAAGAAGACAGCAGTATTATATTTTTATTCTCAACTAGCTAGAGGTTGTCACACAGAGTTAGTAAATTGTGGATGTACTATCTCAGATAAGTGTTCATATTGTTGATTATTTCGTGCACATAATGTAGTCTGTTTAATATGTCCTTTAATTTGTTAATGTATCTTTCAGAGTATTGGTCACTGTGGGATTTGATTATCTTATCTAAAAGCTTATCTAAGCTCTTTATTTCTTCCAGGGAGACAAGCAAGGATGAGTCATAGTCATAATCAACCAGTGACTAAGAAACACATTTTTCACAGCTCTTATCTTTATTAAACATGTCTTGCTATTCTCATGTTCTTGTCGTCTTAGATCCCAACCTATGCCAAATGAAATTCCAATATACAAAGATATAAAAAAAAGTCTACACACCCCTGTTAAAATGGCAGGTTTTTATGAAAAAAAAAATGAAATGAAGATAAATCATGTCAGAACTTTTCCCACCTTTAATGTGAAATTGCAAAGTATACAAATAAAGTGAAAAACAATCAGAAACTTTTTTAGGGGAAAAAAGGAAAAAATAAAAAACTTACAATAACCTAGTTCCATAAGTGTGCAACCCTAAAGTAATACTTTATTGAAGCACCTTTCGAATTTATTTCACCACTCAGTCTTTTTGGCTAAGAGTCTATCAGCATGGCACATCTTGACAATATTTTCCCACTCTTTCTTGCAAAAACATTCTAGATCCATCAAACTGTAAGGGAATCTCCTGTGTACAGCCCGCTTCAGGTCACCCCACAGATTTTTTGTTGGATTTGGGTCTGGGCTCTGGCTAGGTCATTCAAAAACATTAATCTTTTTTTGGTTAATCCATTCCTTTGTTGATTTGGATGTATGCTTTGGGTCATTGTCTTGCTGAAAAGTGAAATTCCTTTTCATCTTCAATTTACTAGCAGACACCTGAAGGTTTTGCCCTAAAATCGACTGGTATTTGTAGCTATTCATGATTTTCT
This sequence comes from Cranoglanis bouderius, assembly GCA_023630585.1. Classification (NCBI taxonomy): domain Eukaryota; kingdom Metazoa; phylum Chordata; class Actinopteri; order Siluriformes; family Cranoglanididae; genus Cranoglanis; species Cranoglanis bouderius. The sequence goes on from CM042537.1 coordinate 13,352,942, forward strand.
CCACATTGACAAAGCCCCAGTTCTGGCTGAAGAAAAGCAGCCCTAAAATGTGATGCTGCCACCATCATGCTGCACCATGGGAATGGTGTTGTTTTGGTCATGTGCTTTTTATTGCACGAACATACCCTTTGAAATTATGGAATTATTATACCTTTTGTAATTGGTATCATCACACAATAATACATTTTGCCTCAAGGTTTGGGGTGATGAGCTTGGTTGAACTTGGATGGTTTTTTTTTTTTTGGCTTCCATCTAGCCACCCTACCCCATAGCCCAGACATGTGAAAAATACGAGAGAATGTTGTCACATGCAGAGACTGATCAGTACTTGTCCGATATTCCTGCAGCTCCTTTAACTTTGCCATTGGTCTCTTGGCAGCCTCCCTAGAAATTTTTGTCTTGTCATTTAATACATTTTGGAGGGACATCCTATTCTTGGTGATGTCACTGTGGTGTTCCATTTTCTCTATTTGTTGTTGATGGCCTTTACGGTGTTCCATGGTACAGCTAACGTTTTGGAAATTCTTTTATACCCCTCTCATGATTGATACCTTTCAACAAGTGAGAGACCATGCATGCTTTGTAAGTGCTTTGCAGACCATGGCTTCAGTAGTCAGATGAATCCAAAAAGATGTCAAGAATATCCTACAGAAACAGCTCGTCTTTATTTGAGGTTAATCAGAATAATTTCATTGATGACAGCTGTATGATAATTAGTTTTGAACATGAGATTGAATGTGATTGGTTCATTCTGAACCACATCCCCAATTAGTAAAGGGCGTGCACACTTATGCAACCAGGTTATTGTAACTTTTTTATTTTTCTTATTTTTTCCTAAAATGTTTCTGATTGTTTTCGACTCAATTTTTACATGTTGTAATTTCACATTGAGGATGGAAAAAGTTGTGACATTTGTTGGGACCGGCACTGACTTATCTTGTGATTTATCTTGGTTTCACATTTTTACATCACAAAAACCTGCCATTTTAACAGTGGTATCTAGACTTTTTACAGTTGCAATCAAAATTATTTAACCCCCATTGACAGGTTTATTGTCAAAATTGAAAGACTTTCAGTTGTTTGCAATGAACAAATCAAACAAAAGCAATTGAAATAGTTCAACACAACAAATGCTTCAAGTGGTTTCCCCAAATTCAACTGAAAATGCAGTTTATAATGACTTCTCCAGTTTCAAAATTATTCAAACCCTTCATGGCAAGCATCTTTAGTATTTAGTAGAGCACCCTTTTGCTGTTATGACCTGCTGCAGACAAGATGCATAGCCAGACACCAGCTTCTGGCAGCATTCCTGAGGAATCTTAGCCCATTCCTCATGAGCAATGGCCTCCAGTTCAGTAATATTCTTGGGTTTGCGTGCTGCAACCGCTTTCTTCAAATCCCACCAGAGATGTTCTATGGGGGTTCAAGTCAGGTGACTGATGGCCCTGTAGAATCTTCCAGGACTTCTTCTGCAACCAAGCCTTGGTGGAATTTGAGGTATGCTTGGGATCATTGTCCTGTTGGAAGGTCCAATGACACCCAAGCTTCAGCTTCCTCACAGATGGCATGACATTTTCTCCCATCCATCGTGCCAAAAAGTTCTGCGTTTAGTATGCGCAATACTGTGCTCACTGAGACCTCAGTGCCTGTTGCCACCAAGTCTTGCTGCAGGTCTTTTGCAGTCACTTGAGGGTTTTTCACAACCTGCCTTCTCAGAAATCTGGTTGCAGCCGCTGATAGCTTCCATTTTCTGCCCCATCCAGGTATTTCATTTATTTTCTGCCCCTTGCCAGTTCAGGTATTTCATGTGTTCCAGCTCAAGCACACCTGGTGCAACTAATGAAGCCCTTGATTAATTGCATCAGGGGTGCTTGAGACAACACCTGTTTTGCATATTTGTGCTGTTGTGAGGGATTCTATTCAGGGGGTTGAATAATTTTGAGGCTGGAGAAGTCATTATAAGTTGCATTTTCAGTTGAATTTGGGGAAACAACTTGAAGCATTCCTTGTGTTGAACTATTTCAATTGCTTTTGTTTGATTTGTTCATTGCAAACAGCTGAAAGTCAGTAAATTTTGACAATAAACCGGATTTGCAATGGGGATTGAATAATTTTGATTGCAACTATATATCCACTGTATATTTTCAAAATAAAATGTTATATTTTCATTTTGCAAGTCATTATTAATGACCTGCTCCTATTTACATAACAGGCACAGCAATATTTCCTTGTTTTAGTGAAAATGAACCCTCTAGGTGAAAGCAGCTCAGAAGTGACTACAGTATATGAAGTTCCTGTTCTGTGAGTAATCTGGTTTTGATCCCTGCATGTTTGTCTTTTGTTTGTTAAGTTTAAGTTTGTCTTTATGTTCCCTGATCCTGACCTTGAACTGTGCTTATGGAAAAATCCCAAATCCCAATAGGCTCTGCACACACATCTTTCCGCCACACAATAAAAAATGTTAATGAAATGTTAATGAAACCCTTAAAGGTTTACAGTGGGTATAGAAAAGAATCACACCCCTTTAAAATAATCAAAATGAAAATTTTGTTGCTTTTCAGTCTGAAATGAAGACGGACACAGTTTTTGTTTTATCCAGCTGTATTTACTCAGTGCAACTTATAACATCCAAGTGAAAGATATAACACCAACATGTCAGGAAAATATATAAATTAATTAAAAAAAACAGAATCACTGAGTTGGAAAAAGGATCACCCCGCTCCTAAAAATGACTTGTAAACTCAATAAGGTGTAGCTAATCACCTTCTCAATGGCACATAAAGCCATTTGACTTTCAACTGTGATCAGCTGTGGTCATTTTGATTAGCTCAGCATGAAAAGAGCTTTCCGGGAGCATTTTGTAGTGCAACTGAAGCAGACCATCAACTATGGGTGGCAAGGCACTGTCAAAAGATCTCTGGGATAAATTTGTGGACAGGCACAAGTCAGGAGATGGATACAAAGAAAATTCAAAGGCTTTATCAATGCCTATAAGCACAGTGAAGTCTATTATTAAGAAATGGAAGGTATTTGTTACAACACAGACCCTCCCTGGATCAGGACGCCGCTCCAAACTGGATGAAAGAGCCAGGAGGAAACTGGTCAGAGAGCCGACCAAGAGGCCTACAGCAACTCTGAAGCAGTTGCAGGAATTTATGACAAAGAGTGGTCATTGTGTGCATGTGACAACAATATCACAAATATTGTGTTAAAATATAACTATGAAAATATAAATGGAGGGTTGCAAGAAAAAAGCCACCCACATCTGCGCTTTGCCAAAACGCACCTTGAAGATTCTGAGGCCACATGGAAAAAGGTGTTCTGGTCAGATGAGTCTAAAATTGAATTATTTGGCCTCAACACCAAACGCTGTGTCTGGGGGAAATCCAATACAGCTCACCATCCAAATAACACTATTCCTACAGTAAAGCATGGAGGTGATAATATCCTGTTATGGGGGTGTTTCTCTGCAGCAGGGACTGAAGCACTTGTCAGGATAGAAGGAAAATGGATGGGACAAAATACTGTCAAATTCTTGAGGAAAATCTGCTGCCCTCTGCCAGAAAGTTGTAAATGGGAAGAAGGTTTACCTTTCAACATGACAATGACCCAAAGCACACAGCAAAAGTGACCACACAGTGGTTGAAGGAGAAAAAGGTGAATGTCCTTGCATGGCCTAGTCAGAGCCCAGACTTAAACCCCATTGAAAATCTGTGGAATGACTTGAAGACTGCAGTCCACAAAGGGTCACCATCAAATTTAACTGAACTTTAGCAGTTCTCCAAAGAAGAGCAGGCAAATATTGCAAAGTCTAGATGTGCAAAATTAGTAGAGACATATCCCAATAGACTAAAGGCTATAATTAAAAAAATAAGGCAAATTAAAGCAAGGGGGTGATCCTTTTTCCAACTCAGTGATGCTGTTTTTTAATTTTTAATTTTTTTTTCTGACATGTTGGTGTTATATCTTTCACCTGGATGTTATAAATTGCACTAAGTAAATACAGCTGGATAAAACAAAAACTGTGTCTGTCCTCATTTCAGGCTGAAAAGCAACAAAATGTGATTATTTTAAAGGGGGGTGATTATTTTTTATACCCACTGTATGTTTTATTTTTCAGGTTATTAAGGCTGCAGACCTTCTAAGTTAAAGGGTCTTCAAACTTATCCATAGGGGGTCAGTGTGGCTGCAGATTTAATTTCAGCCAATCAGGAGCAGACAGTTCCCCTTGGTTTTGGTCTTCAAATGATTCATTTTCATGGCTCCTATTTTGCTGGGAAAAACAAAAACAACAACAACAAAATAACTCCAGCCATACTTGTCCTGTATTTTGTTCATAATACTGAAGACCCCTGTTACATCATTTAGAATGTGGAGTACTGAGGGTGTGCAGGAAAGGACAACCCCCCCCCCCCCCCCCCTTTGACATGCAATACATAGTGCTGATACATGTTGGTGCTTAATGGGTCTTTGTAAATGATAACATATTGCACTCGACAATTTTGATGGTGTATTGAAATAATTCACTTAGTATACAATTAACTTTTTTAGTGAAATAGGACTCCTAGGTAAAAGCATTGCTTAGCATTTGAGAAGTGAAACAAAAGCTCTAGTGCAGATATGTAGCAGGATTTATGTTAAGACCTTGACTAAAATGTTCATAAGGTATTATCTTAGTAATAAATAAATAAATTATATAATTTTGCCTGGTGAATAAAGCTGGTCAGGAGTGAAAGCAGGTCAACAGCAAAAGAGAACGCTCAGTGATGAGATTGTACGGGAGATAAAAACCAGCCTGAGACAAGCTGCAGTATCTAGTATGTCATCTGTATATCAAAGCTGCTCACAAATAAAATGAATTTAGCAAACTTTGACATATGAGTCATTATTTGACCTGAAAGACCTTATGTACTTAGGGAGGTAGGGGGTGCAGCGGGAGCTTAATTCTATTTCCCTTAATCCTAGTCTACTCTTCTGCCTCACACACGCAACTACACATGCACACTTGTCATCCAAGGACCCTGTTTTGGCTTCCAAGCTCATTGCCATGGCAACCTTGTTTTGACTCTGAATATGTAGGAAGGTAAAAGCAAAGCTTTACAGCTTCATATGGCTCCCCCCCGCCCCCCTCAAATATATGAGGAATTCAATAATATCAGTTAACCTATGGTCACACATTAAAAAAAGTTTGCATTAAAATAACCTGTAGAAATGAACTGTTAACTGTAATGGCATTATTTCTTAATGGTAGATGCTTTTGGCTTTCAGCATTTCACCTGGAGAAGTATAGATACTAGAGTTGAGAAGCTGGCACCATGATGCATTGAGCCGGATCTATAGGAGAAACCATGATATATTTATAGACTACAGGGAGGCAACTACATCTTTTCACAAATAATGCAGGCATTTTGTGATTGAAAATTTGGTGAACATGTGACAAAACCTCATAGGGTATAATTTGGACATACACATATAAGCGAAGTGTCTTTTACTGACAGAATATTCAGCAGTGATAAATGAACAGATCTGTGTAATATAGATACTTTGTTAGCTAATATAAGTCATTTGTGCAGTAGTGTTCATTAGTGGGCCTATTAACACTAAATTACTAAATATTATGTTTGGTGAAGACAGCGATATTTTGATGTGTATTGATAACAAAATCTTTCTTTCACTAACGTTTTTGCATCCTTGAGTGTATCATTAACTGTATTGTTAATGGTCATATGTAACAGTTTACACCTTATTAGAAAACTCTACAAGATTAGTCAGAAATGTAAAGTAGTTATTATTTGTTGTTAGTTGGCAACTAGTATTGGACACATATATGAATCAATTGTGCAACAGTGGAAATATTTGCTTGTATTAGGATAATATTCTCTTGCAGTCCATGTTCGAAAAGCCCTCATTGAACTTTGCATGAAGAAAAAGGGTAAGCGGTTTCCTGGACGTGTATAACAGCTTGATCGCTTTTATGGATTAAATAGATGTATAGTGGGTATAGAAAAGAATCACCCCCTTTAAAATAATCACGTTTTGTTGCTTTTCAGCATGAAATGAAGACGGACACAGTTTTTGTTTTTTCCAGTCCCTGCTGCAGAGAAACACTCCCATAACAGGATATTACCACCTCCATGCTTTACTGTAGGAATGGTGTTATTTGGATGGTGAGCTGTATTGGATTTCTGCCAGACATATCGTTTGGTGTTGAGGCCAAATAATTCATCTGACCATAACACCTTTTTCCATGTGGCCTCAGAATCTTCAAGGTGTGTTTTGGCAAAGCTCAGTCGTGGGTGGCTTTTTTCTTGCAACCCTCCCATACAAGCCACATTTGTGGAGAATTTGTGATATTGTTGTCACAAGCACACAATGACCACTCTCTGTCATAAATTTCTGCAACTGCTTCAGAGTTGCTGTAGGTCTCTTGGTAGCCTCTCTTACCAGTTTCCTCCTGGCTCTTTCATCCAGTTTGGAGCAACGTCCTGATCCAGGGAGGGTCTGTGTTGTACCAAATACCTTCCACTTCTTAATAATAGACTTCAATGTGCTTATAGGCATTGATAAAGCCTTTGAATTTTTTTTGTATCCATCTCCTGACTTGTGCCTGTCCACAACAATATCCCTGAGATCTTTTGACAGTGCCTTGCCACCCATAGTTGACTGTTTGCTTCAGTTGCACTACAAAATGCTTCAGGAAAGCTCTTTTCATGCTGAGCTAATCAAAATGACCACAGCTGATCACAGTTGAAATTCAAATGGCTTTGCGTGCCATTGAGAAGGTGATTAGCTACACCTTATTGAGTTTACAAGTCATTTTTAGGAGGGGGTGATCCTTTTTCCAGCTCAGTGATTCTGGGTTTTTTTTTTTTTTTTTTTTTTGTTTGCTTTTTATTTTCCTGACATGTTGGTGTTATATCTTTCACTTGGATGTTAGAAGTTGCACTGAGTAAATACAGCTGGATAAAACAAAAACTGTGTCCGTCTTCATTTCAGGCTGAAAAGCAACAAAATGTGATTATTTTAAAGGGGGGTGATTCTTTTCTATACCCACTGTATTTTTTCTGTATGAGTCTTTTGCTTCTAGCTACAATGTGATAAACACTATGTGGCACTATAAAGGTATCTAGACACCTGACCATCACACCCATATTTGATTTTTGAACAATTTTTGATTAGAATATTTAATTTTTGTCCCTCTTTGCTGTTATAATATCCCAATCAAGCACTGATGTCAGGTGAGGAGGCCTGGTGTAGAGTCAATGTTCCAGTTCATCTCAAAGGTGTTAAGTGGGGTTGAGGTCAGGGCTCTGCGCAGGCCACTCGAGTTCTTCCACTCCAACCTTGGCAAATCATGACTTCATGGAACTCTTTTTGTGCACAGGGCCATTGTCATGCTGGAAAATGTTTGGGCCCATTAGTTCCAGTGAAGGAAAATCTTTAATGTTACAGCATACAAATACATTCTTGAACCACATATGGGTGTGATGGTTAGGTGTCCACAAACTTTTATAGCCACATTTATAGTACACCTTCTTCATTTGTTGTACACATACACAACTTATCATATGTCTTTAAAGGGTTCTTGTCATCTAGGTTATTTTGAATGTTTGTTTGGTAGTAAATCCAGATTACTGGACTCATTCTATCATCCTGATCATGATTAATCACTCGTCATCAACTCTGATGGGATTAAGTTTTTCAGAAATCTTCATGATATGCACAATTTTAACACAAGTAACAAAATTAGTTTTACCAAAGGCTTTTGCAGTGTTTTACACATTACTTTAACACTTACTTTGGTTCATCTAGCAGCCACAGATAGCCTTTCTAGTTTGCTCAAACCGATTACAGGGGTATTAAAACAGAAAGAACAAACTCTGATTTAAAACTCACTTTATTAAGGTTTCATTTGTTTTGTACAGCATGTTACACTCGCTATAATAGATAATGTGCCAATGTTCATTGCACTGGACATAATTGGGGCATCTGCGTTGTGGTAACCATGGCAACAAGCGTTTGTCACCCACAGTGGCTAAGTGTTAAGGGTATTATGTACTCAATGTCTGTGTGACAAACAACACGCACGCGTGCACACACACACACACACACACACACACACACACACACGAATAAAACGCAGAAAGATTGTACTGTTGTGATCCTGTGTACACTACATTTGTTCTTAAATGGATTCTGAAATGATTCTAAAATGTGGCATTTGTATTTAGAATAGGTTGCTACCTTTCTCTACACATAAGGACTAAAATGGCTTATGAAAATTTAAATAAAAATAACTATAAGGCTCCCAAGTGGTGCAATAGAATCCAACAATACCACAGCCATTTGTGGCCAGGAACCAAGGGAGAAAATTAGCCAAGCTCTCTGGGTGGGTGGGATGGCATACTCTCTCCCCTGTCAATCACAATGAAACAAGCCAATCGTTGGCATCTGTGAGCTCAAGTATGTATTGATATTGACATTGCAGGGGAGAGTATCTTCATTGGAGATACAGTGGATACAATGAATACATTTTTATGGATATGATTTTGAATTATGCTTACGTTTGTAGCAGTAGCTCAGATGAAATTCTTGGTTAGCTTATCCTTCAAACCTTTGCCACATTTTCTTTACACATGAGCATGTCAAATTAACATAAAACACTGGCATTATTTTATTACATTAGCAACTCAAAATAGCGAATTAAAAGCATGATAAAATAGCCTACCTCCCAGAAACACATTGTGATTTCATAACCTCGATTTTGTGTTATGTGGCCACATTAGATTGTGTGCACAATTAACTGTTGTAGCACAATATAAAGCAAATATAACACCAGTGCTGACAGATATGCCTCTGCAGCCAAAAAGTCTAGTCCTTCTTGTTACTAATTGTATCTCTGAAATACCCTTAAAATATACTTCAAACAGGAACAAAGCTATTGAAAAAAATACTTCAGACATTTGACCATAACCCTGTTTGGATCAGTTCCAAAATCTAATCTTTTTTACAGTGATAATTCTGTATAAATCCTACAAATATTCAACCACTCTTTCTTGACATATTACATGAATGAGAGTCTTGGATGGACGCACAGACGGTGCTGGATCAAGCTGTCAAACACTGAGGGCGGAAGCCATATTGTTAAATTAAACCAAATTTGCTGTGATTAATGTAATGATTACAATTATGGCTATGCATGCAGCAATATAATAGCAGTATGCTAGACTCCTATTAGATTTTTAGTTCAATGCTTGCCATCTTATCATTCAATATTTCCCTGTGTAAATATTGACATACCATTTGAAAGTAATCCTCCTCTCTGCTGGTCAGAGAAATCTTCCACCAAACTAATACTCAATAAATGACTACACAAAGTGGGCCAAAGAATAATTTCAGTCACTCTCCAGGATGTATTTAACAAATACTACCAGAAAAAGAAGAATAGACCAGAGGATTTATCACAAGATGAAAACCACTAATAAACAAATACAATAGAACACAAAGGCCTCATTACAGTTAGTTAAACAGTACATTAAAGACTAAGGACATTAAAGACTAAGGACACATGAGATGAAGATTTAGCTGTACCAGTGTTATAAATTTGTGGCAGGTATGAATGGCTACCAGTGGAACTGGGTTGCTTGAAAGATGAATACTGAAGTGAGCAAAAGCATATTAACTGCTTAGATTCAATCAAATACCTCATTGTCACTGGGTGGAAATAAACATATTGTTAAAATATGTGAACAATACAAATACAATACAAAATTTGAGTTGACTGGCCAATCATTCATCCAAACTTGACTCTCGCTAAATATGAATGGCACTTATTGAATGCAAGCCCCCAAAAGCTTCTCATCCTTACAATGTCACTTTACAAAGTCACTTCCTGATTCATGGTTACTGATTTTTTTGTGTGCTGTATTCCAATCATCTGACCATGTGCCTACCTCACATTTCTGAATATTGCCTTGCCCTTTTTATTTTTATTTTTAATTTTTTAATTTTTATTTTTTACATTGGTTTAAATAAAACCAGGAAATCTGCACTTGTATCCATCCATCCACTTTATAACACTTCTCTGAAAGGGAAATACATTTGTAGAGTTCTGCATAGAAACCTTAAGTTTCTCACAGAGGGACAAACTGAGGAATCAAAACATCAAAACATTTTTCTGAGAGTGAAAAGTGTGTACATATGGGTTATCATACTGGCAGTTTGTATAAAGTGGCCATAATCGCTATAGGTTCACCCAACATAAATGCAAAGACCCTCAAATTCAAGCAGACTGCACTTTAATCTTACTGTTAATGTTTCATGTGTTAACCCCTGAGCCAAATAAAGTTCATTTTCCAATTACTTATGAACCACTTTGTAGCAATAAACTACACTTTGATGCACTCATATTCAATGTAGCGATTAAGAAACAAAGACACCCAGTCATATTACACTACTCATCTTGCCATGATAACTTCCTTTATCTCTCTCCATTGTATTAAATTGATTCATAAAACCCATGTGATAGAGACAGTTTGTTCTCACTGAGTTTTTACGTGTTAGTTATTAAAAGCTTTTTGTCCTCTCTCAGCTCTATGCTGTTATGATGCTGGCAAAAGACTAGACAATCATTGTCAAGGAAACCAAGCAGAGCCCATAATGGCAGTCGCCTCAATCGCTTCAAGTCAATTATGCTGAGAATTATGGGAGGCCTTTCGATACCATACTTAGAAAATGGATAATTTTTATTCTTTGCTTTAACAGCACCTCTAACCGTTAGCACTAGATAATTATGTTTTGCCATATCAGGTACAACATACATTTTAAATTGAATTTCTGTTAACACTAGTTAACACTAACTAGTAGTTAACACTACAAGTGTATATGTATGTGAACAATATATATATATATATATATATATATATATATATATATATATATATATATATATATATATATATATATATATATATATATATATATATATATATATATACTGGTTGTCGTTATTATCATAGTTGGCAACATTCTCAGTGTTTTCTGCATTAATGTCTTTGGATTGAGGCCACTGCTTCAGAGCATTTGGTGTTGAATATTTGTGTTGGTGTGACTGGAGAGTGAGGACTGAAGATGAAGAGTGCTAATGTGACACTGATGAAACATGTCTTCTCTGCAGGCTGATGTACCCATCTGTACTGCTCCAGTAAAGTAAATGACAGTTCAGCTGACTGAATTACAAAGAAGCCTTAATTAATATTATGAGGGAAGAAGGAGAGAGAAAGACAGAGAGATTATGTAACCTCTGCTGTTGTATATTGCTGACTTATGGAGCATACTAGTGGATGGCCCACAGTGTAGAGTATTGATTGTGGAAAGACATGCCCTCATCTGAAGTGATCCACATAACATCAGCCTTGAAAAACAAATGAAAAAACTGTTCAGTCTTTAAAAGCACACAGACACTTGTGAAACTCTAGTGCTAGCTGTCTTTTTGATAGAATAAATAGACTTGCAAATACCCCTGTGTTCAGAAAATATACTATACAATTGAATTCAGTAAATACACTATACAATTTAGTTCTTAGAGGCACAAAACATAATATTGTGTGATAAAAGCATAAAAGAGTAGAGGCTATAAGGAATGTACCTCTCTAACCACAATAATGTTCGAGTAGACAAAGCAGTGAAAACACGATGTTGCTCTTTGGAATAGCAGAACTAGAGAATTTCAATTAAACTGCAATATGAAGTTCTTGGAAGCATAAATTTATAAATTTTTTTGTACAGACAGTACTTTTGTATAGACATGGTTTTTGCATTGGTCAGGGATCTCGGACAGTGCCACTCAACTAGTGGTACATGGATATGTGCAGCACAAAATGCAGTTATTGTTGAGACTGTTGTAACAGGGATGCTAATTTAATTATGTGTTCATTTTTTGAGCAAGTCCCTACAGCAGTTATCCTGTTAAAATGTCTTTTGTTTTTTAGTTTGTCTGTGTTTACACCGTGGTCATAATTTTTCACATTTTTGGTACTGCCATTTTTACTATATGGCTTCTAGATCTTAGTGCCCTGGTGGTACTTTGAAACTCCTTTATGGCTGACACATCCTTATAGTTGGCATTCAAATGAATGAGAACAGCATCATCTGCAAATAGCAGGGATGTTGCCTCTAGCTTATCCTACACATAGCTGCGGGGAAGCCTGGAGCCTATCCCAGGGAACTCGGGGCACATCTTTACCCTATCAGTCTTGAACATGCAAACTCTGTGCACACAGGGTGGAGGCGGGATTTGAAACCCCAACCCGGGAGCACATGAAAACCACAAATAGAAGTGTGGACAAGAAAACCCGCCATAAACTATTTTAACTTCATGTTGATACAAAAAATTAAAATCTGACTACTTCATCACCTGTTTGGTTCTGTATTCATATTCATATGGGTTGCATTATCTTTTCAATCCCAGTAATGCATGAGTATTCAGTTACACCCCTACTCTCAATTGAATTAGGAGGGTCCTCTGTGAGCAATACTCAGAAGGCCTCCTTCTTCAACTTGACAGCTTCCCTTTACCACTTGTGATCACCATGAGAGGCACTGACAGCCAGAACTTCTTGGATTGCCTCTATGATTAAGGATGTGAACACTTAAACTTCATGTGGTACAAATGAGGTGACTTTAAAGAGTTAAATTTGTCTCTCACTGAAGATTCTGCATGATGCTCCCAAGCAAACAAGAAGGCTGTCCTGGGTTTTCTAGGTAAACCTGGCCAGCACTCTGTGCAGTGAATCTAACTCACTGCCAAGTGGTGATCAATTGGCAGCTCTACCCCAATTTTAGCTGAGCGTCCAAAACATGTGGCCTCAAGTTTGAACAACCTGATACAATAATAAAATTGATCATTGACTTTTGGAACAAGGTGCTCTGGTACCAAGTACACTTATGAGCATCCTTGTGTGTGTGTTTGTTCTTGTATATTTTTTGTTTGCTTTTTCAGATCTAGGAGGCTGTTACTCCCAAACACGCTCCTCAAATATGAGCATTGAAGTCATCCAGTATTACTATGGAATCTGTACGAGGTATCCTCTTGTCACCTGCTCCATTTCCTCCAAGAAGACTGAATACTCTATTTGGTGCATGTACAGTAGTTACAGTAGTACCCATAACAGTTTTCCTTCCTGAGATCTGAAACCTTATGTAGGCAAATTCTTTGTCCACTGGGAAAAACTCTAGTTAGGCCCTCAGCCTGGGATTGATGAGTATTCTCACCTGAGGCCTATATCCATTGGGAACTCCAGAGTAGTTTGGTATTGTAGCCAATACTGTATGGATGTAAGGCGGACTAAATCAAGTCCATACTTTTTCATTTCACACACTAACTCAGGCTCTTTTTATGCCAGCAAAGTGACATTCCACATTCCCAAAGCCAGTTTCTATTGCAAAGGTCTAGTCCTTCTAAGAGTGTCCATCACGCACGTGCTGCCTATCTGGCATTGCACCTGACCTCCACCCTTCATCTTGTAGGTGATGAGCCCACAAGATCAAGTCATGTCAGATGTGTTTTTTATTGTCATATTGTCATTGTGGGCATTGGGAAGGGTTTGCTAGTCCAGGTAGATGTTGCAGGCAGCAGAGTGTTGAGTAGTCTGACTGTCTCAGGGTAGAAGCTGTTTCACAGTCTGTAGGTGGTGGCACAGGTACTCCGCTACCTACTGCCAAATGGCACAGGGTGAAGAGTCCATGAGGGGGTGTGGAGGGGTCATCCACAATGCTGGTGGAATTGTAGATGCAGCATTCCTGGTAGGAGGTGTCAGTGGTGGGTAGAGAGACTATGAGCTCTTATCACAATCCGCTGTAGGGTCTTGAAGTCTGAGACACACAGTTCCCATACCAGATCCTCTTACTCTATTGAATGGGTTACATCGTTGACCTTGTCACCAGGCGCTTGCCTGCAGACACCACCCCCAGGCCTAGCTCCATTGGTGGTTCCCCATAATCCAAATCTGGGCAAAATATTATAATTGGTCATTTATTTATTGAGGAAAATGATCCAATATTACATATCTGTGAGTGGCAAAAGTATGTAAAACTCTAGGATTAGCAGTTAATTTGAAGGTGAGGTGAGGTGTTTTCAATGCCAATCAGGTGTGAGTGAACACCCTGTTTTATTTAAAGAACAGGGATCTATCAAAGTCTTATCTTTACAACACATGTTTGTGGAAGTGTATCATGGCATGAAGAAAGTAGATTTCTGAGGACCTCAGTAAAAGAGCTGTTGATGCTCATCAGACTGGAAAAGGTTACAAAACCATCTCTAAAGAATTTGGACTCCAATAATCCACAGTCAGACTGATTATGTACAAATGGAGGAAATTCAAGACTATTGTTACCCTCCCCAGGAATGGTCGACCAAGAATGATCACTCCAAGAGTAAGATCCAATAATAGTCTGCAAGATCACAAAGGAACCCAGGGTAACTTCTAAGCAACTAAAGGCCTTTCTCACATTGGCCAATGTCAATGTTCATTAGTCCACCATCAGGAGAACACTGAACAACAATGGTGTGGATGGCAGGGTTGCAAGGAGAAAGCCACTGCTCTCCAAAAGAATTGCTGCCCTTCTGCAGTCTGCTAATAATCATGTGGATAAGCCAGAAGGCTATTGGAAAAATGTTTTGTGGACGGATGAGACCAAAATAGAAATTTTCGTTTAAACAAGAAGCTTTATGTTTGGAGAAAGGAAAATACTGCATTCCAGCATAAGAACCTTATCTGTGACACATGGTGGTGATAGTGTCATGGTTTGGGACAGGACAACTTGCCATCATTGATGGTACCTTGAATTCTGAAGTATACCAGCGAATTCTGTCAGTGATCTGAATCTCAAGAGAAAGTGGGTCATGCAGCAAGACAATGACTCTAAGCACACAAGTCAATCTACTAAAGAATGGTTAAAGTTAATGTTTTGGAATGGCCAAGTCAAAGTTCTGACCTTACTCCAATAAAAATGTTGTGGAAGGCCCCGAAGCAAGCAGTTCATGTGAGGAAACCCACCAACATCCGAGAGCTGAAGCTGTTCTGTACTGAGCAAAGGGCTAAAATATAGTTGTAGTTATTGCTGCACAAGATCGTCACACCAGATATAGAAAGCAAAGGTTCAAATACTTTTGCCACTCACAGATATGGAATATTGGATTTATATTGGATATTTTCCTCAATAAGTAAATGAAAAGTATACTATTTTTGTCTCATTTGCTTAATTGGATTCTCTTTGTCTACTTTTAGGACTTGTGTGAAAATCTGATAAAGTTTTAGGTCATATTCCTCAGAAATGTAGAAAATTATAAAGGGTTCACAAACTTTAACTTCAAGCACCACTGTTGGTTTAGGGTTGTTGTTTTTTTTTTGGAGTCTCTTGCCCTCTCCTACCTTTTTATACATCAGTTGATAAGGAAGTCCAGAAGCAACCAGGTTCCTGGACATATTATCCAGGCAGCCAACAGACCTCAAAGTTACATTAACTGTGCAACTTTAATATATTTGTCAGAGCAGTATACCGCTTATTCAGTCAGTGCTTCCTGACTTTAATATTTTATATATTTCTACTTTAATATATTTGTCAGAGCAGTATACTGCTTATTCAGTCAGTGCTTCCTGATAACTTATTATAGAAGAGTTTGGAGGTAATAAAGTTATTTTTTGAGACAGGAAACTGATAAGGAAAAAAATAAATTGGATATTGGATCTTACATGTTCTCCCCATGCTTTGTGGGTTTCATTGAATGTGTTGTGGGCTGATTGGCGTTACAAAATTGTCCGTAGTGTGTGAAAGGGTGTGTGAATATTTGTGTGATTGTGCCCTGCGATGGTTCCATACAGGGTGTCCCGTCTTGTGCCCAGAGTTCCCTGGGATAGGCTCCAGGCTCCATCTTGTTATTGTCTTGCTTATTAAAGCTATTAGTAATTTGGTAAAAGTGTGCAAAATGCAGTTTGGTGTTGGTTTAATTAGGTCTATTCCAGTACACAAATATTCAATATTCAGCTGTTTTAAAGAATGTCATTAGTGTTGTATTTATTGTAACTCTCTCTTGTATTCTCATTCTCTCCTTTACTCTCAGATACACATTCTGTCTTTCTCTTCTGTCTTTCTCCTCTGTCTCACACACACACACACACACACACACACACACACACACACACACACACACACATACACAAATCCCTTCCCATAGCTGTCTGTGGAGATGGCGTCGATAGTGAAACAAGTTTGGTACGCATCATCAAAGTCCACCCACAGTGTTCCTATCCTGCACAGGTGGCCAGCCCCCATCAGACTCACACAGCTATCTGACTCACACACACAGACACACACAAGCACACTATATCATCAATTATACAGACCTCAGGGTTATAAATATTTCTGCAACCCATCTAGATTATAAAGTCCTCATTGCTCCCATAGCGTGTTGGTGTGAGGTGATATTGTTTAAAAAAAAAAAAAGAGGTGTATTTACTAGCCCCAAATCAACAGTTACATGTAGTGTATAAATGATTAGAGCATGCACAGATGCTCTCCTCTGTTTTTTTCCCCTTGTTGCATTCTATTTCACACAGTGTCTCTGTAAGTTAATCTACAGAAAAAATAATATATTACTTGTGAAAATAAATTTATATTGAAGCTCCTGTGTGGGTTTCTGCACAGGTTTGCTCATCAGGCTTCAGTCAACCAGTGGGATTGTCCACATGGCAGGCAGAAAGAAGATTTCTTGGATTTCTATGTGATGGACAATTTTGACTATCACTCGAACTGATTTGGCTTATTGATTTAAAACTATTACCTATTCGGCTAATTCCCAAACTTTCTCTCTCTCTCTCTCTCTCTCTCTCTCTCTCTCTCTCTCTCTCTCTCTCTCTCTCTCTCTCTCTCTCTCCTTATAATAGCTTTAGATCGGATGTCCCTGCTCCCCATTTTATTTGCTGGCTCTAATATTCTATGTGTAACCTCATCTTATGCCTTGGGTTGAACTTTGACTACTTAACAATGTCAATGATAGTAGATAGCTGGACCTTTTTTGTTATAGTTATGGTAATGATGGTATACACTGATCAGCCATAACATTAAACCACCTGCCTAATACTGTGTAGGTCCTCTGACAAAACAGCTCTGACCCGTCAAGGCATGGACTCTACAAGACCTCTGAAGGTGTGCTGTTGTATCTGGCACCAAGACCTTAGCAGTAGATCCTTTAAGTCCCATAAGTTGCGAGGTGGGGCCTCCATGGATCAGATTTGCTTGTCCAGAATGTTTCACAGATGCTCGATTGGATTGAGATCAGGGGAATTTGGGGGCCAAGTCAACACCTTGAACTCTGTGTCATGTTCCTCAAACCATTCCTGAACAATTTTTACAGTGTGGCAGGGTGCATCATCCTGCTGAATGAGGCCACTGCCATTAGGGAATACCTTTGCCATAAAGGGGTGTACTTGGTCTGCAACAGTGTTTAGTTAGATGGTACTGTATGTGTCAAAGTAACATCCACATGAATGACAGGACCCAAGGTTTCCCAGCAGAACATTGCCCAGAGCATCACACTGCCTCTGCCAGTTTGCCTTCTTCCCATTGTGCATCCTGGTGCCATCTCTTTCCCAAGTAAGTGACACACACACACCCAGCCGTCCACATGATGTAAAAGAAAACGTGATTCATCATTGCTCCATGGTCCAGTTCTGACTCGGTAAGCCCCATACACAGCAAGCTGCGATGCACTGTGTTTTTTGACACCTTTCTATCATAGCCAGCATAAACTTTTTCAGCAGTTTGTACTACAGTAGCTCTTCTGTGTGATCGCAACAGACAGATTAGCCTTCACTCCCCCACACGTATCAATGAGCCTTAGGGCCCCATGATCCTGTTACCAGTTCACCGGTTGTCCTTCCTTGGACACTTTTGGTAGGTACTAACCACTGCAAACCGGGAACACCCCACAAGACATGCTGTTTTGGAGATGCTCTGACCCAGTCACGTAGCCATAACAATTTGGTCCTTGTCAGAGTCGCTCAGATTATTACGCTTGCCCATTTTTCCTGCTCACTGTTCACTTGCTGCCTAATATATCTCACCCCTTGTATACACTATGTACACTATGGCCAAAAGTTTGTGAATACCTGATCATCACACCCATATACGCTTTTGGAACATCCCATTTTAGATTTAGTCCCCCTTTGCTGTTATAATAGTCTCCACACTCTCCACTAGATTTTGGAGTATCGCTGTGGGCATTTGTGCTCATTCAGCCACAAGAGCATTAGTGAGGTCAGGCACTGATGTTAGGAAGCCTGGGTTGCAGTATGTATTCCAGTTCATTTCAAAAGTGTTCAGCGAGGTTGAGGTCAGGGCTTTGTGTAGGACACTTGAGCTCTCCTACACCAACCTTGGCAAACCATGTCTCCATGGACCTTGCTTTGTGCACAGGTGCATTGTCATGCTGGAAATTGAAGGGAAATTGTAATGCTACAGCATACAGTGACATCCTGTACAAATTGTGTGCTTCCAATTTGTGGCAACAGTTTGGGGAAGGCACACACATGGGTGTGATGGTCAGGTGTCCACAAGCTTTTGGCCATAGTGCATAAACTACATATGACTCTCTTCAAATCCAACCAAACAGCTGAGATTTTGATCTATTACTACAGGCTTTCTGCAGCGACTGGCAGCAATGCGAGGACAACATGTTTTAGAGCTTTTTCCCCCACAGATTCAATAAAGATGTGGTTGCATTTCCCCTAAACCCTTAAAAAAACAGGTTACAAACAAATGCCACAATTTCCACAGTACGATCTGCACACTGATAATAATAGTAAATAACAAATGTGCCAGCTGCTCATGGTATAAATCCGTTTACAACAACCTCCAAAAGGTTGTCTTGTTTGAAGGCATGGTATAATGTTCCATCTTTTATAGTGTTTATGATAATTACAGCAGATAGGGACACAGCAGAGAAAAACAATCAGTGGCTCATACTGAATGTGGGGGATTTAGCGCAACTGCTAAAATTCTAATTATAGACTTTATAAAGTGCTCCTTTAGCAGGCAGACTGCCAGTGATACAGAGATGTCACCTCTTCCAGTTTTATACTGGAAAAAAGCAAAACAGCCGTTCTTTAACATGAGAGTAAGTCCTGTCCCCTGTTATAGCCATTGCAAGAACCATTTTCTGAGAGTTTTAATTTACCTGAATTATTTGTTAGAATTAGTTTGAGAAGAGTATAATCATATAATTGAATTATAATTTTTAAGTAAGGGGTGTAATGATGCAAAAAAATTGACGATGTGCTTCATGGGAAT
Source organism: Cranoglanis bouderius (assembly GCA_023630585.1). Classification (NCBI taxonomy): domain Eukaryota; kingdom Metazoa; phylum Chordata; class Actinopteri; order Siluriformes; family Cranoglanididae; genus Cranoglanis; species Cranoglanis bouderius. The sequence continues at coordinate 13,372,289 of CM042537.1, forward strand.
GTGTGATTCACATAGTGGGAATCAGCAATCTATTAATTATGCATCTAATGCAATTGCACTGTTTGAACACTAGAGGTTCCAACCTGTGCAAACCATAGAGTTAAAATATTTCGATAGCATGCTGACCGAAAGCTCTGGATCACAATGACTGACATGTATTATAGGTTATATGATTACACAACCATGTTATAACAGATAAAAAGCACTTTTCAGTAGCTTTCAAATGACATCAGCCCTACTACAATCTACAGTGGCCAAGAAAGAGGCCATGGAACCCAGACATTTTAGCTGACTTTGGAGCTCTATTTCTGGTCAAAATGACACCTCAGATGCTGCTGAAGAGCTCATAATGTTTCAATCATTTTCTCCAGTATAAAACACTATATATATTGCTTTATTTAGTTTTATTCAGACAAAAAAAATGCACATTGTTTTTGAAATAAATAAATAACATTCAGAAATAAAAATTCTAATTTTATTCAAAATATTCTGAGAATCGAATCGTGAATTAGATCGAATTGAATTGTGACCGGAGTGTAACTTTACACCCCTACCTTTAATATATTTACATTCACCATCCCTGCTGAAAATAAACAGTAGAAATCATCACAGTAATTCTAATGGTTTCCACTACAAATACCATTACAATCCATCAGCTAACTATTAAAACCATTACCATTATTGGTCCATAATGGTATCCACTGGACATAACATGCCACCAACAGAAGGTGACAAATTACCAGTAGAGACTCACAGGGATCATTATAGTTTTCATTAAAACCAATACAATTCCCATTATAACCATTAAAACCATTAAAAAATTTATGAGGGTTTCTATTGTAGTTAGGTTTTTTCTATTGTAGTTGGGTTTTTTTCCCCCCAGCAGGTATGGTTGATGAATTCACTCAGATGAATGGTGAAAGCTCTTCCCTATAAGTCACATGATAATTCGGGTGGGTGAAAATGATACAGAGTAGTAAGACTTTTCTGTCACTGTGAAAGATTTTAGGGAATTCCTACAGAATTTCTACCGGTACTTGTAGTGTGGAATGACAATTTTAACATCATTCAGAACTAAAAACACAGACATTATTCCAGGCACCGTACAAACACACACACACACACACAGAGAGAGAGAGAGAGAGAGAGAGAGAGAGAGATGCTCTTGCGCACAGCTCTCAGTGGAAGTTGAACTCGAAGGTAGTTCGGAATACATTCTCCCTTCATTAAGCCTACCGTAAGAAACAGAAGAGCTCGTCCAACCGAAGATAACATCATAGCACACACAGCCTTCCAGATAAATCGGTAAGTCATGTAGATGTGAGGTATTTGTTTGGCTGAGGGGTTTTTTTTTTGTTTGTTTCTTTTTTTGCTTAATCTGAGGTAACCAGAGTTAAATATCCACGCGCGCTCCAGCTTCTGTCTGTGCAACAGTGACGCACCATAGCCCACAAGCTTTATGGTGCTATTTCCATTAGTATTTTCACTTATTAGTAATTTCAGTGCGCTCAAGTTATCTAACGTTGAAGAGCTCGTTAGTCGGAGAATGAAACTTCTTTATGCCATGCCATTTTTAAAGGTTTATATGTACACCATATACGGTAGCTCATTAATACATTCATAACAAAATATCATAACAAAAATGACAGACACAAATGGCATAGCTGTGAACAATGTAAACATTTACTTTATTTAGCCCGAAGGCGCTTTGCTAAAAGACGCGTGGCCTTTAATATATGAAATATTATATGCATACACACCTTTTTCTAGCCCACCCATTATGCAAAGAAAATGAGTTCTCTTGAGTTTGCATATAGTTTCAGTTTTAGACAAAAAATAGAAGTCCATTTTTTCCCATAAAGTTACTGCAGTTGAATGAATCAGAGACTGTTTAGTTTGTTTTTGTTTGTTGTTGTTTTTTTTAGATTTATGAAAAACTTTTCCAAAAACATGTTTACCATAAAACAGCGACAATTAACTAAATAACATAAACTAAACATTATAACATCACGGAATGTTGTATTGTATGTTGTCTTTAATGTGCTAAAATAGGTGATCCTAATTTAAGAAAATAGTGAGGAGTACAAAAATGAACTAACAGAATACAAGGGCACAAAAAATTTTAATTTGCTTTTAAAAATTAAGATATATCATTAAACATTATTATATTTGTTTATTTTGGGAGGAAAGGGGTGTGGGGTGCGCAGGCTTTGGCTGTTAGCGAACTTAGACAAAGCCCCCAACTTCTGCTTAAATATAGTGTGATTACATTTGGTTCTTCGTTTTGTTTTAAAAAAAAAAAAAAAAAAAAAGAAAGAAAAAAAGGCATATTTAAAAAGTTATGTGATCTTTATAATTTCTTTCTGTCCTCATGTGTGGAGACATTGAAAATAGTCTATAATCAGCAATATTTCATGGTAATGGTGTAGTTCAATACACAGTAAAATCCACAGTGTTGAATTAACACCTACAGTGTTTATTCATTTCCAATTGGACACAAATGAACACTGAAACAGTTAATTCAACACTCTGGGTGTTAATTCAACACAGGGGATTTTGCTGTGTACCATGTTAGGAAAACCTGTGAACTGTAGACTGGATTAAACAGAAAGACTAATGCTAAAATAGTTTGTAAATAGCTTGTATAGCTGGTTAGATTTGATATATTTTCTCATTATAGTTTAGGATTGGCAACCTTATTTACATTATAGCAGAGAGTGAAATGGCCACTGTTTTCATGGACAGATAAATGTACACTGTGCACGAAATGCTGTTTTTTTTTTTTTTTTTCTTTTTTTTTTTTTAATCGTTCCTGCTAAAGGACTTTTGCATAATAGGTCTTCACTTTGTTGATGTTACCAGGCGCCCAGAGATAGGTCCCTCCTCATGATGTCCTTGAATATTGGCTGTAACCATAGTGACAGTATTCAAATGTAGTCGTGCCTGATCCGTTGTTGTCCACAACCTTCTTGTATTCTGTTAAATGTTTATTCTGTGCTGTTGGGTATTTCTAATAGCTCAGCGTTTATCCACTCAGATATAATGTCTAAAACTTGTAAGTAGATCTGGTAAGAAAAGGAATGCTGATGCAACATTAATTCATTCATTCATTCATCTTCAGTTACTGCTTTATCCTGGTCAGGGCCACCGTGGATCTGGAGTCTATCCCAGGGACAAGGATCCACCCTGGATGGGATTGTGAGACCATTGCAGGGCACCATGTAGACACATTCACATACTCTTTCACACTTAAGGGTAATGTAGCATAGCAGATCCACCTACTGGCATGTTTTTGGGAGGTGGAAGGAAACAAGGGAACCTAGAGGAAACCCATGTGGACGTTGGGAGAACCTGCACAGAAAGCCACACAGACAGTAACCCAAGATCAGGATCGAACCAGGGACCCTGGAGCTGTGAGGCTGTATTGCTACCCGCTGCACCACTGTGCTATGATGCAAAGTTTAACACGTCATGCAAAAAAATTTATATTGCAAAACTAAGTGTATTTTGCATATTGACTTACCAGAAGAGAAAAAAGAGTTAGGTGAACATTGAGGGATTGCTATAGCGGCTGTGACTTATATGAGAACATCTTGTTTTGCAGTCATTCCACAACATTGAATGTAAGTATAAATCACTAAAAATTGCGACATTTGTCAAAAAAACAAACGAACAAACAAAAAAACAAATATAATCTTTGGCAGATTGTCATGGCATAATATATAAGCATTCTGAGTGGTGCGTTATTCCTTATTTAAACTATTTGATGCTCTATATTGTTTTATACGAATGTCCGTTTGTCTTACCTTACTAAGACAAGGTTAGTTGTCTTACTAACCTTTAAAAGAATGAGAAATGAGAATTCATCTGTTATTTGTTATTTTCCGTTAATAGTCAGACTGTGCTTTCTCTAGCTTGCAAAGCTTATTTAATTTTATTTAATTTTATTTAATTTCATTTAATTTTATTTAATTTTATTGAAATGAGGTTAGGGTTAGGAAATTGAAATTGTAGAAAATTATACTGAATGGAGACCAGGTATATCTCATTTTAAATTAAAATATTTGCGGTTGCCACATGTCTCCTTCACACAGTATACTACTGAGCATGAGACACAGCAAGTTGGTTTTAATAACAGTAAATGCCCAAACACGCCCCATTGCTCAAACCTTTAGTGAAAATACAAACAAAAATTTTTAATGCAGTTTTATCAGATGATGTTAATATACAACAAACGCACCAGGAGTTGAGCATTTCTGTGACTGAATCTCAAATATTGTTCTACACTATGCCTGTTAGATACTAGGTAAGAAATACATCACCATTATTTTATACATATGGTATACTCTATGAAGGCAAACAAAGTGAATAGGAAGCTATTTGGCCTAACTTCAAATTGGTGGATTTTTCCTGGCTCATGGGTAGGAAATGTAAACTCTATTATGGCGACATGGAAGCATTACTATGGGTAAATAAATGATAATGAATCTGAAACATTAAATTGTATAAAGCAGCCAGAAAAAGAGAGAGAGAAAAACGACACTATCAACATTATACAGGATGATCTCGCATGAAGTTATTGGGCATGTTCTTGTAAATTTCTGCAAACAAAGGCAAAGTGTGAATTTGTGTGGCAGAGTGTGGCAGACAATGTGTCTGTGATATACAGAGACATTTGTATTATAAGATATATTACAAAGATTAGGAGAGGGAAAATGATCAAGTGGGTAATATCCGTACATCAGAAATACATGTGCACCACCATCAACTTGTTTCCCATGCAAAGGCTTAGAAAAATGTGTCTCTCTTTCCCCATGCTTGAATTTTTTTGGATAGTTTCAGTTGTTCTTTCTGTCTCGCACACTGGGAAAATGATATCGGACACAGTTGAACAACGGTAAATGTGCTGCTAAACTGTATGCTGGATGACTGTATGTTGTCGACTCTCAACTATCTATTACAGGGTTATTCTAAACGTTTACTAGATATTAACCTATAGCATAAATCAATTATGATAGCCTCTTGACTTAATTTTGTTTGAGGCTATGTCATTATTAATGTCATCCTGCCCCACCAAAATCTATGGTCACGACTCACTGCTAGGGAGGAAACAATATTTTAATAAGGGTTTTGTATGGACTGTTTGCTCTTAATATTATTCATCCTGAATTCAGATCTTAAAATGAACAAGGTGACTTTTTTTTTTTTTTTTTTTAAATCAGGACACTATTATTTAGCATATAATTAAAATATAATTTTTATATATCATCGTTTTAAGCATTTATAAAATATTTATACAATTAAAAAATATCAGTTCTCTGTAGAAGCTGCTTGAAGGAAAAATTTCAGGAAATGTTCTCAAAATTTGCATTACTGCTATAATTATTCTCAGTAGCATTGAATAAGATGATGAGACTAATCAAAAAGGTCATAAAGTATGTACCTTTTCACAGGCTCTCTTTAACAACTGCTGGCTTCAGAGGCATGCACATGCAGCAAAAATTGAATGTACAGGTGCATCTCAAAAAATTTGAATATTGTGGAAAAGTTCATTTTTTTCCATAATTTAATTCAACAAGTGGAACTTTCATATTTTCTAGATTCATTACACATAAAGTGAAATATTTCAAGCCTTTTTTGTTTTAATCTTGATGATTGCGGCTTACAGCTCATGCAAATGACATCCTGGAAAAATCCAGTATCTCAAAAATATTAGAATAAAGAATTTATAATACAGCAATGCCGACCTGAGAAGAGCTCTAATCAGCTAATGAACTCAAAACACCGTTGCTCGGTGATCCAAAGTCCTCTTTTCAGATGAAAGTCAATTTTGCATTTCACTGGAGTGGAGAGGCACAGAATCCAAGTTGCTTGAAGTCCAGTGTGAAGTTTCCACAGTCAGTGATGATTTGGGGTGCCATGTCATCTGCTGGTGTTGGTCCACTGTGTTTTCTCAAGTCGAGAGTCAATGCAGCATCTACCAGGAGGTTTTAGAGCACTTCATGCTTCCATCTGCTGACAAGCTTTATGGAGATGCTGATTTCCTTTTCCAGCAGGACTGGGCACCTGCCCACAGTGCCAAAACTACTAGTAACTGGTTTGCTGACCATGGTATTACTGTGCTTGATTGGCCAGCCAACTCGCCTGACCTGAATTTTGTCAAGAGGAAGATGAGAGACATCAGACGATATTCAAATTTTTTTGAGCTGCACCTGTAATTTCACCATAGTAGTACTAGTCATTCCTTTTAGAGTTTAGATTATTTTAGATTTAGATATTTCATAAATTGCATATTCATTAAAGGTGCAGTAGGCTAATTAAGCAGCATTGCACAAGCAAGAGTGCAGTTATACTGATTCTCGGCATGGCTGTCGTTCAGCCAATTATATTCCTGAAAAGTATAGTTTGCCCTGTCCGCTGGTGATGTCACGAACACTACTGTAGTAACAGTTTCAAAGAAGGAAGGGGAATTTTACGTGGCGAACACAGATGAGTGATACAAACAGTGAAACGTCCCAATATGGTTATACTAAATATAAGCACTCTTAGAACACCACTCAACCAATTGAACTATTGGACCAGAACTAACTGATAATTGTTTTTAATTGTTCTCTTACTTGTACAAATAACCTGAACAAAATTTGAATAACAAATTAAAAAGAATAGTTTAAGCCATGATCTCAGCATAAGTGCATTAGGTGGCTGAGAAAACCTGTTTGGAAAACTACATTATGGTCCATAAACCCCTTCACCCCCATCTCAGTCTGAAATCAGCAAGCACCCAGCCCAGCCAGATAATTTTCATGTGAGCAAAAAAGCAAGCATGCCATGCTACTGTATGCTTCAAAATAACTTTACAACAAGAAACACAGTAAAACTAGAATAAATATAAAACTGGAATTAGTGATGTTGCTCCTGGACAGGACTGTAAATATAATCTGTATAAAGCTTTGAATTGTTTGAACGGCCTCCTTTGCATTACAAATCCAGTAGCCGCATTCTTATTTAATTGCAAAGAAAAACAGAAAAGCAAAGGCAATTGGCCATTCTCAGAAATCAGTATGAGAGAAGTTTTGTGTGCTTTTAGTGTTATAACTTGTCTTTCAAGCAGCTGAATGGCATATTGTGTGTCATAATATTTTAACCGAAGCTTAAAAGCACACAATCTCAATTCCAAAGAAAAAAGGACAGCGACTGAGCTCGTAACCTTTCTCTAGGGCTATAATTTTCAAGCAGTTAAATGGCCACATGCGCTTGAAAGTGATTTCATGACAGTACTTGTTAACGCTAACTTAGCATGCTAACTCTCTCTCTTGAATCACCATCGATTCTGTGGGCAGAGCTTTGTATACATGGGTGGGAGCAGGCTCAAGAAGTTAAAAAAAAAAAAAAAAAAAAAAAAACCTCTTTCAACTCAAATCAGCTGCAGCTACTTAACTGTTCATAACAGCTACTTAACTTATCTTCACAAATTTCGACAAATCTTGCCTAATTCTCCTTTAAGATAAACTCTCAAAGCAGACACATTTTGTAGTAGTATTTTTACACATGCTAAACTTTAGTAAACCAAGTCATCCATATAATCATACCTGCCTGTAGTGCCAGAACAATGCTACTTCTTTATTTCTTTGTCATCTGCATGGATGACATTGATAGTTGATGAGGCTACTAACTTTTTCACTGAGTTTTAAAATAGGCATTATCTTCAATCTTTATCCTTAATCATTATTACACTCCCAAGAGATTGTCATTGTATGGATTTAACTTTCAAATGCATGTTAGAGAGCTTTACTTCTTTATAAAATTGGGATGTATTGGGTTTAAAAAAAATTACTATGCATTTCATCAGTATACAAACATCACATGGAAATTATCCTTCCTATCGAAAACCCCACACTTGACATGATCGGAAAACTTGTCGGACATAGCAACAGTAACTAAGTGTATGAAGAGTCAGTCATGCAGAGTTCAATCCTGTGTGGTCTAGAAATTTAAACTTAAAGTTAGAATTTTGTCTATTATACTATCAGATTATGTGTGAAAATTTCTGCTCACATGGGAATATTTTTTTTTAATATAAAATATATATATATATATATATATATATATATATATATATATATATATATATATATATATATATATATATATATATATATATATATAATCTTAAATAAATAATATTTATTTAAATAATAATCTAAGCTCCAATGTCCAGAGTTTTCTGGTTTCTTTCACTTCCCAGAAACATGCTTGCAGATGGATTGGGTGTGTGTGTGTGTGTGTGTGTGTGTGTGTGTGTGTGTGTGTGTGTGTGTGTGTGTGTGTGTGTGTGTTTGGTACCCTGTGGTAGATTGGTGTTATGTTCAGGGTGTAATCCAGCTTTCCTCCTAGTGTTTCTGGAATATGTCTCTGGCTTCTCATCTGTTAGAATCCTGATTTGAATAAGCGATGTTGGACTTTTCCATAAATGAAATGGACAGCCCCTTGAATGCTGCAGTATTCAGTACTACCTGTTGTGTAGTGGCAGCTTGTAAAGCTGAAGGACAAATCCCAGCTATAGCATTTGCTGCTCCTTCCTTAAGAACAGTTGGATATGTTCAAAATGTGAGTAAATGATGTAATTCTGCTTTTTATTTTTCGGATCTCACATGTAGTTTGAAGTCCTGGAAAATTCTTATCAAGGCCATTCTGGGTTTCTGCAGATATAATATTACTACTACTACTACTACTAATAATAATAATAATAACAAGTATCTGTTTGTTTCTGATGGTCAGAACGGTGTGATATTGTTTGTTGTCTTTAATCCTCTCATCTCAAACACACATATTAATAGGATTTGTTTGTGCTTTATGCTCGTTTCTAGTGACATCATGTCCCTTACAGAACAGTTTGTTTGTGGCAGAGGTAGTGCCATTTACTTAATTCCAGTCATTAACAGGATGATGATTCACCATTTTGCTAAATTGCCAAGAAGTGCCTACTGTTGAATAGAGCAGCTGAAAAAGAGCCATTTGCTTCTTATTAATCACTGTCCTGTCAGCAAGAAATGTTCTTTAAAATGGTTGCTTCTCTTCTGCTTCTCCATTATATGTTTATTCCCTTGAAAATACTTTTGCTATAGGATTGTATGTAAATGGATCTCTGTCAGCTCTTTGAAGCTTATTATATTTTATATTAGCAGTACATTTCTTGCAAAATCTGTGGTTTGCTTTTAGAGTATTCTCAGAGACCAGTGTGAATACGTTACCACGTTTGTTAGAACGTTCTTCTTGCATTTAAAACTGTGTTCATGTAAATCAATTCACATGGAACCAACAAGTTAACTTAACAAGTTAATTGTAAGAGATGAATTTGTGTTGAAGTAGAATATTTAATTTGTGTGGAGCCGATGCACACATTTGAATCAAGAAAACTCAATGAACTTTTTGGTGCAACTTTTGTACTGCAAAAACAAGAAATGTAAGTAAAACTAGTAGACTAAATGGTCTGCACTAATATAGTGCCTTTTAACCTTAGCAGTTCTATAAAGCATTTTACACTGTTTCTCATTCACACACACACTCCAATGGCCTGCCGTCAGGAGCAACTTGGGGTTCAGTGTCTTGCCCAAAGACACTTCAGCATGTGGAGAGCCAGGGATCAAACCGCCAACCCTGCAATTAGTGGACAACCCACTCTACCATCTGAGCCACAGCCAACCACAGCACTTGCCAGAGCTTTTCCATGTACCTGGAATTAGTGATGTTGCTCCTGGACGGGTCTGTAAACACAATCTGTATAAAGCTTTGAACTGTTTAAATGGCCTCCTTTGCATAACAAATCAAGTAGATGGATTCTTATTTACTTGCAAAGAAAAACAGGAAAGCAAAGGCACTTGACCAGATAGTTGATTATGCTTGCGTCTATCATCCGCTATTCATGAATACTGTCTATATGTGTGTGTTTTTGCTGTTTACGTCTCTGATTCATATGTTAAATCGACCTCTGGACTGTGAATTGATTGTTCGAGTTTACTCCTGACTCAAGCCGAGCGGGGCCAACAAACAACTACTTATAACTCGATTGTTAAATCTCTGATAATGAAGGCTTTCGGGAAACATACATACATGTACATAACGTACAATGCTGTGAAAAAGTTTTTGGTGATTTCTTCTGTTTTTGTGTGTATCTCATAATAAATTGTTTCAGAAATTAAAACAAAATCTAAGATAAAACAAAAGCAACCTGAGTAAACACAAAATAATTTTTTTTAATGATAATGTTATTTATTGAAGCAAAAAAAGTTATCCAATACCAACTAGGCCTGTGTGAAAATGTATTTGCCCGTAGTTACTAATTCCACAAATCTATGAAACTGCATTAATAATGGGGTTCAGCTGGACTAGACGCGACCAGGCCTGATTACTACAAACCCTGTTCAATCAAATCAACACTTAAATAGAACTTGGGAAGGGTTACAAAGCTATTTCAAAGGCTCTGGGACTCCAATGGACCACAGTGAGAGCCATTATCTCCAAATGGAAAAACTCAGCACAGCAGTGAACCTTCCTAGAAGTGGCCGACCTTCCAAAATTCCTCCAAGAGCACAGCAACTACTCATCCAGGAAGTCAAAAAAGAGCCAAGGATAGCATCAAAGGACCTACAGGCCTCTCTTGCATCAATAAAGGTCACTGTTCATGACTCCACTATCAGAAAGACACTGGGCAAAAATGGCATCCATGGAAGGGTGACGAGGTGAAAACCACTGCTAACCCAGAAGAACATTAAGGCTCATCTGAATTTTGCCAAAAACACACCTTGACAATCCTCAAACTTTTGGGAAAATGTTCTGTGGAATGATGAGTCGAAAGTGGAACTGTTTGGAAGACAGGGGTCCCGTTACATCTGGTGTAAACCAAACACAGAATTCCACAAAAAGTACATCATAGCTATGGTGAAGCATGGTGGTGGAAGTGTGATGGTGTGGGGATGCTTTGCTGCTTCAGGGTCTGGGCAACTTGCAATAATTGAGGGAAACATGAATTCTGCTCTCTAACAGAAAATCCTAAAGGAGAATGTCTGGTCTTCAGTCCGCAAGTTGAAACTCAAGTGCAACTGGATTATGCAGCAAGACAATGATCCAAAGCACAGGAGTAAGTCCTAGTCCGAGAAGTAAGTGAAAGACTGATCTGCAGTTATCAGAAGCGTTTGGTTGCGGTTATTGCTGCTAAAGGTGGCACAACCAGGTATTAAGTTTAAAAAGGCGATTAGTTTTTCACATTGGTGATAGGTGTTGGATAACTTTTTTGTGCTTCAATAAAAAAAAAGAAAACTGTATTGTGTGTTTACTCAGGTTGCCTTTGTCTCATGTTGTATTTATAAAACTATTTAGTATGAGATACACAAAAACAGAAGAAATCAATACTTTTTCACAGCACTGTGTGTCATTCTTTAAGTTGTTAATCATTAAGATTCACAGTTATTGGGAAACCTACACCAGACCTTCTTATCCTGAGTTCTTTTTGAGTGGTTTTCTTTGTCTGGTCACATATTTGAAAAGAACAACTAATTCTATATGTTTAAGAATTCAGAAACTATATTTTGGGATGAAGCCATATTCCATATGTTTCCTTGTCTTTTGCAAAGTTTTGCTTCAGCATACTTGCAATGTTTAACTTTGTTTCTAGCTGTTCAGATTCTTCTAGGTTTAGTTCTTTTGACAGGTTGCCTCATTTTGCCTGTTTTTGTTTCTAATTCTGACTACTGAAAAAACCCTGATAAAGTTCCTCTGCATGCAAATCCTCTGACTCCCTGACATTGCACAGATTATCCCATCTCCAATTTAAATGGTTTCTCATATAAATATTGCAAAAATAAATTGAGAACCAGCCAATATAATGGAGTTTTCAAGAGGCTCATAGACTACCTCCTATTCCTCTATCAAACTCTATGAGCACTCAAAGTTTTACGGAAGTATTGCTGCCACCTCAGGCAATGCACTGACCATGCTCATTAGTCTGGCTTCAGTAGAGAGGCATGACATGACACATCACCAGATGGAGTTGGAAATATTGACTTTGTAGTAGTATGAACAGAGAAGGCGGATGAAATACTCATTAACATCTCCATTTCATATTCCCCTCTATATCCACCACTTGATGGCCATTCACTCAGGCTGCAGCTACACATTCTTAATGACTATCTTTAGCAATGGTTAGGTATTAACTATTAATTTTTATATTCAGTATCCACTGAGTCCAGAAATGTCTTTATTAGCAGTGAACTATTATATAAAATGTTCATTACACATTAGTTTGTCATTTAATTTGACATCACAATTAAAAATAATAAACAACTGTGCACTGAAGTAATAACCTGCAAAATTAGATAGATTATTTGCAAATCATAGTATGAGGTCATATTTGTTTAGACGTCCTCACAGAATAAGGGTATTTACATTTTCTTATGAGTTACAATGTGAAAAACATATGCAGGGAGGAAATTTAGAGGGGATAAATGACATGTTTGGATGTCAGCACCTTGGCTTACTTATATCCAATAGTTTAACATTGTGGAAACTGCCTGCACAAATCACCACTTCCTGTACATGCTTCAGAAGACACTGAATGAAGTAATTCACATAAAATTCTATAAAATAGCTTAATGAATCAATAATAAAAAGAAATAAATACACACATGAAATAGTATACATTATCATCCGTCTTCGATCTTTGGACAGCAATGGTATCATAATATATACATCCATTTTCTCTACCGCTTATCCTACACTGGGTTGCGGGGAGCCTTGAGCCTATCCCAGGGGACTCTGGGCACAAGGCAGGGGACCCCCTGGCCAGGGTGCCAACCCATCACAGGGCACAATTGTACACACATATGCCAATCAGCCTACAACGCATGTGTTTGGACTGGGTGAGAAAACCAGAGTACTCGAAGGAAACCCCTGAAGCACGGGGAGAATATGCAAACTCCATGCACATAGGGCAGAGGTGGGATTTGAACCCTCAACCCTGTAAGTGCGAGGCAAATATGCTAACCTCTAAACCACTGTGCCCTGTATTGTAATATATAGGAATCTTATTTCTCTGGGTATAAAACAGTTTGCTGCAGAGTGTCACATGTATATTGAATAAACCCTGAACATGATTAATAACTGTTGCATATATTCAACGAAACATTTCTAAACCTTTGGGTTAAAGAGAAAATATGGGTTGTTTTTTTTGTCAGTTATACCCAGTGGAGGATAAATCTTTGATAATTTGTGAGAGCTCCTGGGAATAATAAAGCAGCCTTTACTCTGTTGGTATCCAGACATACTCTTGCTTTCCCACCTCTTTTGTTGCCTGGGAAACGTGTTATTATGAGGCGGGTGCTTGTCTTTAAGCAATCCCCCCTGTCTTTTTCTCTTTTCCCCCCTTGTTTCCCCCTTTTCCCCCCTTGTTTTAGATGGAAGCATGCCCACCAAGAAACTGATCAAGTTCATTGAGCAGCACTCCCCCTCATCCCTCATATAAACTCTACACCATCTCCAATGTAGTCGCTGCTTTTCATTAGTCTCCTCACTGTGAAATATTTTCAATGGAGCGATGCGATTCTGTTTCTTTTGTGTACACTGATTAGAAGTACGAGAATGTAAAAGGTCTATGAATTGGCTGAGAGTTAGATGAGGAATTATTCATAATGGCATGGACAGAGAGGTAAGAAAAAAATAAATAACAGATGGATGGAAGTGGAAGTGACTTCACTTCTACAGTTCTTTATCTGTATCTATGAAGGCATCTCATTTGCAGTAGCTATTAATAGTGCAATTCCTGGTTCATTCATTGATATGTCAGATTCCCAGGAGACATGGAAAATGAGATAAGAACTCAAAATTTGGTTGCGCATAAGGCGGGATGAGTTGTATAATTTTAGAGATGTGTCTGCTTGCTTGGGCTCTGCAGTACTATGTTCATGCACAACAAACACACACATGCACACGTGTAATTCTGTATTTGTGGGATTTTTTTTCTTTTTTCACGGTTTCTACTCTGTACCGTCCATAGGTTTATAGGGACATATTTATATGGGGTTGTTTGTTCTCCATAATGAGATTTTTTTTTTTTTTTAAAAAACAACAAAAAAAAACATTCCTACACATACAAGCACACTGGTGGCTTTAAGAGAACATACTGTAGTGTATGGCTATGCTTATGTAGGGCTTGGTAACCAAGGCAACAAACAACATCAGAAACAGAATGATCAGGCTAGTCGGCTGGGTGTGAAGAGAAGTAAAGAGCGTTAATACATTAAAGTGGGCATACGCGCACACACACGCACACACACACACACACACACAGACACACACACACGCACCAATTAAGACATTTTGTGCAGAAGGCTTATAAGGCATTTTGGACAACTTGGGATCTCACAAATTTGCACAGAGTTAACTGGAAGGTAGGATATTTACCTGAGGGTTAACCTGTGTTACGTTCCTTATTGCAGTATGTAGAGTTGATGAAGTGTATCTGCAATGTGCACTTGTTGGTAAAAAAACACATTTACTCCACTGAAAACATAACTCTTTGTATATGCTCTATAGCTGAGCATTAAGTGCCTGTACTGCTATGTGCACCGGTGTGTGTGTGTGTGTGTGTGTGTGTGTGTGTGTGTGTGTGTGTGTGTGTGTGTGTGCGTGCGTGTGTGCACATGCCGCATGGATGGACGGCAAAACTGAAAGACTGAAACAATCTAGTTATTATACTTTCACATGTCTTTTCTGATACTTCTCCAAATCTGTGTTAGGACTTTCTTGTTTTGATACACTAGAAATCAAGACCGCAATTGTTCACATTGTGGGTGGAATCATATGACAAGTGTATAGTATTACAATCATATAAAAATATGACACTGGGTGGAACACTTTGTGTTTGCAGTTTCATATATTGAATGAAGATGGAGTATAACACTTCAGTCGCAGTGCAAGTTAATTTGTCTAGGGAAACTGCTAGAATATTTTCTCCATATTATCAACTCTGTAGAAGTACCATGTTTAGAAAGGCAACTCTGTCTTCATTTAGTAGCTTTAGCAGTTTAGTAGTTTATTGTAGTCTATATTGGTAGAGAATACCATTAAGATTTGCTTATCATAACGTTTGCCTGTGATGTTGTACCAAAATACCTTTACATAGTCATATTCCTAGTAACCACTGAGGTAGATTATTTAGAGGTGAGCTGCGTCTGATGCAGAAGTGATGTTTAAATTTTAAATCCTTACCATCTACAGTGGCCTGTCCTGAAAATAGAAAGCAACAATCAAAGGGCATCAAGTTTTTGATCGAGAAGCACAAGGTTTCTGGGTTTTGGCTCTGTCTTGAACCATCTGCACTGTCTCACCACAGCTTGGGTATGTTCACCCTTTGAAGCTGTCCAAGGACCCTGCTGTCTGCCAGGCCTACTGTGGACATTGAAAACTGCTTGACAGAGATCTTCTGTGAATATGTTGGTCTCTGCATTACAGACATAGGGCTTGGTTCAGCAAGGACATACATTGTCATAGATAAAAATCATTCACTCTTCAATAGCACCTCTGGTCTTCTGTCAGTGTTTTTCATCACAACCAGATCAACTAATTAGTGAACAGTGTGTTATTTTATATCATACCATTATTGAATATATAATAAAATAAATCTGCTATAGCTCGCTAGCTTGAATTGTGTGGTTTGTTTTGTGACTAGGAGCTCTTTTCTGAGTTCACTATGAGACTGAGCACTGTAATACATGCAACGAGTGGCTGTGTCCCAGATGGCATGCTCTTTGGTGAGGGCACATAGGAGCCACTCATCCAAGTGCAGCAGCACCCTTATACCTCTGGCCATGAGAGGCAACAGGGCTCCCTGCATGCATCTTGAGAATAGAGGTTGACCGGTTCCCCAACTAAGTTGGGCAGTACCTGCCGATAACTGATTAATCAACTGAAAGTTTTTAAAATTGATATTGAATGAAAACATAACACTCAAAGTAAAATATTGCTGAACTTTATTACAAAAATAAAAAAGTACTGACTGTACCATGAAAATGTACTGTACTTTTTTAAATGAAATAAATATTAATATATATTAACTATTAATAAATATTAAAGTAAATAAAAGATATGCATCCAAACTGAACCAAAAAGTAGCACTCCAAATAACAAATAAAAATAGAGACATCTAAAATGAATTTAAAAAACACTTCAAATAACACAACAAAATTAATCAGTGATAGTTTTTATTTTGCAGTTTTTAGAGGGGCTGCCATGGCCTGTTTGGAGTTTAAGCAATCTGGTAGAGGATAATTCAGATTCATTTATGGACAATGCTGAAGCCAAAATTGGACAAAGTGGTTCCAGTTCCAGTTCCAAACGAACTGTCTGTTCATTGTTAGACAAGAAATGTCTGAAATGTCTGAGAACTGGCTGTTTGCTTATAAGCAGGACTCTGCTGTAGGGTTCGAACTTCAACTGCATGCGGCTTCATTTTCAGGATCAGAGATTGCTTCTCTAAGGTGGTCAGTGTAGAGGTTGTGAACACAGAACTTGCTTGTGTTCTTCCTCTGCTTCCAGGGAGTTTAGA
The DNA here is from genome assembly GCA_023630585.1 of Cranoglanis bouderius. Classification (NCBI taxonomy): domain Eukaryota; kingdom Metazoa; phylum Chordata; class Actinopteri; order Siluriformes; family Cranoglanididae; genus Cranoglanis; species Cranoglanis bouderius. The sequence continues at coordinate 13,388,886 of CM042537.1, forward strand.
TGTACGCAAGCACAAATCCTGCATTTGGTGAATGGTGTTCTCAGGGTGATAAGCAGTCTTGGGTTTCCACCAAACATAGTGCTTTGTGCCAAGGCCAGAATGTTCTATGTTGGTCTCATCAGACCTGAGAAACATTTTCCAAATATTTGTTGAGTCTCCAGCATGTCTTTTGGCAAACTTATATGGCTTTTTTCCCCTTCTTCCTGCCATTCTTCCAAAAGTCCAGCTTTGTGGAATGTCTGCCCAAAGTTGTCCTGTGAATAGGTTATCTTGTCTGAGCTGTAGATCTCTCCAGTTTCTTCAGAGTTACCCTTGGCCTCTTGGTTGCTTATGGTGCTCTGCCGGATGTTCAGATTTTGGGATGTTTTTTTTTTTTTTTACAGCCAAACCCTGATTGATACATTTCCAGAACTTTGTACTGGACTTGCTTTAATAACTCCTTGGTCTTCATAAAGCTGTTTGTTTAGGTATATTCTCTAACAAACTCTGCGGTCTTATGAACAAGTGTATGTTATGTACAAGTGATAGTTAATTAAGTGACTTTTTAACAACTACGTTTGGGTTGTCTTGGTGCTGGGGTGAATATTTATGCAACCACATATTTTACCATTTTTATTTGTACATAATCTTTCAAACTATGTTGATTTTTTTCCACATCAATATTTTGTGTAGATTCATGACCTTCAGATCCAGGTTGTAACACTGCAAAATGTGGAAAAGTGTTTGAGAAGGTTAGTTCAAAGGCAGCTTGTGTGAGGGTTTTTTGTTTGTTTGTTTTTTAGCTGTAATAAAAACACAGTTAATGGCATTGCCATTTGGACTGTTAATTTTAAATGAAACCATGCAGATATTCATCACATTGTTTAGGCTACATGCCATGGGGCCTGTTCTTCTCTTCCTCCGGTTTGTTCTTAAGTTCTGTCAGATGTTAAGCAGTCTTATATACACTATATACAGATAAAATGTGCTATACATTTAGAAAGACCGTTATCATTCAGATGCAGAGCTAGTATTCTTAACTTACTAGAAGAACAATCACAAGGGATATAACTCTGAGGATGAGAAGATATTTTATAATTTAAATGCTAAAATAAAATATGCTTTGGGCTGAACAGAGTTGTTGCATGTGTAACAGTAAAATAACACATTACAGTGTGAAAAAATATTTGTTGTATTTAGGTCGCTATATTTATGGATGTAACAGGCTGTAGGTCTGATCAGTGAGTTCAGCTGTTTTTTCAGTAGTGTATTATCATATTTCTTTGTCTTTTTTTTCATTCCAACTATTTAATATAATATTTAATATAATATTCAATTTGGGGATCATACAAACATTTTGAATATTTTATATCGTGTTCCCTGGGACTTGTCAGAAGATAGCTGTGGAGGTTATATGATATGACAAAATGGGACAGAATTCTTACCATACATTGCCTTCTTTGAACAGTGTTAGACATTATTGGAAATGTGACAAAATACTTTAAGGATGAGAAGATGTTTTAGAATTTGCATGCTAAAATAGAATATGCTTTGAGCTGGAAAAAAGTTGTGGTATATGTACTGTATATAACAGTAAAATAACATATTAGAATGTGGAAAAATATTTGTAACCTGTTGTATTTTTATAATAGGCATGATTGAGAGCAAGCAGAAATACTGATCAAGATAATGAGAAAAACAAAACTTTAATAAGATGTAAATACGTTTTTTAATTGTGCCACTATTTGTGCCTTTTTGTATAATGCATCTGTGGGTCTAGCAGGGTTGTGGGTGGCCAGAAGGGTGATTAATTAAAGACCCTGGAACTCTGCTGATGAGAAGTGAGACGCCCCTGCCTTTGAGCTAGCTATTTATGTAATGACTCACCTCCTTTTCAGGAGATATCAGCATTGGTTATTTTTATGCGTATAGCACTAAGTTATGGGCTTATAATGATAGTTCAGTTCTCCATTCCTGCTTTCCTGGTGCTATTCTGGAATGGCTTGAGCCAGAGTGTAGACAAGACTGAGAGAAACATAAACATAAACATATTCACAAAAAGTCTTGTTTGCAGCAACCTGTCTTAAAAGATTATTTACCCAGTACATTTATATTTATCATTTGGCATAAATGTTTATTCAAAGCTCCTTACAATTGCACAGAATACACCCCAGGCATCCAAGCTGAGCAGACCAGAGGTAGTGATTTTGCTCATGATTTGGAATTTAAACCAGCATCCAGTCAGAGTAGAGTTTGTAGTGCCTGTGCCTGCACCTAGGTTTATGTAGTGTAAGGTTTTGGAAAATAAACAGTGTAAAAGATGTAAGAAGATCACATGTAGTATTTGATACCAAATCATTGTGTCCTTGACTGCAAACAGCCTTGCTGAGATCTTTTCAAATGCTTTATCTCAGCTGAGAAAGGTCTCCTGCTGTGTATGTACCACACCAATCATTAAGCGTTTCTAACAGTTCTTTTGGCTCTTCCTCCTGTCCTCCTTGTCCTGAAAGGACACTATCATCTGGTCAGACCAGACAATACAATGATGGTTGGGGGTTTCCACAGTTTGACACTTTTCTAAACCACCTCTCAAATGGTAGTGGGCCAACTGCAAGCAATAGCTTGGAAAGTCTTTCCACTCAAGAACTAGTCTGTAGTTTCTGCTCTTTTCCCTGACACTGACAGGTCTGAGATCATGCATATGTAGCCTACACGGAAGCATCATGATATGGGGCTGCTTCTCTGCAAACAGTACTGAAGCATTACACGTCATCAAAGGAAACATGACTGGAGCAATGTACTGGGACATATTAGAGGAGAATTTAATCAAATAGTCCAAGAAACTGAATCTGGGGAGAAGATGGACATTTCAACAAGATAATGACCCCAAACATACAGCCAAAATAACTCAACAAGGCCTTACATGGCCCAGCTAATCTCCTGACACGAATCCCATTAAAAATTTATGGGACCCTTGCAATCTTGGGGAATTGAAGAATTTGCTAAGAAAAATGGTCCAAAATTAAACCACAGTGTTGCCAAAAAAAAAAAAAAAAAAAGAATTACTTCTTACAATCTCTAAACTGTAATTGCCAAACAACAGCTTTACAACAAAGCATTAATGCTGGTAATTTGTGGTGTCCAGATAATATTTTCTCCAACAATTTCTTTTTTTTAAACATATATTTTTTATGCTTACGAATACATCCTTTTTTGTTCATATTTATAAATACAAAGAGACATTATGTGTGTAAAAATGAGGTGGACATATGCAATGAAAGAACATTAAATAACAAAAAAACAAAAGTGTGACTATTTATTTCCCCTCCCTGTAATCAAGGGAGACAGATATGACAATGGACAATGCATTATCATTTGCTAATAATAATCTAACTAATAAGTTGAGATGTTACAATTAATATACACCAAATGTCAATTCTTTGGTTGCGAGATTTTACTTACTTTGTTACATAGATATGAAAACAACTTTTCTATTTTTTTTTTTTTTTTTTTTTTTACATTATCTCCCCAGTCCAGTTATCTCCCCAGTTGCTGCCTGTTCCCACCTGCTGTCTCAGTCTCCCCACTCATACTGCAGTATCCAATCTAAAAGTGTGAAGCAAGCTCATACATATCTGAGACATGCAAAGCCAGCTGCTGCATCTTCTGAGATGAATACTGACTGCCCACATCTGTATATATGACACTTATGATTGGTCAGCAGCTTAGCATTAACAAACTACTAATGAGTTATAGATATGGCAATTAGATTATACAAATAGAAGCTTGAAATGAAAAGATGAAATGCACCATCCTTGTATAATACTTTTTATAATAGTTTTAAAATATGGATATATGTTTATTTATATATGTATGTATATAGCATGCTCTCAATTATATAGGCATAGTGTTATACAGTATTTATGCCAAATCCCTGTTAATTTAGCAGAAAGTGCATTTTCTTTTCTTTTTTTTAACAAATGAAAACAAACCAATTTAGTGCTTAATAACAGTTTCCCCCCATATCCACCTAAGCAACTATTCAATCTCACTCTCACAACTCAGCTCTTATTTCTCCTAAAACAAAAATACTACAACACCATATGAAGTGAGTAAGTAAGTTACTTAGTTAAGAAGTGTGCGGTAATTAAAACCTTGTGCTGTTTCCTATTTAGCCATAAACAATGTAGAAAGTATGTAGAGCCATATCATTGTAAAATATTATTCAGGTTACCTTCTCTGAACTCCTCCAGTGGTGACCAACAATGCATTAAGAACCTGAAAGCATTAATAAACAGTTCTTACACATGATGCTTTTTCTAGGGCTGTCACAATTGCATTTCCAAGTACAGTTTAAAAAAAAAAAAAAAAACTAAGGTGGCAAACCAATAAATCATACACCAGTACACAATAGAAATAGCAGATGTTTCAGATTTCATCTCAACTAACATTGATCAAATCCCTGTTGTGCAGCAACTTGTGCTTTATTATGGATTGAAAGTGTTGTTTACAGTGGTACTGTCATGACTGACTCATCTATGCTCACACACATACACACACGCGTGCACGCACACACACACACACACACACACACACACACACACACTTGGACTGTCAGCTCGCTGCCAGGGTTGTTGTATCCTACTATTTTGAATGTGTGCTCTGTTGTTAAAGTTTGGACTTCTGAGCAAACGCTGTTCTTCACATATCAGAACTTCATTTTAATTAATCAGGGCTTTTTAGCAAGGCAACTAGCTAGCATCACTGTGTTTGTTAGTTAAGTAAGGGATAATCCACAACTAGGTGTGCATTACACGATTTTAATTGACGACGTGGAGGCAAAGAACCACCCGACGTGAAGCACTCCGCAGAGTGCATAGCCGTGGATTATCCCGCTTATACCATGGCCAGCCTGGACGAGTTAAAGCTGTCATTGATGTTCGCAGTGCAAAATATTTACCGAAAATATAACAATAGTTAATTTTCGTTAGTTGTTTTATATGCGGGTCATTAGATCTAGAATTCCACCTGCTCTAAATCATACACCGATCACATTTATTTGAATGAATTATAATAAACAGTTATTAGAGAGAGAGAGAGAGAGATTGTGTGTGTGTGTGTGTGTGTGGGTGTGTGAATTACCTGCATCTGTGCCGCGTATCTACTAATCATGAAGCTATGAGTTTAACTACTGTATGTTACTATGGTTACAGTTGTTTATAGGCAGCACATTAATTTACAACGGTGATTAAACTGACTGGAACTACCCGTGGTATGTACGGTTTTAACGAACACCTTCCAGCCAGTCAGAATCGAGTATTCAGACAGACCATGGTATAACGCTAGTTACCATGCTAGTTATGATACAGGCTGTTAATAGTTGCTTAGATAGCTATGTATAACTGAAAAACATATGATTATTAAAAGGTAGCGCTAAACACAAAATTAATTAGAAGACACCAAAGCCATAAAATCTAAGTGATATTTAATGTTAACTTGCTTCTGTGCATGTTGAGCATCAACGCTCACTCTGTGGTGAATTTCGGTTGGTCATCTGTTTCTACTGGTGCGGTAGAGCACTCGTGTAGATAATTTAAGTCTGACTGGCAGAATCAATAAGCGTGCCAGGGTAGGTGGCACCCTGAGACATTCAGACAATGCTGTTCACATCGTAAACGCTTAAAACAGAACACAGTTAATTCCAGATATCCAGATCTTTTCCAGACATCTTCAAGATGTACTGTATGCATGCTTATGCAGTGCCATAGCTGTGTCTGTATGCATGCTGTACATTTTTGCCAACTGAATAAAGGACAAAGGAGCAGTGTTTCGAAGGGAGCATGGCTCGTCGTTGCTATTGGCTGATTTGCAGTTTGACAGGATGAAATTTTAGCAGTCTTGTGCTTTCCTCCCCATCCAGCTCTGTGCATAACCAGGCATCATAGTGCAGGTTCACAGATGAAGGTTTATTCCTTGGAGTTATCAGTTCAGTGGAAGTCCGGAAACAGTTCGTAACAATGTTACATTGCTGTTGAGAAAAAATTGAAGGGGCTCAGTAGAAAGAATATATGCTTTAGCTCAACATAGTTTCCAAAGTACCTGTTCACACAAGCAATATGTGTACAAACATCTTACCAACCTTGAGGAAAAACCTACGTTTTACCAGAAGTGGCAACTTGACATCCTGTTTCCCATCTGCAACCGCCAAGGCCCGATCTTTTTTCTCTGCAGGGAATGAATTGACATTGAGGTCTGCAATTGGCTTTTAGCTTGCTTAGAAGAGCACGAAATAGCAATCCTTCAAACATTTCCTACAAACCCCACGATGTACCCCAGTTAAGATCATGTTGCCCAGCAGACTCCATCTGTTTGAAATCTTTGAAGTTTCAGCTTTTAAAGAGAAAATGAGATTCACATAGTGCATAGCTACATGCCTGTAACTTTTCTTGACACGCATCAGCAGTCACTCAAAGCAATAGAGTGCACAAGCATCAGGTTATGCCAAAGCATTTCTAGCATAGATGCTTCACAAACAGATGGAGCATGCACTGTTTTGGTCCTTCTCTGTATAGCAGATCCCCAAGGACATGTGATCTTAGTATGCTGGGCAATGAAAAGGAATCGCTTGATGTGATAAGTGGTTATAGACAGAGTTTAAATTAGGACATGAGGAGGCGCTACTTTTACCATGGCATACATTTTTATTCACAAGAGAAAAAGAAACATATTGTGTAAATAAATAAAAAAATGCAGCAGGACTGATGGGCATAAGTTGGATTTCCTTTAGACTGTCTGTTTCATTTAACTTCCTCCCCCGGATAGTTTATCTTAAGAAGCAAAAGTAAAAAGCAGAATGAATTTGCATCACATGCAGTGGTAAATTTTACTGACTTGGATGGCATCCAGAAATGCTTAGGAATTGCACTGTGGCGATTTTAGATGCCATGTGATCCTGTGTATTTCTTTTAAAGAAATTCACTGTTTTTATTCATTTTTATTCAAACTTTTTATTCGTTTTAAATTCTCACAGTATCCTCCTTGGTGCTGTAATTTTGCTGGGTTCTTGAATAGAGAGAGAAAAGTGTCACAAAGCTGACTCACTTCTTTATGAAAAAAAAACAATAGAAAAGTTTGTGGATTGTAATGGGATTATTGGATATTTTGCAGATTGTTTTTCCAATTAGCAGTTACATCAGCATGTACAAGAAAAAACAGTGTGAAAAAGATCATTTCTACTAATTTGTGCATCGGGTGTTGTGTATGAGTCAGCTTTTACTATATTGTTAGATAAGAGTATTGCTTTTTTATGTATTCTAAAAGTTTTGCTTTTGTTTATTTGCAACATGATATTATATAGCTATGCTGTAATAAAAATGGAGTTTTGGACCCCATGTTTAAGAATAAAAAGTGATATGGCTTAAGTTTACTATTCATGAAATCAAAAGAGAATCTATGACCGCTAATCCTGTCCGTTTGCCCTAACCATAACTGTTCATAACAAGTTGGCCTAACTTGCAAAGCTATTAAGTTATTACTAAGACCCTTGGATATACAACCATGGCCCATTTTAAGCTTCATTTAATATCTGTTGATATTTGATAGGGTTCATAATGCCATGTATCCTAACAAAATGACCAGGTCCTCTGGCAGAAAAACAGCCCCAAAACATTAAAGAGCCACCACCATATTTAACCATGGGCATGAGGTACTTTTCCATATGGCTACCTCTCTGTGTGCACCAAAACCACCTCTGGTATTTATTGCCAAAAAGCTCTATTTTGGTTTCATCTTACCATAGAACCCGATCCCGTTTGAAGTTCCAATAGTGTCTGGCAAACTGAAGACGCTTGAATTTGTGTTTGGATGAGAGTAGAGGCTTTTTTCTTGAAACCCTTCCAAACAATTTGTGGTGATGTAGGTGACTTCAGATTCTAGTTTTGGAGACTTTCTAACCCCAAGACGCAACTAACTTCTGCAATTCTGAAGCTGTGATTTTGGGAGATTTTTTGGCCACTTGAACCATCCTCTTCACAGTGTGTTGAGACAGTATAGACACACGTCCAATTCCACCTTGATTCATAACATTTCCAGTTGATTGGAACTTCTTAATTATTTCCCTGATGGTGGAAATGGGCATTTTCCATGCTTGTGCTATTTTCTTATAGCCACTTCCCATTTTGTGAAGCTCAACAACCTTTTGCTGCACATCACAGCTATATTCCTTGGTCTAACCCATTGTTATGAATGACTAAGGAAATTTGGCCTATGTGTTACCTCATATTTATACCCCTGTGAAACAGGAAGTCATGGTTGAACAATTTCCTGTTCCTAGTCACCCAGGTGTACTAAAAAAAAATGTAAAATATCAGTGGGAATATACTTCAAATATATTTTTCTCATATAAATTCATAGGGGTGCCAATAATTGTTACACACCGATATTTAAGAAAGATTTTTTTTTTTGATAAACCTGTGTTGTGTTTTCAATTGTTTGATATCCATGAGAGCAGAGTATTTTTGTGATTTTTTTTAACAAAAGATCAAAAGGTTAAACAATAAAGACAATTTTTTCACAGCCTTCTTTGCTCATATTTACCAAGGGTGCCAATATTAGTGGAGGGCACTGTACTTATCTGTAACATAATTTGCTTTTGTCTGTCTAGCCTCTATCTCAAAGGTAGTTGGACACATCCCTTTTAGTGCTTAATTGCTGTGTTTCTATGTAAATTCTTCATCCTAAATTTTTATATTTGTTTTTGTAGGAAAATATAACCTACTTTTTGTCTTCTGTCTGGGGGCCTCACGCAGCCATGCCATTTGGCTGTTTAATTTTTGGAGAGAAGAAGGATTATAACAGTCCTGGTGAGGTCACTGACAAATATGACCTGGGGCAGATGGTCAGATCGTAAGCATAACTCCACCTCTGCACTCTTATTTATGTTCTTTCACTTGTGGCCATATTGCCATACTTCATATATGAGTTTTTGCTCTCTACAAAAACAGGGAGGAGTTTTGTGAGATTTTTCGGGCGAAAGAGAAGAACACACAGAAAATGTACACCTGCAAGAAATTCCTGAAGAAAGATGGGAGGAAAGTGCGAAAGGCTGCAAAGAATGAGATACTTATCTTGAAAATGTAAGTTGTTGGTGTTCAGAGTTTCAGAGTTTTCGGGAATCAGCAGCTACTTTATGTATAGCTGTTTTATTTCTAAGTAGCCATACTGGGAGTTAATTTTTTTTTTGCCAGTGAATGCCTCTTTGTAGAACTTTTTCTTCTGCTTCCTGTCTCACAGTCACAAACTGTCTCATCCTCTCTTATCCTCACAGGGTGAAGCATCATAACGTCCTCCAGCTGGTCGATGTCTTTGAAACAAGAAAAGAGTACTTCCTCTTCCTGGAACTGTGAGTTCAACACATTGGAGTGTGTGTGTGTGTGTGTGTGTGTGTGTGTGTGTGTGTGTGTACATTATGAATGCTGATTTAAGTCGGTTATATATAAAATAATGTTATTTGTAACATTATGCACGTTATAGTATGTTGTATAATGATTAGATTTGTTTTATTAACTAATGTATAATTCTGCTATTATTTTATTATTTTTATTGCTAATTTTATTATTCTATTTAACTATGGTTCTATATCAACTAATGTAGGTGAATTATGTTTAATGTATGTAATTATGTTTAGTAATGTATGTAACCGGTTCTATAACCATTGGATAACCACTGGGTGTATACTGCAGTGTATATACAGTACTGTAGGGGTGTGTTCTATGAACACACGATGGTACTATGGTAAATACCCACAACAACGATTTAGCGTGCCTATAGCACCAAGTGCACAAGCTTTCGTTTGTGTGGAATGGTCATTGGAATGGTTCGTTCCCAGTTCAGATTACATCAGAGTTTGTTGGAAAATCATACCACACTGCTCAGACATTCCACGACCGACAAATGCCAATTGAACATGTTCAGTCGGTGAAAACAAATGCCAAGCAAAGGCAACAGACGCCGACAGGGTTAACACGCTGATCCGACAAAACCCGACAAATGTGTCTGTTGCCATTGGTTGGTGTCTGTCAATGCAGTGTGAACTAGGCTTATGAGTACCGGCAGCGTTTGCTGTTATTGTGTGTGTGCTGAGACCGTAGACTATATTTGATATAAATACCATTGTCATATGGCCATCATTTTTCTGGACCCTTCTTGCTGTGTTCCAGCCGGATCGACATTGGTTTTAAATCCTTAGCCAGATCTATGAGTAGCAATGTGCAGGTTGGGAACTATGACCTATTACAATGGAGGAAACTGCAAAAGTTTTCAGAACACTAGTAAGAGCAGTAGTTGAAACCAAGGTCCTGCTATACACTTTGGGGCCACAAGCAGGACTGTGTGGCCTGATTGATGAATTCTGTGCAATGTGGACAGAATCAGTGGTAGAGGTGGAAATATGTACAGTAGACAGTAAGGACACTCTTGGGCTAGTGTGTCCTGACCCAGTGGACTGTGAGCTCTTCCAGGGAGAACCACAGGTGAGTTTGGCATCAGTGAAGAAGTCCACTTGTGATCTGCCAGACATTTGCTGCACATTGAAGTGATAACTCCAATGCAATGGTTAACTAATTGCCTATATGCACCAATGTCATAAAACCTCACAGGAATATCATCACTGCATCTGCATTCACTACTTGGGCAGTGTATGTCTGAATATACTGCTTCCTCCAGTGAACCCACCAGTGATGCAATGCAAGTGATGCAAGTGATACAAACATGTGGCCTAGACCAATCTATCATGATAGCTAAGGCACACAGCACAGAACGTGGGCACAATATAGCAGAGGTCCAAAACCTCCTTTAACACTCTCCTAATCTTTACACTGTGGCACAGAAAAAAAAAGATCTTTCTGACTGGCATTGTGTGGAAGGAAGCATTCTGTGCTATGGGCTGCACACCAGCATCCTGTTAAATTTGGTCCGCCACCATTTTATTGTTGGCTGTCACAGGGTGCTTGGAGCCTGCCAGTGGTGCATGCAAGTCAGAAGAGTCCAATTCAGATTCATTTCTGGATGCTGCTGAAGCCAGAGTTGAACACTTTGGTTCAACTGTTGGCTCAATGTCACATTGGAAATCAGGAGGGAGAATCAGATTTTTGGCTATAAAGAGGACCATGCTAAAGGGCACAAGTTTCTGCTGCATGCAGCTTCAGTTCCAGGATCAAAGATTTCAGCTAAGTCACATCTAAAGCCAGGTTGTCCACAGGTCTTGAAAGGGACTCTGATTACGTTTGTGGTTTCTTACTCTACTTAACAGTCAATTGTGGGCATGAACATTTATAACTAGCAAGTTGTATAATCTGTAGTACTTGGGTCATACTGTATGCTCTGAATCAGTGTATAAATATGGCAGCATATTTATACCCATAGGGTGTGTGATGTTGGCATTGAGGACAGCCAAACCAGAGACTGCTTCTCTACAATGTTCAATGTCAAGACAGTAGAAACATAACTTGTCTTCCAGGGAAATTAGACATTGACTGCACAAGCGCATTATGGCTCATTAGTCAATCAGATCTGAAGCGCTGTATAGTGGAAACCAGCTAAGTTGCTAGGCAATCAGGACAAATGTGCCTTATAGGAGGAAAAAAACACTCGAGCGAAACGCTAGCAGAATATACCCACATGCCCACCAGTCAAGCTAGGAAGGTTGAGGTTATGGAAACTGGGGAATTACCTGCAGTGAGAGGAAAAAATGTCCCAGTGGAGAGAATGAAGGTTTAGTCGAGGAAACTCAGCTTATTAGCTAAAGACCTGCTGGTCAGCTAGGCAGCGAGGCATGAGGAAGATTGAACAGAGTTGACAAGGGAGGGTAGCAGTCTGGCTAACATAGTAAACATAGTGAAAGAACAGGCAACGGACAGTAGATTACCCATCCAAATTAGACAGCCTTAGGCACAGGCCTGCTTGTCAGGAGACTTTGGTGGCTGTGGGACTGAGCCGACAAATTGCAGAGGAAAGGCCCACTCTGTGGAGATATAGGCTAAAAGTATTCACAGGCTAGTAGTTCACCAGACAACAGGCGATGTGAAAATTTCAGAATGCCTAAGGAAAATCATGCCCAATGAGGGACTGTGAGGTGAGACCTGTACTGTGCACCAGAACAATTTGTAGCTAACTCTTGGACAGCACAGGAGTTATAGACAATTAGGCTAGCAAGCTAACAAGGGATCTCAACTCAGGCTAGTAGTCATGAAGCTATGAATAGCTCCAAAAAAGTATGAAATACACTCACCACAGCCATGATGATGAAAGGAGATGACAGGAGCCTATCGCCAGGTTTAGAGGATAGGCTACCTGTAGCTCTAACCAGAGTCACAAACTTATAGTCACAGATAGCACCAAGGTACACATGAATTCCGACAGGTGCATGAGGCAAGAAGCAGAAATGGAAATGATAGCCGGATGACAATAGTATTTATATCAAATATTACATCATGTGTCTTGGCATGCATGTGCACACAAACAAAAAGGTATCCAGTTGATACTGACTGGCGATGTTGGTTAGGATTGGTGAAATAGAACTTGTTTTTTACAAGTCAAAGCTTAAATGAAAAACTTTTTCATTTTTCACTTAATTGTCTATCACTATTATACTGAAATTACAGCTTTGTTGGAACACTCGTTGGAATATGCCGTAATTATGTAAAATAAAACTAAATATAATTTATTTTCACTAGGTGATGTTTTGATAAGCATTCTCAAAAAGACTTTTTTTATACTTATTGTGGCAGACCATTAGGTCTAATATGAAAGTGCTCTAATATCATCTGCTCTAGGGCCACAGGCAGGGAGGTGTTTGACTGGATCTTAGACCAGGGCTACTACTCCGAACGTGACACTAGCAATGTTATCCGACAAGTGCTTGAGGCTGTGGCTTATCTTCACTCTCTCCGCATTGTGCACAGGAACCTGAAGGTAACATGTAGCTTTACTCCCATCAAGTGGCTACAAGTGGTATTACACTAAGAAGACACGTACAGTTAAACAGCTTGACAAACGGATGAATATATCATACACTAAATTCAACTCAGTTCCTTATTATTTAAAATATATATATAATTTTAGAATTTACATAAGACTTCAATTTTGTGTTTTGGATAATTTCATTATGTCCTGAAACTAGAGAAAAGATATTGCTGTATACAATATGGTTAACATTCTCTGACAACGTTGGACTATGTTCTCATCTCCCTTTTAGTTGGAAAACCTTGTTTACTACAATCGTCTGAAGCACTCTAAAATTGTCATAAGCGATTTTCATCTGGCCAAACTGGAGAACGGACTCATTAAAGAGCCTTGTGGGACTCCTGAATACCTTGGTAAAAACTATCACACACAAGGCTGCTAGACATATGCATACATGAAATTTTCACATTACAGGTGCATCTAAAAAAATTGGAATATCGTGAAAAAGTTCATTTTTTCCGTAATTTAATTCAAAAAGTGGAACTTTCATATATTCTAGATTCATTACACATAAAGTGAAATATTTCAAGCCTTTTTTTGTTTTAATCTTGATGATTACGGCTTACAGCTCATGGAAATCAAAAATCCAGTATCTCAAAATATTAGAATAAAGAATTTATAATACAGAAATGTCGACCTTCTGCGAAGTATGTTAATTTATGCACTCAATACTTGGTCGGGGCTCCTTTTGCACGAATTACTGCATCAATGTGGCGTGGCATGGAGGCAATCAGCCTGTGGCACTGCTGAGGTGTTATGGACCCCAGGTTGCTTTGATAGCGGCCTTCAGCTCGTCTGTATTGTTGGGTCTGGTGTCTCTCATCTTCCTCTTGACAATACCCCATAGATTCTCTTCAGGTTCAGGTCAGGCGAGTTGGCTGGCCAATCAAGCACAGTAATACCATGGCAAACCAGTTACTAATAGTTTTGGCACTGTGGGCAGGTGCAAAGTCCTGCTGGAAAAGGAAATCAACATCTCCATAAAGCTTGTCAGCAGATGGAAGCATGAAGTGCTCTAAAATCTCCTGGTATACGGCTGCATTGACTCTCGACTTTAGAAAACACAGTGGACCAACATCAGCAGATGACATGGCACCCCAAATCATCACTGACTGTGGAAACTTCACACTGGACTTCAAGCAACTTGGATTCTGTGCCTCTCCACTCTTCCTCCAGACTCTGGGATCTTGATTTCCAAATGAAATGTAAAATTTACTTTCATCTGAAAAGAGTACTTTGGACCACTGAACAACGGTCCAGTTCTTTTTCTCTTTAGCCCAGGTAAGACGCTTCTGACGTTGTCTCTGGTTCAGGAGTGGCTTGACACTAGGAATGCGACACTTGTAGCCCATTTCCTGGACATGTAATCATCAAGATTAAAGCCAAAATAGGCTTGAAATATTTATGTGTAATGAATCTAGGATATATGAAAGTCCCACTTTTTGAATTACTTTTCCACGATATTCTAATTTTTTTTAGATGCACCTGTATGGTAATTGCATAACATTTTATCTTGCTCAACAAGAAAACCTGTACCTCCCTTATTGTATTGCATTTTAACTTCCATTACATTATGTACAACATATGTGTCATCAGACATAAACAATTCAAACATGTTGTACATGTGTACAATTATTTTGTATTTATCTGCTTATACTTATACAGACATACAGTATGTTTACGTATGCAAGCAACAGCGTGTATAGAGATGGTTACTCATTCAAGTGTTATGTACTGTATTTGACATGCTTAGCTCCAGAGGTGGTCGGCAGACAGCGATATGGCAGACCGGTGGACTGCTGGGCCATCGGAGTGGTCATGTACATCCTGTCAGTGAGAATCAGTTTCTCTGTGTGTTTCCTAACAATATCCACAAGTTTGTTTATTTTATTTAACTGGTCTGTGTGCATAACCCCATTCTGCCATAGTGTTTCTGTCATTCTCTGGGTGTCGTTAAGAATAGTTCAGTAATCATTGTTCTTCCAGGCTAAGAAAACACAAGCTTAAATAGTCTATAGCAACAATATAAGTGAGGACTTACACTATATGAGACCACAAGGTTGTCCTGTTACTGCTTTAAAAGCAAGCAATAAATAAATAAATAAAATGAAAAAAATAAACAAATGTAAGTGGCCAAACAGCAATTCTGTTTATAATTGGAACATAATTTCTGTAGAGAAGATACCTATAAAATAAAACAGGACTTCCAGACTTCATGTTTATGTTACTGGATCATTCTCATGAGAATCTGTAAGATCTGTAAGGCGATATGTTTTGCGATCACAAAGCTTTCTGAAGACATTCACAGCAGTCAGTGGAAGTTCTCAGAGCATGTTGTTTGTTGGTCACTTTTCATCATCCAAGGAGTTCGCTGTCAAGATGTGCTGTGAGTATATGTTATTACATCTCTTATTTGTTTTGTTCCATCATTTTTGAGTCTTTTTATTGTGTATTCTTTTGTTATAATCTATTGAAATTTATACAACAGTTACTTCCGGTCCACTAATTTGATTGGTTCCAATAGTGCCTGTATTTCCTATAACCGCACTGGGAGGATTCACTGTGTGTGTCCACTTCCATGTTTGAAACGGTTACTACAGTAGTGTTAGTGACATCATCAGTGGACATGGTAAACAATAATTTTCAGGAATATAACTTGACTTAAAATTTGAAAATTAAAAGGAAGAAGGGACACCAAGTTTACCAGAAGCACCTTTAACGGGAGTGTACAAATCAATGTGAGCCAGCTAGGCAAGCTAGTCGACGTGCTATAAAAGTGAGTGTGGCTTCTTCGGAATCTATTTGTCCATAGAACTGTTGTATAAAAGCAACATCTTGCTTGCAATCATGAGGTTGTACTGAATATTGGCACGGCTGTGGCTGTGTTAGCTATGGGACCTGCAGGGTTTTCAGTATAACTGCACTCTTGCTTGTGTGATATTGCTTAAGTATACTTTTCCAGTCAGTTTTTTCAGTCTGTCCAGAACTGCTTTTTTATGATGAGACACTCATAAAATATGCTCAAGTCAAAGTACTGAGACTGTCTTTGTTTACCAGACTGTCAGGAAACCCCCCTTTTTATGATGAGGCAGATGATGATGATGATGACAGTCATGATAAGAACATGTTCCGGAAAATTCTGTCAGGAGACTATGAGTTTGACTCACCCTACTGGGATGATATCTCAGATTCTGGTAAGGGGACACACCATAGTTTTTGGAGGAAATACAGTACTGTGCAAAAGTTTTAGGCACCCTATTTTTTTTAGTACAAACTTTGTTTTTTTATTTTATTTTATGACTTCTACATTATCAAGTCAGTACAAAAAAACATTTTAGATTCCCAAGTTTTCTAGCACAAAATTAAATGTTACAGAAAAATGTTTGTATGTCATTAAAGAAAGCAGCGTATTACGTAAGAGACACTTTTCAAACAAAAAACACAATGAAGGCTGCTGGGTTTTGCTGAAAAAATAGGAAGCAAGTGCGAAAGTCAAAGTCTCCAGAAGAACTGTGGCTGGTTCTGCAAGATGCTCAATAAAACTTACCAGCTCATTTCTTTATAAAACTGCACTAATTGTACCGGAGACTACTATTTTTATTTATTTTATTTTTTTTTGTCACACCAAATATTGACTTTGTTTCATTTACTTCTGTTTACTGCTCTTTATGGTATTTTTTTAAATGTAGAAACATTTAATTTCATTATTTTGAAGGCATCTTTGCTCTACAGAATTTCTTTGCACGTGCCTAAAACTTTTGCACAGTATTATATTTGACAAAGTTTTGACAACTTTAGCAGTTTTCCATAAAGTCAAGGTTGAAAACTATACTGTAGTTTTTGCCTAGTACTGTTACAATAAAACTAAGTTTCTGCATTCTAGCTAAAAGTCTAGTTGCATCTTTAATGGAAGTGGATCAAGACCAAAGACTGACTGCACAGGAGGCAATCAGCCATGAGTGGTGAGAACCCTCTTTAAATATCTGATGCTGTTTGAATTTTACCCCATTACCGCAATTTGGAAATGTCATATGCCTCTGAGGAAATGTATTTGTCTTTCTATACATTCATTATTTAGGATATCTGGGAATGCAGCTTCCGACAAGAATATTAAAGATGGTGTGTGTGCTCAGATTGAAAAGAACTTTGCTAAAGCAAAGTGGAAGGTAAAACAGTCAATCTAGTTCATGTTGCCAGTAAATGCTTGTACAATTTCCGATCATTTTTTTCAAAGGCCACATTTCGCTTACAGTTCACTATGTTTTGTCTTCTTTCATGCAGAAAGCAGTCCGTGTGACCACTTTAATGAAGAGGCTCCGAGCTCCAGATCAGAGTGACTCTGGGGCCTCGAGTCCAGCTCTAGGAGCAGCAGCAGGATCAGTGACTCCGAGCAGCACTTCGGTTGCCATGGCTGCAACCCCTGAACCTCCCTGCAGCACCCTTGAGCTTCAGGAAATAAGAGCAGGAGAGGCTCCAGCACGATGTAATGGAGAGCTTAGTGTGGAGACCAGAGAAGAGCAGAATGGCTAACATGGATGTACACAAAGGCAAACACACTCATTTTAGAAAGGAAGACATAGTGAATATCACTGGTCAAGTGAACCTAACTTGTTGAGAGCCATTTACTCATACTCATTTCGTTTGCATATCCTTCCCTGTTTGTACGTTTTTGAATTGTCCAAATCTACTTATAAACAGTTTAGAGTAACATAAAACGACAAAGACATTATCTTTAAAATGGAGCATTAGTTCACGTTCACTTGTCAAAAAATTTAGAGGAACAATTTGTAAATAAAATAAAATTGCATTTTGCTTCCTGTTCACATTTAGATGGTTGCAGGGGCAAAGTAGCCTAATAAATCAATAATTGAAAAAACGAATAAATGAAACATAAGGAATGGAAAGGAAAATGATGCCTTTTACATGCCCAGCTGCATAATATTTACCTATCACAATGTTAGTGTGTTGCTGCAAAATGGAACTTCCCATTAAATTAATGTGTCTGACCTTAAAGTCCCCATGAAATCAAAATGGAAGTTTTGTGGCTTTTAGTATGAATATGTTAGCCTTAAGGTTATCTATAAGCTAGTGTGTGCCAAAATAATGACAAAATGCGCATTTAGAATATATATGCCTTCAAAATTGATAGTCACTCTCTACCACCAATATGGATCAACAGTTTTGATAACATCATTCTGCACTTCAGCTTCTAATCAGATTTTCTGTCCAATCATTTGCTCTGTAGAATCTGTAGTGTCCCACCCCCAATAGTTGTTGGTTTCCTGGCTATGAGTTAAGCTAAATGCTATTGGCTATTTACAAAGGGGGCGGAGCCACTTGATATGTCCCACTCTCACTTCCTGTTTCAGTGGAAATGACATCAACACATCGAATAATGCTGCACTTTTCAAGGCACTTCACGGGGACTTTAAGTTCTATTTTTTCTTAGAAAGTTAACACTTATTGCTGTATATCTTTCCTGCCATTTGAGAATAAATCACCTTTTACTGTCTAGTGACTCAAAACACGATCATATAGCATTTAGCATTTATAGGTTTCAAACACAAAACTGCTATAGAAATAATAACAGGGGTTACAGTGACTCGTAGTAATGACTCTAATTTAATGATTTGATGTCTTTCATGCGCAAACATGAAAAATCCTTAATACTACGCTGTTAAGTGTCAGTATTTGGTGTTATTTCTTGCTGTACAAATGCCTTTTACTCTGTTCATCTCGTGTTGATGCCTTTCTCTGTCTTTTTCGTGTTGATGCCTTTCTCTGTCATTTATTGTCTCTCATTTGTCAGATTGGATTTGAATGAATTTATTAATAAATCATTCACAAGAGCACTTACACAAAAAATGTGTTATTCATGAAAATCCAGTTAGTTCGTAAAGACATTCATATCGTATGAGTGCCCCTGAGTTTGTGTAAATTTGTGCCTATAAAGAGACTTAGTAACGTAAACCCAGATTGTTCAATTTCAAGTAATATAAAAGCGAGTTTTATATATGGATTACACTCGCTTTTTTATTTCCACTGCACACAGAATTTTTAATGAAGATTCTGTGAAACTCAGTCATTTCATATTAATGACAAGAAAGGAAGAATCCAAAACAAATCCAAAAATTAAGACAAATAAAATTAGCTATTGAATTAGGACAAATGAAATGGCATTTCATATAAAAGGAGGAAGAGTTATCGTATGTCTATGGTAGGTGACACACTGCGGTGGCTGAGTTGCATTACTGGAAGATTTAGCACACATTTTGTCATTTGGTCAGCATTTTCAGCTCTCTGAGCTTTGCCTTTTATGAAGTTTTATGGAAGTCACTAAATGTAAATCAGCTGTTCCGGTAATTTGGTGGTTGGCATTTATCAGCATACCCACATGAGTATGAAGAAAATCAGTGTTACCTAAACTTTTGTAAATCTGTCAAGAATTGTTTAAACACATTTACTAAAAGTTTGATAAATGACACCCATTTCATGTGCCATAAACTTACTGTATGTCTAACTCTAAGCTTTCAAGTTGGCTAGTTGTCTCTCAGAAGAGATGATTGCTTAATAAAAAAAAATATGTGCATGTGTCCTTATTGATCTTGATGTTTTGTAATGAATCTATTCTGTACACATAAACCTTTGTCTTCACATGCATTTTATATTTTCTTAAAGAGGTTAACATGCCAAATTCAATCAAGCCTTTTAAAAATTAAGACATTTTGCCAAATAGATAAATATACCATTGGACTTTTTAAGCAGAATGTTTGCTGACTAAGGAAAGATTTTAACACTAGTTTAGTAGTTTACATCATCTTTGACACAATTGGTGTTTTCACTACCATTTACACTTGGATCAAATAGTCTACAGATTGACTTAAGACCTGGTTTGATTGAATTTGACCATAAATTGTATGTTTGTTGTGTAGATGTGATAGATATATGTACTGCATTTCACAGAGAAATGCATAATATACTGAATACAGTAGTCATTGTGTAGTTAGTAAAATACAAATCCATCAGTGGGATGTTAATGGATTCTGTTTAATGTGCAGTACAAACTGAGCAATATCTCTATTGCTGTGATACTGTGAAACTGCCATACTGGTGATGTGGAGGGCCACTTGCCATGTTTCATACAGATTGCTGAGCAATTTACATCATTGTTTCATGCTCAGTGTCCTTTTTTTCTTCTTTTTTTTTTTTTTTTTATATATTTTAGGACATTATTGTACTTCACAATGAGTTTGTTTTCATTTAATAAAACTTTTATTTATTTTTAGCAGCTGCATAACACTTGATCACATTGTTGTGGCCATTTCAACTAGTCACTAATTTCATTTGGTAGGTTTTTTATTTATTTATATATTTTAGTTTATATATTAGTTTAACTTATTTTAGTCTATGCTGAGTCGATGCTCTGTTAATGTATCAATGCAGTAACTAACACACTTTCAACAGCAGACTCGCCCGTCTAAGTGTCATGTTTGTGTTTGAAATGCATCCCTAATAAAGACATTGCTTACGTTAAGTGTTCAGTTCTGTTCATTATTTAAGCTGAGAGAAAGAGAGCGAGAGAGAGAGAGAGAGATTTAGTCAAATGTAGCAGTAGGAACATGGGAACAGTTCCTTCAAGTTTGTACATTGTTTTTGGTGAAAACAGACTGCAAGAGGTCTAATAAGTGGCATGACATAATTTTGGATTGCTTCTTAATGTATGCACATTATGTTAGCTATAAATCATTCAGCCTTTCATATTTACATTGATTCATTTGGCTGATGCTTTAATCCAAAGCCAATTACAATTGAGATGGTACAACTGAACAAGTGAGGGGTAAGTGTCTTAATCAAGGACCCATCAGTGGCACTATGGTGATGATGGGATTGAATTTACAACCTTCCAGTCAATAGCCCAATCCACCACTGACCAAACATCTGAACCTTTCCAAATCAGTTAAACGTTGTTTGGTTTAGGCCTGTTATACCAAGGTACTTGTCCAATATTCCTACTTTGATGTGATTACATGGATCTGTCAGTCTAGATTAAACGTTGGATTTTTCCCCTTATTCCAGAGGTAGGCCTTTAGGCAAAAAATATTCAAATATCAAGAGGAAAAACTTGTAATACAAATCCCATTTTTAGTTTGGCTATGTAGCTTCATGGGTGTAACGGTTTTGAAAAGTGCTGGAGACAAGAATGATGACGGTGCAGAAAAAAAATCATCTACATTGTGTCTTCGCTGGGAGCCAGTTAGAAGGAAGAAGAAAGTTCAAGCAGGCATACCCATGATGGCTAGTCACAGTACTGAATGGGTGGGCTAAAAATTCTACTTGCTATTAGTAACTCTGCATTAATATTATGAAACCACTAAGGTTGAGCCTTATGGCACAGGGTCATCATAGACATAAAACACACACACATAGGGCAAAACTAGGTGGCGACTTATAGGCATGAAACTACAGTCTGGGCTAGAAGGAATTAAGCCACTGCCTTTACTTAATAATATTCTGTGAATTTTTACATACAATCAATTTACTTTATGGCATTTAATATCAGAAAAAAGATGATATGGGTGCCAAAAAAATCAGCCTTATTTTTTATTATTATTATTATTTATTTATTTATTTTTACATGAACAACAGGTCAGGCTTGGTGGACATAAATTGTTTTAGGACAGTGTACATCTTTAGGGTGTCCACGTGAAATCAACCACAGCAGCAGAGAGTGAGTCAAAATGGCAGAAGCTCCAAGCAGAAGTAGAGCATCAGGATAAATCAGGCAGATCTGGAGGGTGGGAGAAGCAGCAGACATGTGTCAGGACCATGCACCAGCATCAGCAGGCAGCAGAAGTACACATACAGCTCGACAGCGAGTGAACAGATAGATATGCTCTTATCCTACAGTGGTGTAAAAGTGTGTACATTGTGAGAGACTGGAAGTGACAGCATTAATAATAAAATAAAATAAAATAAAATAAAATAAAAAGCCTTAATGGAAATCAACCACTGACCAGATATTTACATCCATCTGTACATTTTCTGTACCACTTATCCTACGCAGGGTTGCAGGGAGCCCAGGGGACTCGGGGGAACAAGGGAGGGGACACCCCGGACAGAGTGCCAACCCATGCAGGGCATAAATCCACACACATTCACACAATTTAGAGATGCCATTCAGCCTGCAACGCATGTCTTTATGTCTGGACTGGGGAGGAAACCAGAGTGCCCAGAGGAAATACCTGAAGCAGGAGGAGAACATGCAAGCTCCGCATACACAAGGGCAGGGGTGGGATTTGAGCCCCCAACTCAGGAGGTGTGAGGCAAACGTGTTAACCACTAAGCCACCGTGCCCCCCAGATTTTTACATATTTACACAAAATGCAGAGTTATAGTCTTTAATAGTCTCTAATTGTAAACCTACAAAGTGGATCAACAAGGTAGGTAAAGTGTTATATAAGAACACAGTGTTTAAAATCCCAGCATGAATGTGATACACTCATGCTAAAGCCACACACACACACACACAACTCGTGATTACTGCGCTAATAATCGTCCAGAACCCCGTGGTGGTCCCTTTCTCTTTCTGTCTCATTGATGGATTGGATAAACAGGGAGTGACACATTGTGCCTACCAACAGAAAGCATATAATCAGTAATTGAATACCTACTAGTGCACCTTTATAGTAGGTTTACTTGATAAAATAGCGAATTAGTGTAACTACAAGCTTAATACACACCTAATAATAAACTAGTTGCTGGACTACGTGTGCGTAAATCGAGCGACGACATGTAAAGCTCCCTCCGTCCTCCCCCGGAAGTGCAGTGTTGTTCTTGTTCGCTCGTTTCCGGTCGCGTTGTGAAGAGTCTCGATAACAGCGCAGCAAAGGTTGGTCCCATGACTGATTTGTGTTCTTTTAATCTTTAAAAAAAAAAAAAATAAAAATAATAATTAACGTTTTCCGATCAGTGAAAATGTAATATAAGATTATTGTTCTATGTCTGTCTTGCTAGTCCAATAATTGTCGCCAGGCTAGTGAATAAATGTAGCTAGTCAGCTGGGTAATTCTTGTTAGCTAACACAGATGCCCTAGCCGTCTATCTGTTTATTTAACGTTAATTATTTATTTAATTAGCTCAGTGCCTAAATATATAGCTAGCTGTGTTAGACTGAATTCAGTCTTGAGCACTAGGCGATAACTCTATGGCTTACATAGTAGATGTTTAGCTGCTAGGCTAACGTTCGCTGGCTTCATTTTCCTTAAACAAGCTCTCGCACTATTAACTAGCAGGGGCTCGGTTACAGAAATAATGCTCGAGTGATTACAGGAACGAGTGTCTGTAATGTAATGCTGAATGGTTTAGTTGGGTAGAAGGGTAAGCAAGTGTTTTGAGGCATAACCACGACAACAGACTGTTTGCCAATTAGCACTGGGAATGTGATGTGATATGATGCAGTGTGTTATGGGTGATTGGCTGTTTTTGTGAGGTTTGTCAGATAGCCGGTATAGCTAGTCATACAAATTGTGGGAAGCTATTGCTGTGTAAAAACTAGGAAAGTAAAGTTAAAACAAAGTGAACTCTTCAAAAGGGTAGACCAGGGTTGGTGAGTGTACACTATGTAGGCACTTTCCACCTTTTGCAGTGGATAAAATGATCGGTTGGAATATGTCAAATTTACCAACCAGCCTGCATTTCTGATTATAACACTCTCTTGTGCTCCCTGTTGTATTTAATACATTTCTTCACATTTGAAGTTATGGGAGAAGTGAATGCCTATGCTTGCTGCTTAAACAGTCAAAAAGGAAAAAAAAGTTTTCTCCAGCGTTAACATTCCTAACTTTTCCCCATCCACGAGTCAAGTCAAGTGGGGTTTTATTGTCATTCCTCTGTATAGCTTGTATACGTCGGAACGAAGTGTCGTTTCTTCAGGACCGTGGTGCAACACAGAACAGTACGCGGGACTACATAAAGTGCAAATACACAAGTGTGAGGCGAGTGCGGGACAATGAATACACGGAACGTAGGCTGTAAACCGTTAACTACTGTGAAATGTAGCAGCACAAGTATAGCAGCAAAACCGAGTTCCATAATATAACATGTCTGATGCAGCATAGTTATACTTGGTACTTGGTACTTAGTTATACTGGGTTTGGTGTTTGACTAGCCCAGGTGAGCGTTGAGAGGCAGCAGGGTGTCGAGTAATCTGACTGCCTCAGTTAAGAAACTGTTGCGGAGTCTGCTGGTGGTGGCACCGATTCTCCTGTACCTTCTACCAGACGGCAGGAGGGTGAAGAGTCGTCCGCAATGCTGGTGGATTTGCGGATGCGGTGGTTGTTGAATGAGGTGTCGAAGATGGGTAGAGAGACTCCGATTATCTTTTCAGCTGTACTCACAGTTTGCTGAGGGGTTGTTGCGGTTGGAGGCCGTGCAGTTCACTGTTTACTGAGATTTTAAGGTGGATTACAGCACGATTGCTCTCGAACTTTTTTCTTTCATGGAAAAAAGGAGCAAATGATAATAATGGCAGGTTACGTTTAATACATGGGCGGCAAGTGTAATTTATTATTTTACTGTTTTATTGGTGGGAAAAGGTCAAGTGTATGATGTAGGGCTGCACGATTATGACAAAAATCATAATTGTCGATTATTCCCTTGAAATTGTAATTGCGATTATTAATTACAATGATCACAATTGACATTGAATGGTGTTTTGAATAGCTATTGTTTGAAGCAACTGCATGCCATATTTTTTTTTATATAAAAATAAAAAAACGAGCTGAAAACACTCTTCCTGAAAAACTTTTATTGATTTTCTATAGCATTAAGCCTCGAATGTCAACTGCATATTTGTTTGGTTTCTCCTTTAAATATAAAAAGTAAAAATATGCATGGTTTAATGTTATACTAAAACTAAAATTAAAACAACAGAAAACCCTTCAGATAACCTGTACAAAGAAAAAAACTGAGTTTGCCTTTTTATGGCTTGTGTTTCAGTCTAGGACATAAGCCATAAATACACTTCAAGTTTTCAGGAATGAACAACACTAAGTTTGACTTTTAAAGATTTTTGGCCAGGAACACAAGCCTATCCACAAGTCACAAAAAGAATACTCTTTCTGAGGGAGAACGTGTGGCAGGAATGCACAAATACTTTTGTGCTAACTTGTGGAGTGCTGGGAATTGTTTTTTTTATGTTTCTTCCACCAGACCAAAGGATTCTCCTCACTGTCAACAGCAGCAGAAAAAAAAAATAAGACTGTAGCTCAGCAGTTATGGCCATGTCTTGGTCTTGGAGACTGGAGAGAGATGATGATGCTGGTCTGTGGTCCTCATCCACTTTAAAGAAATGACCCAATGTTTTTTTTTTGGTCTTCTTTAGTGCTGGTGCATTTTGGTCATCTGCTTCCTCACTAACAGTCACAGATGGTTGAGGCCTTTAATAAACCAAAGGCAAAATTTTAGTTGAACTCATAAAAGATAATGTCATATACTATTACTAGTACAGTAAGGGCTATTTATTCATGTTAAATTAATACTGAAAATGGCCCAAACAAAATGATATTACATACATGGCACACAAAACCTATAATTATAATTACCTTCATGACTGTAGATATTGATGCCATTTCAGTTCTCAAACGAATCTTGACCGCTTCAACTCTGTCGTCTTTGACGTACTTAAACTTGAATCTGGGATCAAGTACAGAAGCCATGTCAAGCAACTCTTGTGTCTGTGGATCATCATACTTCTCGTTCAGGTAGTCCAGGATCTTCTTCTTGATGCATTTGGAGAGTTTTGTTTCTCCCTCTTTCTCTGCCAAGATTTTATTGTTGAACAAATGAAGAACGGGCTTCACATGTGATACACTTACATATTGCTCTCCTGAAAGAGCATCGGTGAATTCGGCAAGAGGAGAAAGTGAGTTGTTGACTGCCTCAAGGACTTCTATATCCTGCCATGTGGGGACAACGTGTCCGACTTTTTTGTCCATGGAGAGAACATGAGAAGTGGCACTCTGTTGTTCCAACAGCCTGGCAATCATTGCTTGTTTTGATCCCCACCTTGTTGGACACTCAGTCTTGAGCTTGTGTTGAGGTAACCTGAGCTCTTTCTGGGCCTCGGACAACTCCCTCCTTCGTCTCCGGTCATAGGAGAAGCACCCCACCACCTTTTTGCAGACATTCAGTGCACGGTCAATCCGTTCATCTTTCAAAGCATTTTCTAAACACACACACACACACTCACACACACACACAAACAAAATGTTTACTAAAGCTATACATTTATTTACAATTAAACAGACTAAATTTCAAATTACAGTAACATAGTACAATTTATATTATAGATGTAAAATATGTTTATAGTTATAGTGTATAGTTCACTTATCAAATAACAGCATTATTACAATATACAAAAGTATATTACTGTCAGTATTACTGCCTACATCAGGGTTTTTCAACTCCAATCCTGCCCCCTCCCGGAACGTTTAGACGTCTCACTATTTAACACTAAAAAGCTGATGAGTTGAATCAGGTGTTTTAATTAGTGAATCATCTAAAACTTTCTGGGAGGATGGTGTCCCCAGGAATGGATCTGAAAACCCCTGGTCTACATATTATTAGACAAGTACATATGATGCATATTATTAGACAAGTACATATTGCAATGGCATCATAATGGTATTACGTGTACATTTTTTTTTTTTTTTTTTTAGATAAATATTCTTAAGTAATAGCAGGCTACTCACCAATTGCTAGGTGCAGCCTGTGCCCAAAACACTGGAGTCTGGTCCATTTATTAATAGCAACGGCGTTCACTATATTTGCTGCGTTATCTGTAGTGACACAGACTTGTTGCTCCGCCTTTAAACCCCAGGCAGCCAGCATGTCTCAATCTTTGAGCAATCGCATCCCCAGTGTGATCTTGTGGAAAATAGGACGTTTGCAAGCATCTGCTTTTGAGTTTAAAATCATCATCAATGTAATGAACTGTTCATATATGGTTCCATAGTTCTACTCGACCATAAATCAGTCAGTCGTGGTGGAATAGAGCTCTATTTTTTGCAAATCTGATTCAATGCCTTCCCGGCATTTTGAATAAAGTGAAGGTAGCGCAACTTGAGAAAAATAATTGCGGGAGGGCATGACGTATCTCTTATCCAGTGTGCTTACGAGTTTTTTTTTTAAAACCCTGCGCTGCAAGCTGTATTAATCGGCACCATGTCTTTTGCGATGAAATGCGTAATCGCTTCAGTTATCTCCATCTGCCTTCAGGAAACCGACGGTTTCGTGATGGGCGTCAGTGTAGCAGTTCTCGCATGACTTGGTGCTTTTTTTTCTTCACGCTAAGACACTCCTCGTATTGCACTCTGTGGTTGAATTTGAAATGATTGAATAAATTCGTGGTGCTGCTCGATGGTGCAGAAAGAGTTGTTCGACATAACTTACACAGTATAACACGCTGGTTCGACATCATCGCTAGTGAATCCAAAATAATTCCACACCACAGATGAAGATTTTCTTTTTGGTTCTAATGCTTGATTCTGAGCAACACTTTGCATGTTGTCGGAATCGGAGGTTTCTTGATCTGCACACATGTTCACGAAATTAACATGACATAAGAGAGACATGAGGCAGTGGATAATCAGGTCGTTGATAAGAGCACGCCTACAGACTTTTATTAAAAGTCGTGATTCGCCTCTCACAACGTAACATGCTCTAAACACACCCCTTAAGCACTCAGAATAATGTAAGTGGACAGTGTTGTTGGGGTTTTTTTTTTCTAAACGCGGAATATTTTCTAATCGCTGAATGTTCTGCAGTAACACACACATTCACTCATTTGAACACAGTAACGTGTTACTTTATTCTGTAAATGTACGACACGTCTTATATTTATATACGATGACGTTATAACCCCGTTACAGTTACTGCTCTCATAAAAACACAATTAGTTTTGTTTCGAAATATAGCATCAAACAACATATTTGATCAAAATGAATATTTTAGTCAGAGTTATTGCGCCTCCTTTCTATTGCGCATCGTTTGATTGACCCGCATGCGCGGAGCATTCAGTGAAGTTTAACGGAGACTCACTTGCTGTCAAGACGAGCCTTTATGTAAAATGGAAATACTGGCGTGAATTTCTAACATTTACAGATAAGGATTTAAAGGTAAAAATGTCATTTCTGTGCTGAAGTAAATATGTCTGGAACACATTAAACAGCACACGCATCTGTCGCGGCATCTGACACGACAAGCCACGTCAATGCACTTACGAGTTTGTTTGAAGCGCTTTATATAAAACATTCTCAAGTTTGGATAACCTGGATCCTGCACTTGTAAAAGCATTACCACCTCGGGGTGTGCATTATTTCCTAATAATTCAACGGACCGGAGTCAATTATTCCTTAATTGTAGAGTTGTTCTAGATGTGAACCTTAGTGTGAGTTGAGTTTATGTGAACCAAACGTGTATTATATAACCAATATATTAATCATAATTCACGGATTCAAGTAGTAATGGAAGCATGTTTGCAGGTGAACAGCTTTTTGTGAAGAAGAGGCTGGTGTAAGCTGAGAAGTTGAACCATCATGTGGAATGGTTCAAGATCTGGACCACGAGGGGGGATGCCCTTTTGGTAAGATCAATCAAAATGCTTATTCTCACTAGGGATGGAAATAAAAATACAGGTTTAGATGCATCACAATTCCTTTGGAAGTTTCTGCATTAAAGGTGCAATAGTCAACTTTTTTAAATTTATTGCTAGATAATGTGGAAAATTATGTAGAAATGATTTTTTAAAAAAAGAATAGTATACACCATTGTCTCAGAACAAGTGTATTATTAAAAACAGTTTGGAAACCCTCCTTCTGGTCCGGCATGTATGTTTGTATTTGGTATGGCCTTTTGTGAGTCATTTTATAGACACGCCCCCAACACTTTTCACATCCTCATAAATCATTATGAGAAGTTGCATGTTTATAGAGTTGTACCTTGGTCAAAGCCGGTATAGAGTCGCACCAGCTGAATGTCCGAGTGTGCATAAAACCGGTGTCATGACCGTCCTTGCTAATGCTAACTCTATATTTAACATTCTAACTCGAGTTGAACCTCTGTAAGTTTTGGGGGCGGAGCTTTGTTTACATGGGTGGAAATGGGAGTGGGCTGAATAAGTAAAAAAAAAAATAAAAAATCACTCAAATCTTATTCAACTTGAACCATTTAACTGTTCTAGACCTATTTTCATTAATTGTACCTAATGCACCTTTAATGCACCAAATGTCACAAATGTAGATTTCCATGGGTATATGAATAAACATATCAATAGTACTAAATACTTCAGCTGAAATACCAATATCTTAACATTTCAACTAGTTAGAATATATAGTATTTGATTGCATTTGTATATCATGAGTATGTTATACATTTTACAGATTTGCATCAGATATTTGTCTAGATTTTACATTTCTTCAGCAAACTGGGATCCATTTACAGTCCTGTCTTCACACAGAAATCATTTACTCGTTTAATAATTTTCTAATTTAATACTAAGAAGTCCACACTGCAGCTTGACTCGCTTTCAAGGAATAAGGATGACCTGGTGGCTCCGCTGAAATCATTTGTTCTGCAACCGAGAGCTCTCAATGCGGAAGCTCGTGTCCCTCAACAGAGCTTTGCTTATAGCCCAATAATCCTTCCCTGCCATTCCTCTATATGCTATGTTAAACTCTAGCTTCAGTAGGAAAATGAGTCTGAATCTATCCCGAGACTCTAAACAAGCGATTAAAGCCACCATTTAAATCGTGGTGCACCAAGTGGAATTGGATAGTGATGTTGACCCTGTAGCATTGAATGCATTCTTTTGTAGAATTCACTTTGTCACAGTGCAAAGATTTTATCAAGAGTTTTAAAGGAGGTGTTCGACTGACTCAGTCACACCTTGGCTCTGTGGTGCATGCTTTAGCTAATGATGGATCATGAGCAGGGCGGCCTGGGCCATATGCTTACTGTTGATATTTGCATGGCGTCACTGTTGGTCTCATCATAGGAAGCTCTACATCCAGACGAGCGCTGGCCGAGCGTTGAATGCTAGTGATGGCTTAAGTTTCACTATGGCATGGTTCTTTATATCCGCAAATAAATTACCTAACAGTAGTCTATTTAGCAATCAGTGATTCACATAACTTAAAATTCCAGCCAATGGGAGGAAGGACTCTCAAAATCCTCTACAACTATGAAGTGATATTATGTTGGTTATGAAAACCATTATATTTTACATGATTATATCACCTTTCAATATTTCTTTCATATATGCAGTAATACTTAATGCTTATAATTGTGTATGACACTTACAAATCTTGTGCCATACAAATGTTTTTGTTCTACACCACATTTATTTTCGAAGTGTTGCATATGCCAGACTATGCGATACCTAAAAGGTTTTTACAGAACATTAAGTGAAAGGAGGCAAATGCTCCTTGGCACAAATGTCCTAACATTTAGAGAAATGGTCGTATATAGCCCTTCTTTTCTCTGCCTCATGATTCATCTTTCTTTTTAGCTACCGCACAAAATAGAAATCAGGCATCCGTCAAAATGGTCTACCATCTGTAGTTGTTGCTAGCTCACTTCACTTGCTAGAGCAAGATGTTAGGGCTTCCAGCAGCTGTTAAAGCTTCCATTATAGGGATGAATCACGTGACTTGTTATATAAATTCTTATTTAAACTTCTGGAAATGTTGTTATAACCGTGTAATAAAAAATTTTTAAAAATTGGTACATCATTGTAACTCTAGTCTTAAGCCCTTTAAGTATAAAATTTAACACGATGCCAGCAGAATGCCCAGCTTATAATTGCATGTGATATTGTGATATTGCAGTTTAACTGAATCTGCATCGCTCTGCACACATTAGGTTTTACATTATGCACAAAGCCTATTTTATTTGTGCATTTATTGCAAAGTTTGATGGTATCATTTTAGTGGGAACCCACGTGGGGAGATGTTTGAAGGAAGAAATGGACCAATGCCTGGCTTCAGAGGACGAGAAGGAATGAATATGGGAGCTCAGGACCGACCACCCATGGACATGAGGAGATTTGACTATCCACCAGATATGGTGGGACGAAACATGGGTCTTCTTGACAGAGGAAGAGACTCTCCTCGAGACTTCTTCATGCCTGAAAATGAACTAGATTTTAGAAGACGTTTCGAGATGGAGCAAAATGCACCTGGGTACATAGGGCAGGGTCGGCCTCCTGTAGATATGGGTGGCAGGGACATGAGGGGGCCTGAAGATCAATTCATGGACATGAGGGAGAGAGACAGATTTCGAATGGACATGCCTGGGTTCAACATGTCACCCATGGATATTAGGAGAAGGCTTGTTATGGAGTCTATGGACAGAAATGACCATATAAGAGAAAGAGAGCAGTCACAGATGGGCATGAATGACATTGATGGATTTAGTATGGATATGCCTCCCCGGGAAAGGTCAGTGGACGTTGATAGACGAGGTTGCGCCCCTCCCTTGACTCCCAGAGGAAGGTTTGAATCTGATATGGATTTTAGGAATCGAATGGGACCATCAGGTGATTTTAGGGATCGCTCTCCTCAGATGTTTCGTGGTGGTGATGGTATGAATCTCAGGGGAAGACCTGATTTGCCTCTAGATCGGCAAGGTCCAGAGAAAGACGCGCTTAAAGTAGGTGAACCGACTCTGAGGGACAGAGAATTTCCTGAACAATCTGACAACAGGTCTGCTTTTAGAGGACAAGATAAATCCCTCTCAGAGGAGTGGTGCAGGCGAATGAATAGAAGTTCAACTTTACCCAGAGAGGTGAAGAAGCGATTTCCACCTGGACTTGGCAAGGAAGGTGAGTTAGGAGAACCGCTACAATTCAAAGATAGAGAGCGGCCATCGGTGGAGATTCCAGCTAAGGATCGTGGCGCTTTAGAGTTCTCTCGATCAGAACGAGAGGGTTCTAAAGTCCAAAGCTGGGACAATATACAAACTGATGTCCCAGGCAGAGATCCACCTCACTCAGTCACTCAGAAACTACCACTCTTACCACTAAATCCCAGTCTAAATATCCCAAGCAAAGACAAAGAAGGTCAACAATGGTCAAGAGATGAAAAGCCTGATGGCACCATTCCATCAGGGGGAAGACACCCGTTCTTTCCAGAAAAGAGCCTGTCCGCCAAAGAGAGCCATTTCTCAGTTGATCAAGGAAAATTCAAGGGAAAAGATATGCCACTTGATGAGGGTCAAAAGAAGGGGAATGTTATGCCAGGGCCAAGAGATCTACAAAGTAACAGAGAGGGAAGACGAGACCAGGACTACAGAGACATTGATTACAGGACCAGCTCTGCGCAAAAATATGACTATATCCTTGAGGATCTTCAAGGGCCTGAAAAGGACATGAAAACACCCAAATCAGCTCCACCTGAAAGATCAAATGCCTCTGGTTCTCAGGTCAGTGTCGTTATTTTGTCTATATTGTGTTGAAAATGGCATTTATTGTAGTGAAATTTAAAACTTAAATGTTTAGAATTCTCCTAACTGTTTTCAGTATCTTGGAAGTGATACTCTGACTTTTTAATCAGGTTTGGTTTGCAGAGTATTTGCCAGCATTTGCTGTTTTCTTGTAGACCTTTGTGACAATATGTCCAATGTTTAGATTAAACTTTTAAATTTTACACAGGATCAGGATTATAGGAATGCCAATGTTCAGGATAAGATCTCAAATACCATTGCCATCTCTGGAATTCCCAAAACTGCTACAATGCAGCAGGTAGTTTGTGAATTATATTTGTTTCCCTTTTTTTCTCCTCCCATTTTTGTCATCTTGGGTGACAGTGCCATGGGTTCTGACTGCAAAAATTTCCTTTCGTAGATACTGGACGCATTTGCGGTTCGGGATGGAGTGCCAATGCAAGGCATGAAAATAAGAGATGTTGTTCCAGGTGAGATTTTGCGATTTAAATCTTCTATAACATTCGCAACACTTCGCTTTTCGCTCCTCGAATCTTGCGCTCATTACGGTTTTCTTGTAACCATTTACCACACCTTAGACACCTTAGTTTTTCGAATATACTACCATTTTTCTTGTTAAAACAATTGGTTTCCTGTCCCTCGTCCTTTTTCATCTTGTGCTGGAGCTTGTGCAGTTCTCTCTTAGCAACTTCCATCTTAAAAAGGTTTGTGGGTTTAGCACATCTTCCAATACATGGCTTTGAACTGGTGATCACACACACACACACACACACGTGACACCCCTACTGCTTAGTACGATATGAGGTTGTCACATGTGGCCTCTTTTTGGTTGACCTCTGAGCTGTTGAACATTAAATTAGGCCAATAATGATATATATATATATATATATATATATATATATATATATATATATATATATATATATATATATATATATATATATATATTTTTTTTTTTTTTTGCAAAAATCCTAATATACACAATGAAATGTTTCTATGTTTTTGCTTGACAATTGTTTAAATTGGGGCTCTTAAGTTGTAGACTGAAAGTCACAATATCCGAAGTATTGAATTTTGATTGCCTCTTTGAGTCAAATATTCTTAAGGGTCGTTAACAAGAAAACCTTTCCCTACTGGATCTCGTCTGGTTTAAGAATGCCCAAAATGTCTGTGACTAGTAAGTTTGACACTCTGAGGAATCCCCTACACAAATAAACCATGCTTTAACACTTTGCGATGACGGTTTGGCCAGTTTTGTGTTTTTCAACAGCAGACCTCATATAGGGTAATATATGTTCAGTTCTGAACACCTGAATTGTTTACATGATCATGTAAATTTGTAATCAGATACGTGAGCTATATTTAGGTGTGAATTTCTGCAGGTTGTAGCACCACATATCAACCATGCATTACACTGTTTGAAGCAACAACAGACACAACGCACAATGAACTTACATTTTCAGTGTTGCAAGCTGAATTAACTAAAACAATTCTTTGTATGATTTTCAATTACTGAAAGAAAAAAAGCTCTTGTGCAAGTCTGATGGTCACCACTAAGACCACTATATGTAAGGATTGTAAGTGAATAGGTCGCTGTTATATTCACCGTGAATTTTTTTTTATGTTTCATCTATTTACTGGAATTAACTAACACAGACCCATTTGTATTTCAAATGCTGTCCCCAGGTTACAGCTCCGATACGGCCTATGTGGAGTTTTTAAACATCGAGGATGCTGTCCACTTCATGGAGTCCAACCAGGTGGCCCATTCTTGTCCCTCTACAGCAGCTGTGTCTTCAGTCAAAGAAGGCTTGGGCTGGGGCAGGGCCAAGGGTGGGATGGGTGGTCAGCACATGGGAGGGGCACATGGGAATACTCAAAGCGCCTTCATCCTCTTCATAAGTTATCACACATATGAAAGCATTAGCAGGCTAAAAGAAAGCAGCCCATTTATATATCCATTAAATGGATAAAGGTTTTCCTTTAATCGGCTTGCGTGACATGAAACAAGGACATTCTTACGCTTATGTAAGTTTGTAACGGCGATATATTGCACAGAAGAAATAGGACAACACAGATTATCTTTTGTGAATTTTTCCCATCTTAATCATATAATTCTTTTTGTCGAGTGTTTTTAAACCATATAAACATCATTTTTAATGAAAACAGATTTAATATTTTTAAGCATTTGTTGATGTTATCCCATTTGTTGAAGTTACCTGATAATGGACTTGTGTGGTTTAAAGCCAACAATTTCCTGATCTCCTTTTGAAATTGTGTTCGGTCACTTTATCATTTGATGACTTTATCATCTGATGATTCTATCATCTGATGGTTCATGCTTGCAGTGATCCACTGCTTCTGTTTTTTCTTTATAGTGCTATAGCATCAGTCAGTCTTCACACATCCTCACAGCTTCATACTGACTTCAAAAATCTTTCATCGCCACTTGTTTCATCACTTCAAAAATCAGCTCTGTGGTGGTTTCAGGTACAATTACGGCACTTTACAGGACCTGCAAGTTGTTCCATACTCACTTGGCCTTCACTAGCGATTCCTTCTTGGCATTTGCCGTCATCAATCACAGCGGGCTGTTTTCTTCTTCCCGATTAAGAATTCTCAGTCCTTGCCTTTTATCACGTGGAGTTCTGTCCCTCCTTGCTTGCCATGTTTGACGTCATGTTTGAATCTCAGTCTGAAGGCTTCACTTGGATATTCAGTGGGTTGAAAATTTGAACATCCTATTTTTCAAGGCTTGGTTCTTTTTGAAAGTTCTTGGCTTGTTTGGGATGTTGACCTTTTTGCATTGTTAACCTTGGAGGATGTCAGAGTGGGAAGTCACGATGATGAAAATTAAATTGTTGGTTCAGAGGTTGGTTTCTGAATGCTGGTGTCATTTATGCTTTCACTGATGAATTTTTGCTGGTTAGATCAAGAACTTCATCATACTTTCCTTTATCCCTTTAGATCATTTTATTTTGAAAAATTAGGTCACAGACTCTTATTTGTTCTCTACTAGTGTGACGCTCGTGCAGACATTTGTCTTGCAAACCACTAATTTTATTGCTGAAATTACCACACCTGTCATTGGTTTGATGCTGGAGCGAAATCAAAAGTTTGAATGTGGTGATTGAAAGGAAAGTTAAATTTGTTGTAGTACTGACTGTATCCTGTAGGATCCCTCCTTCTGTTTTAGATTTCCATTCCAGCATCTTTGTTTAAGCTTCCTTATTGCGCAAATTGTGTAGTTGGTGGATGGGCAGTATCCTTCCTGTTGGGAATACATGTGCATTTAATATTTCCTAAAGAGTGCCTCACTGGCAAGATGCTTTCACCATTTTGTTTCTGCCTGGATTTTGTGTATATATTGTTTTTAAGCATAGCTTCAAAATCAGATGGGAATATTTGTTGAAGCGTTCCTTCTTAATTGACTAGAGGCATGTTTCTTAAATACCCTTTCAAGACGGAACCTTGTGCCAGGTATGTTGTACCTCTCATTACCTGCCTCATTGTAGCTTAACATGCAGATTGGATGTATTCAGTCAATGTGTCCTCATGAAACACCCATAAACAGTTTCTATTTAGATGAGGTTGCACTGAATCAAGCACAATTTATCCTTTTGTGTGAAAATGTTTCTGGACAGCTTGCAGATGTATAAATGGGTTTATAAAAGTTTCATTGGGTACCAAAGACTGTGGGAAATTGAGTTAAGAATGCAGTTAATGTGAAACCATTCATTCATTCATCTTCAATAACGACTTTAACCTGGTCAGGGTTGCGATGGATCTGGAGCCTATCTTGGGAACACTGGGTATGAGTTTGCGAATACATCTTGGATGGAATGCCAGTCTGTCAGAGGGCGCCATGCACACACGCACATATTCACACCTAGGGGCAGTTGAGCATAGTCATTCCACCAACAAGCTTGTTTTGGGAGGTGGGAATTTAACGGCAGAACCGGGAGGAATCCCTTGCAGAAACGGAGAACACATGCAAAACTCCACAAAGACAGTACCTCGAGCTCTGGCTAGATCTGTGGGCCCTGCAGCTGTGCACAAAGATATACATAGTTAGTCGATACATAAATGTAGATAGTAAAAACGATGGCAAACTGAGGTGTAACCTAGAACATCGTAAAAGTGAGTGGGAAACCTGAGTTAGAGACTACTTTGTCATAAATAAGTATATAGTACTATGAAATTTTTACGCATCTCAACTTTGGAGGTAAGTTGGGGTCAGATCACGGGTCACCATTACGTGTCTTGATCAAGGGCTCAGCTGGCTTTTTTGCTGAATCAGGGATTTCATGTCTCAACCCGTTAACACAGATATTAACAGTGGAACTGCCACTGTCCTCAAGTTCACGATGAAATGTTCTATACTCCTATATATCTCCTTCTATACCATTTACACAAAGAAAATGGGTGGAGTGTTCCTGGTTGTTCATTTTGATCTTTTTGATCTTTTTTCGGGAACCACTTAAAAGGTAATTATTAATATGAATATTAAATGTTTTTTTTTAATTGTGCCACACTTGGTTACTAACCTGTATTTAATTAGCATTACATGCTACCTGCTTTAGACAGATGTAAATTAACCTAATTTAGTAACACCGATTTTCCATTAGGACTGAAAGTTAAATTCTTAAAGGATTAGGTAATTAATGGTCTCAGAATGCTTTTTCTTCTCAGATATTGGTCATCAGTGTTATCACTGTGCAAACTCGCAAACTCTTGCATTAGGCCCTTTTGCAGACGTTAGGCACAGATTTCATTTTCTTTGGGAGTGCCTTGATATTAAAATGGAGGAGGGCTGGATTTTTATAGGAGCTGAGTACCTGTTATACTCGTGTCTCCATCACATACGGCCTTACCAATTGCTTCTAAAGAGTCTGACCTGATGCCTTCTGGAAGAAACCTTGTCCAGATGCATTTGTAGGGGGTAATCGGTCAAATAATCAAAGATGATCACTTATTGTTTTTCTCTTTTCCAGGGATCTGTTAAAGTTGGTAGCAAGACTGCCTTACTGAAGTACATTCAACCTGACAGAAATGCAAAAGAAGGGGTACCCTTTCCCTTTATTGTATATTTGGCTAATAGAAACATGGCCTCGTGTGTCTAGTAAATTCAGATTGCAACTGGAAGTTGAATAGCACATGTTGTTTTCTTTCGCTAGCGGCATGAGGACCAACCCCATAAAGCCATCCCGTCTACCCAGGATGGGCTGCTGCCATGTCCAGTCCTACCCAACCCCCCAAAAGTGAAAGAGGAAGGTTGTGCCAAGGCCCTGAATGATCCCTCCTCTCAGGGTGGGTGGCAGAGGAGTTCCACCCTGACACCCGAAGCCTGGCAGCAGCAGGTCGACAAGCAGCTACAGCAGCAGGAGATGGAGAAGCGGGCTGAGGAATGGGCCCACCAGAGAGGACCTCGGTCCAGCCAGCAATTCACTGATCCAGTTTTCAGGGAAAGCAGAAGTGAGTTCAGGCTTTGTTTCATCCTTCGTAGTATATGTTTGACATTGTTACATTCCTAAGTTTGGTGGTATGATTATATCCTCTGCTAATTTCAAAGGTTTATTGATGTTTATGATGGGTTTATGATGCTTTATTATAAATTAAGGGGAGAAACACACCACATAATTACAACTGTATTTATTCTTGTAACATTCCTATGGTCTTGCAAATAAACCCAGTGTGCCTACTTTATTATACATCAATGTGGTGGGGTAAAAAAAAGGTATGTTTAAGAATTCATTGTAGCTGCCTTCAGGCACGGGTGGACAAATGATAAAATCATTAACTAGCCCACCGGGCTAGCGTAAGCTCCAATGTGCATGCCCAGTCCAATGTTAACCGGAAACCTAATTGACTAGGCTAAAAATGGTATCTAACATAATACCGTACTCCCAGCTAATTAGCTAGTTAGTGCATTATAACGCCTAAGGGCATTCATGCATTCATATTAGTATAAGAATTCTTGTAGAGAGAAAGACTGCAGCCATAGTCCTTATTTTCCTTATTGGACTGATTTGTCCACTGACAACAAATTACTAATTGGTTTGTACCAGGCAGTTGGAGATATTATTTAGCTAGCTGTTTTCAATTTTTCTCACCAATGCATTCATTTGTTAACAAATACATATAGACACTGCTATTCATTTAGTGGATATTTGGATTTTTGTGTGCTTAGATCAGTGGATATATCACTGTAAAACAAAATATGAAAGTATGTATTTAAATGGTGCTTTAGTGAAACGATTTTGAAATAAGCTACTAATTCACCTACACAGAATAATTGCAGTATATATTAATGTTAGTATTGTTAATACGATCAATTATGTCTGTATACTCTAGGGATAAAATGAATGATAACTTTCTGTTTACATGCTTCTCAACAAATACCGTGTTTGTGCTGTGTTAAGCTTGTCTTTGAAC
Source organism: Cranoglanis bouderius (assembly GCA_023630585.1). NCBI lineage: Eukaryota > Metazoa > Chordata > Actinopteri > Siluriformes > Cranoglanididae > Cranoglanis > Cranoglanis bouderius. The sequence goes on from CM042537.1 coordinate 13,427,820, forward strand.
ACTGTGGTAATATTTCCTTTTCATGTCCTTTACATTTTTAGCAATGATCATTAAGAACATACTGCCCACCACTTCAGTGGAGACAATCTTGAGGTCACTGGATCCCTTTGCTTATCTTGATGAACGCAATGTCCGCCTTGTTAAAGGGAAGACGCCTGGATCCAAATGCTTTTGCTTTGTTGATATGGACTCACATGAGGTAGAATTATGAAGATGCTTTATGATTCTGTTTGTGAGTGAATCTTTGTCATGACTAAGGTTGCACGGTATGCCGGTACTATGGTAGTATCGCCATACTAAAGCTTCAAAATACCGCCGATGCCACTGTATTTTTTAAATGGTAGTATCGTCAATACGGTAGTACCGTAAGTAATGTTTTATGTGCGGCAGTTAATACTGTTTTCACTAAAACAACACATCTCACTGCTTCTGCAGAATACACATTTAGTGACACTTCATTTAACCTAAATGCTTTACCTTAATTTTTAAAGACTACCGAGCGAGCTAACGTTACACTAACCAATGTATGTAAATACTAAAATCAGGTTTTGTACAAGGTGCTTGAATTGCTTGAATTTGGCTTTTTGAAATTTAAGTACTGGAAAACCTTGAAAATGGGCCTTTTGAGCCATTTTATATCTAGTTGTGCTTAAAAAGTGCTTGAATTATAAAAAGTCAATAAATACGAAATCGCTAAATAACTTTAAATTTTTTTTTATTTTCGATAGACCACGAATACAATATGACTCCTGCTGTCCTCCCCTCCCCTCCTCCCGCTATACATCATTCATTTTGACAGCGACAGCTCCGGTCCGCTCCTTTCGTGGCTTTTTAAATTTTTTTCCCCTTAGTTACTTTCTGTAGAAGAGCGTGGCCAGTACTGCCCTGCGAGCGTGAGGCCCCCCCCCCCAGACACACCTCTCTCTCTGTGCAGCTTCTCTGTTCACTGAGTAGCAGAGAGGAGCAGCTCATTCATTCACTTCTAACTTTCTCTCTGAGTGATCATTTTAGATACAGACAAAATCACAGCACAGCTGTTGTCTTTAACTTGTGTGTGTGGTGATTTTGTCAGAGGGCGTCGTGGTTTTACTGTAAAATCAGGATTTTAGCAGTGCAGGGCAGCAGCTTGGAAATGGCTTGGAAGTGACTGCTGGTTAACATCTAGTCTTAATGCACCACGTTTCAGTCACTATTTCATACTCGTTCCATTGTCTGACAAAATGACAATATCTCTTGTATTATCCTTGAAAACAAAAACAAAAAATAGTGCTTGAAAAGTCCTTGAAAGTCCTGGAATTTCATTATGAAGCATCTGTACCAACCCTGTAAAATGTTTGATCGTAAGCGACTTCATTTCCAAATTCAGTTATTTATTCCTGATCATTCTTAGTACTCTGAGGACAATTTCCATTTGCTTGATTTCACTGCATGAGGGAACAACAGATGAAATATGTGGTACATTGAATTAGTTGCTTGCCAGTTGTATGATTGTTCTTCAGATTTTCCAATAGCCGGTTATTCATTCTCATTAATACAGTATTGAGAGGAAAATCGGGTTTGTCTGTTTTCATTTAGATCTATGTATTTCTGTAAATGTGGTTCCTTTTTTTAGATTTGAGTTATGAACTAACACAATATTGCGTGGTATCGTGATACTTCAGCTGGTATAGTATCGTAAGATAGGTTTATGGTGTCGCGACAACCCTAGTCATGACCTTAACCTTAACAAATTGCCTTTTTTGCTATCTTTCAGCATGTGACACGGTTGGTAGACCTGCTGACCAAACCTCGGCCAATTATGATTGATGGAGTTCGAGTGTATGCAGAGGTAGCAAAACCTCTGAAGAATCAGAAGTGAGTTCCACCATGAAACATAACCAGATTGTGTTGATTGTATGGTTTTACATTTTTTCCCTCTATTGACTGTTTTTTTTTAACCCCCAGCTACCGGAGGGACCATGATAAGTCAAACACTTCTCTTCTGGGTTACCCACCTGATGTTATGGAGGTTGCTAATTTAGTTCTTGGTGTCATATACCCCTGACAATTTTTCATACTGTTTTATGTGGAATATAACATAAATGCATGTCAATTTGCTTTTACAGCAGCAACAACAGTACTTCCATCAATCTCAAACAACCATCTCAACTACCACACAAGGTAGGCCGGTGCCAATTTTGAAATTACTGTAATTTCTTGATTGTATTGAGAATAAGTTACATAGTATAGAGTCACTTTTTATATATGTAGGTATGGGTGCGCCTCCTGATCCCATGCATACAGATTCCTCCCTGGCTTCAGTTTCATTACAGGGCTCAGGCCTAAACCAAGTGAGTTCCTGACACACACCCACATCCAATTATATTCATATCATATGCAAAGGGGTTTGATAGTAACTTGTTTTCTGGCATTGTTCAGGGTGCAGTGTATGCAGAGGCTTCAGTCGAGGCTACACAGCACCAGACTGCATCTGCACCAACTGACATTGCTCACACTGGCTCTGCTGGTGACTCTGAGGATTATAGCTATGGTAAGATGTCATTTAGTTTCACTGGAACTTAAAAAAAATATGTGCACAGGCATCATGAACCTTCACTGGCAATAATGGTAGAGTCGGCAAAGAAAAATTGAGGAAATATTGACCTCGCATGCAGCCTTAGTTATTGTGTTTAGTGCAGAAAAATGTGTATGAATAACTATTTTTGAAAAGAGCAGCTACTAGACCACTGTTTCAGCCATCAAACACATTTTAAATATTGCAGCATCTAGTTTGAATCATTTGACATAATACTGCACAATACCTTACATTGCACATTACCTCACCTCATGTAAACATGATCAGTGTATCATTTCTTACCACCACCGTTATTGAGGTCTGTTCGTTTTTATACTCCCTGTTTTACGACAGAATTCATTGTTCCAATGCTATACAATATATTGCACAACACTGGTCTTCTTATTTTTTATTTGTCCTTTGTTTTTCCATGGCAATATCTGTGAGGACGAACTAAGAATTTCACTGTACAAGGAGCTTGTGCATATGATAAAGTTTTTGACTCTTGTATCTTAACGCTCTCATCATTTACTCAGGTTCAGACACACCAGATTTGTCTGCCTTCTTGTTTGACGCTACATCTGGCTTCTACTATGACCCCCAGACCACCCTGTACTATGACCCCAACTCAAGGGTATGTCTAGAAATGTTTTCTCTCAGATCACATTGGATAATTAGATTCTGGCATTATGCAGAGCTTGTGTTAATTTGGCCTAGGGGCCTATACTGTTATATTAGAGCTGTATACTTATTAATCCAAATATAATAGATATTTATTTGGTTTTTGGGTTTGCAATATTCCTATATAGTGTGTTAATGTTACACTGCATTCTGTGTTGTGTGTTTTTGTAGTATTTCTACAATGCCCAGACACAGCAGTACTTGTACTGGGACAGTACCTCAAAGATCTATATACCAGTGGAAGGCGAAGGCTCGGGTATAGACGCTCAGAAACCGAATGCTCCTGTGGAGGCTGTGGCTGAGACTGTGGCAGCTGAGGAACTAAAAACACCGTCAGAAGGAGCACCAGAGCGAAGGGAGGACGAGGAGGGTACACCGCGCTCTGAAAAGAAAGAGAAGGAGAAAGAAGACAAACCCAGGAGCCTGGCAGCATTTAAGGTGTGCTTGTGCTACTTGTTCACCATGCAAATGTTTACTGAGCTGCTATTACACTTTTATTCTTTAAATATATTTTTGCTATACTTCAGGGTTAGTCTAACTGCATGTGTCACATCAAATGTTTTTTGAACTATATTTTAACGCTTAATGTCTACAGATCATGAAAGACATGGAGCGCTGGGCCAAGATCCAGAATCGGCAGAAGGAGAGTGTGCGGGCTCCATCTCCTATCCTTAGGAGTGGAGCGGAGGAGAAGAAGGCTTCCAAAGCTGCCGATGCAGCCTTTGCCATATTTGAGAGAAAGGTCAGGCAGTTGTCTTTTTTTGTTTTGTTTGTTTGTTTGTTTTAATACTTGTTGAAATTTGTGCTTTTCGTGATGCCTTGGTAAGTAGTGATTAATTTATTTTCACATTATCCCTCACCTTCATAGACCACTGGAGGAGATGACTTGTTCAAAAAACCTCTTGCTCCACCAAGGAAAGAGGAGAAGGGATCCAAAGTGAGTTTTAGCACACAGCCCTACTCTGACACTGATGGGGAAAATGTACATGTTTCCGCAGCATTATCTTAATTATGCTTGATGAACCGTTTGTATTTGAAAGCAGTTTATACATATTCTAAATTTGCAGAAGCCTATGGGTTCTCTGGGCCTGTTAGCTGCTGACTATGCGGCAGGAAGTGATGAAGAGGAAGAAGAAAAACATGAGAAACCTGAAGCACCTGCCCCACCTGCCAAGAGTCAACCAGAGCCCCAGGAGAAAGAAGACAAACTGACAGACTGGAAGAAAATGGCCTGCCTGCTGTGCAGGAGACAGTTCCCCAGTAAAGACGCCCTGATCCGCCATCAACAGCTCTCAGACCTGCACAAGGTACTTCCACTCATCAAACTTGCTTGACCCACCAACTGCTATAGGTGTAGCATTTAGTAGGATGAAAGGACAGAGTATGAGAGCAATTTTTTTTTTGTTTTTCCACCTTACTTACTCTTGATCCTTATTTTTTTTTTTTATGTCAGCAAAATATGGAGATTCACTTAAAGATCAAAAAGTCGAAAAGGGAACTAGAAGCTTTGGAAAACCAAGAAAAAGAGGTAAGGTTTTCATATCTCTCTGTTTTGAGATGGTGATGGTACTGTATCTTGGTTATATTTTTGTATGTCTTTGGACACTTTCATAAATAGCCAGTCATGTAGATGAGCAGTTAGCATTTCCTTACATGAAGAACAGTGTTGTGATCACACACTTGCTTGTAATAATCTAGCCAGCTGAATTTGTCATCTGACACTGTACCCTGTGTTTAGTTGCATATGAGAGAGACTCCCAGTCCACCTGAAGCAAAGAAACGGAAACAGCAAAACACATGGCCCAGCAGTTCAAGGTACACTTAAGCACATTTTACAGTAATGAAAATGAGCCATTTTCCAAATGAGTCAAGTACATGATGCACCAGTCACTCACTCTACTTATTTATGTAGTAGGGGTGTAACTGAATACAAATAGATTATTTGGCGTGAACAGATAAATGAATCCAGATACAAATAGGAGACGCACTGTTTTTTGTTTGGTTGGTTTTTTAACGAAAAGGCTTTTCAGAAAGCTTGACAAGGGATCCCTCTGGATGAAACAGAAAAGTTCCTGCTTTTAACTTTCATGGTCTAAGCAAAATTCACACCCCAACAACACCTCAAAAACCATTCAAAAAGACCTAAAAACTTGCCCAAATCTTTTGGGCTTTGGATAAGGGAGATGTATTTTTCTGCTTTATCTTATCAATCTTTGCAATATATCTTGAAACAGAATCTGTACTGTATATCGGATACACTGTCTGTACTTTCCATTTGTTTGCTTGGCCTATGTTTACGGAAATTGGACTTGCTTTTTCCACCAGCAAATTTGTTCCAAAACTAGCCTAATGTAATGTGAAACCTGTGACCCTGTCAACCCTGATCTCAAGACCGTTGGTCTATCTTCACTGGTTTGCTCCAGTAGCCCGACCTAAGGGCACTGCCTTACTGAACTCCATACAAAATAAAACCATATTTCTGTACAAACAAAAGACATATGCTTTTATTTATAGAACCACCACTCCATATACCTCATGCAGACCATGTGCTATGCACAGGGCAGCATATTCCTGTCTCCTAAAATAATAGGTTAATTAAATCTTAACTTGTACATTCATTGCGTGTTTTTCGTCAATCTTAAATGATCAATCTCTATTATTATAAAAATTACAGTTTAAAGGATCCCTTTTAGACTAGCAGCAGCACTGCATCCCAGCTTCATAGTAGATTCTGATAGCTCATCCAGCAAACGTTACTGATCTTTTTGGAATCCAACAAACCCAAAAACTGAAGTAAATCTGATAAAATTTTATTTGATTGCTATTGATTTCAACAATAAACATCGGTTCTCTGATTTGGGGAAAAAAACGTTGTTTTGAAAGATAGATGTCTTGCTTACTCCAGTCTTATTTAAATTGAAGATAGAAAGCTTGCCAGGAAAGTCCACAGAGCATCTGGTTCAGGTGTTTCATGAAGTTATGTTATGCTAATTGCCATTTCTTATCATTTGTGAATGAAAGCAAACAAACAAAAAACAACAACAAAAAGATCTATGTCCAAAAAAAAAAAAAAAACATGCCGATTTCTGGTTTAAATACGAATACAGATAAGAATATTTGGAGCACTAAACAAATACAGAAAGCAGTGTTGCGTTACACACCTATTCCATAGACTAACTAACTAATGTTTGACCTAATCATTGTGTTCTTGCAGGGACACACACAAGGGCAATGAGAGACCAGGGCTAGGTCTGGAGACCACGGAGGTGAGCGCCACACTGAAAAATACCACAAGCCAGTTTATTTATTTATTTTTTATTTATGTGTGTATATATACAGTGATGTGCAGAAGTTTTAGGCAGTTGTGAAAAAACGGTGTAAAGTAAGAATGCTTTCAAAAATAGACACTAATAGTTTGTTTATCAATTAACAAAATGCAAAGTGAGTGAACAGAAGAAAAACCTACATCAAATCAATATTTGGTGTGACCACCCTGTGCCTTCAAAACAGCATATATTCTTCTAGCTACATTTGCACAAATTCAGGGATGTTGTAGCCATATAGTCAGGTGTATGATTAAACAGTTATACCAAACAGGTGCTAAGGATCATCAATTCAATATGTAGGCTGAAACACAATCATTAACTGAAACAGAAATAGCTGTGTAGGAGGAATAAAACTGGGTGAGGAACAGCCACACTCAGCTAATAAGGTGAGGTTGCTGAAGACAGTTTACTGTAAAGGCATACACCATGGCAACACTGAGCACAGCAACAAGACAGAAGGTAATTATACTGCATCAGCAAGGTCTCTCCCAGGCAGAAATTTCAAGGCAGACAGGGGTTTCCAGATGTGCTGTCCAAGCTCTTTTGAAGAAGCACAAAGAAACTGGCAACGTTGAGGACCGTAGATGCAGTGGTCGGCCAAGGAAACTTACTGCAGCAGATGAAAGACACATCAGGCTTACTTCCCTTCTCAATTGGAAGATGTCCAGCAGTGCAATCAGCTCAGACCTGGCAGAAACCAGTGGGACCCTGGTACACCCATCTACTGTCCGGAGAAGTCTGGTCAGAAGTGGCCTTCATGGAAGACTTGCAGCCAAAAAGCCATGCCTCCAACGTGACCCCAGATTTATTCTGCAGCATGACAACGACCCCAAACACAGCAAAAGTCATTAAGAACTATCTTCAGTGTAAAGAAGAACAAGGAGCCCTGGAAGTGATGGTATGGCCCCCACAGAGCCCTGATCTCAACATCATCAAGTCTGTCTGGGATTACATGAAGAGAGAGAAGCAGAGAGGCTGCCTAAATCCACAGAAGAACTGTGGTTAGTTATCCAAAATGTTTGGGCCAACCTACCTGCCAAGTTCCTTCAAAAACTGTGTGAAAGTGTACCTAGAAGAATTGATGCTGTTTTGAAGGCAAAGGGGGGTCGCATCAAATATTGATTTGATGTAGATTTTTGTTCTGTTCACTCATTTTGCATTTTGTTAATTGATGAATATAAACTATTAACATGTCTGTTTTTGAAAGCAATCTTACTTTACAGCATTTTTTGACACCTGCCTAAAACTTTTGCACAGTACTGTGTGTATATATAATAAAAACAATACCTCACTTTCTTAACAGCGGAACAAGAAGGAAGCGGTTGTCTGGAACAACGCCACCTATAAGCAGGCTGTGCGGAAGGCTATGTTTGCACGTTTTAAGGAGCTGGAATGATGAGCTAAGTAAATGAAACACACAGTTTATGCCAGCAGCTCACTTCAGGCTTTTTCTGTGAGCCAACACAATTCCTAGTGAATCTCCATTTTGTGTTATGATCGTGCCTGTAATGGTTATAAATAAAAAAAAATTTCTCAGTTTACAGTTATGCTATAACTTTTATTTAATTTTTTTTGTAGCTAGACTGTTCTGGCTTTGAAACATTTTTATTTTTCTGGCTTTGTATTGTGTTTTTTAATGACAAAGAAGCGAGTTGTGTGTTTACAACTCCTGTAAAACTATTGTAATTGTAGGTATCAGTGTTCTGTGATTCAATAAAGTGACTGCAATCATCTGTCATTTTAATTTGTCACCAGAGATTTTACAGTTGTCCTCCATGGAGCATGAATGTTACACTGTCAAATCACACACAACAGATTTCACTGAGCTGAACCTTAAAAGAAGATCCTCCTGTCTAAGTTTGCTATTGTTCTTTTTTGTGTGTTGTTTTGTTTTGTTTTTGTTTGTTTTTTTATTAAATGACAGGCAGACCATCAATACTTTTCTACATACTTTTTAAGAGTTGGACTACAGTGACAGCACCATGGTCTGTGATACAAGATGACTTTGAACACTAAACATGTAGTGCTTTTGTAACATCCCACTTAGACTTTGTAAAGTAACTAATAAATAAATGAATTAATTAATTTGTAAATTAGCTTGCAAGCCTTTGGAGGAGAAAAAAGTCTGCACGTAGTTGGTTTGGTACAGAAACTGTACTATCTTAGAAAATATGATTTCAGATATGTGAAGTCATTTTGATTTGATACCATGCCTTCACCTGAATAAAGAGAATAAATATTTTTCTTACAATCATTTAGGCTCTCTGAAGACTGGACACTATAATTATTTTGTCTGATGAGACCAAATTACTTATACAATTGCAATCAAAATTATTCAACCCCCATTGCAAATCAGGTTTATTGTCAAAATTTACAGACTTTCAGCAGTTTGCAATGAACAAATCAAACAAAAACACTTGAAATAGTTCAACACACCGAATGCTTCAAGTGGTTTCCCCAAATGCAACTGAAAATGCAACTTATAATGACTTCTCCAGTTTCAAAATTATTTTGAAAGTTATTTTTTAATTTTGATTGCAACTGTATATGTACAGTGGTGCTTGAAAGTTTGTGAACACTAGAATTTTCTATATTTCTGTGTAAATATAACCTAAAACATCATCAGTCCTAAAAGTAGACAAAGAGAACACAAACTAATGAGACAAAAAATATTATACTTGGTCATTTATTTATAAAGGAAAATGATCCAATTACATATCTGTGAGTGGCAAAAGTATGTGAACCTTTGCTTTCAGTAACTGGTGTGACCCCCCCCTGTGCTAACTAAACGTTTCTTGTAACTGTTGTTCAGTCCTGCACATTGGCTTGGAGTAACTTTAGCCCATTCCTCAGTACAGAACAGCTTCAACTCTGGGATGTTGGGTTGATGGTGGGTTTCTCACATGAACTGCTTGCTACAGGTCCTTCCACAACATTTCTATTGGATTAAGGTCAGGACTTTGACTTGGCCATTCCAAAACATTCACGTTAATCTTCTTTAACCATCCTTTGTTAGAATGACTTGTGTTTAGGGTCGTCGTCTTGCTGCATGACCCACTTTCTCTTGAGATTCAGTTCATGGACAGATGTCCTGACAATTTCCTTTAGAATTTGCTGGTATACTGTAGGGTTGTCACGATACCATAAACATATCTTACGATACCATGCGATATTGTGTTAATTCATAATTCAAGTCTAGAAAATGAACCAAATTTACAGAAATGCATAGATATAAATGAAAATAGACAAACCAGATTTTCCACCCGATACTGTGTTAATGAGAATGAATAACTGGCTATTGGAAAACTGAAGAACAATCATACAATTGGCAAGAAACTAATTCAATGTACCACATATTTCATCTACTGTTCCCTCATGCAGTGAAATCAAGCAAATGAAAATTGTCCTAAGAATGAACAAATCATTAGGAATAAATGGTTGAATTTGGTGTTTCAAGGGCTTTATTATTATTATTATTATTATTATTATTATTATTTAAAAATATTTTTTTGTTTTCAAGGATAATACAAGAGATACGCGGTGCATTAAGACTAGATGTTAAACAGCAGTCACTTCCAAGCCACTTCCAAGCTGCTGATCTGCACTGCTAAAATCCTGATTTATAAGCACGACGTCCTCTGACAAAATCACCACACATAAGTTAAAGACAACGGCTGTGCTGTGATTTCGGCTATATTTACATGTAAAATGAACACTCGGAGAGAAAGTTTGAAGCGAATGAATGTTAAAGGGGTCTGAGAAGTGGACCGGGGATGTCTCTGTCAAAATGAATGATGTATGGCGGGAGGAGGGGGAGGGGCTGCAGCGGGGAGTCATATATGAGTGAAAGGATTGTACCCGGGTTCTATCGAAAATAAAAACTTTAAAGTTATTTAGCGATTTCGTATTTATTGACTTTTTACAATTCAAGCACTTTGTAAAGCACCACTAGATAGAAAATGGATTATAAGTTGTTATTTTCAACAGTTTCCAGTACTTAAATTTCAAAAAGCCAAATTCAAGCACCTTGTATGAACCCTGGTTTTAGTATTTACACACAGCGGTTAGCATAACGTTAGCTCGCTTACTAGCAAACACGGCTAGTGTTCTTCTAAAGGGTTCACAAACTTTCAAGCACCACGGTATATGGACACAAATGACCATAAAGCAACTTACACCTTTGGGTGGCAGTAGAGAGCTGCTTTTCTTCTTGTTTTACTTTGAAGGGTTTGATTATTATTGTAGAATCAACTAACATTGTTATTTTTATTTTTAAAAATTATATTTTTAAAATGATATAAGTTATATATAATTTATTATTATTATTATTATTATTATTATTATTATTATTATTATTATTTAATTTGCTTTTCCACAGTGACAAATCAGTTCTCTACCATTTAATACAAGGCTGCTGTGAGATTCAAATGCAGGTCCATAGTAATACGGAGTTTAAGGTTTTCCTCATTCGGCCCAGCAGTTAGTTGAATCAGGTCTGTCAGAGACTGTAGTTTGAGTAGTCCTATGTCTTTTAGTGTGTAAAGTTGCTCTGGATTTTAGGCAAATGTGGAGCTCTTAAAATTATTGTGTGGACTTTAGATTTTGGGTTTTCTTCGGCAACCGCAATTCAACAATTGCCAAGGGAGCAAGGTTGCGTAGTAGGTAATTAATCAGCTGTACCTGCTAAGCCCCTGAAACCATCACCCCACCCCACCCCACCATACTCAATCATACAATGAATGAGTGATTTCCTCATTTCCTCATTAAATGGGAACGCTTGTTCTCTATCCATCGTTCTGTGGTTGTTGAATGAGAAGAATGTGGACCTTCACATTATTTGTTTTCACTAGTCATGCCTGAATGATTGATCATGCCAAGGGAAAAAAGAAAGGATAAATAAGCAGAAGAACCTACCTTGCTTGTTGAATGCCTCCGTTTTGCTATCCAAAAGTGTAAAAATTGAAAATTGAGCTTGCAGATGGGATGGTTCTATGTCTATCACTAATAACATTTAACAGACTTGTGTGAGTGACACTGGCCTGTATCTAGGGTGATTTTCTTATTATTGGCATCATGGTCCATAATGGGTTGGTTAAATATGCATTCAAAAAGCGCTTCTGCTATCTTCTACACCGCCTTTCCTTTTGTTCTCCTGCATTCCTGTGTTATTTTCACCTTGCATTGTTTTAATATTGATGGGCACCACAGCAAGACTCACTAGATTTTTACACATTCCACATGCTTCAATTTGTTGGTTTGTGCCGTTAACATAGTAAAATTAGTCCATTTTTATCTAACCAAATGGAGCACTGAGATTGGAAGGTGGACCAGTTGCCCTTTATCTGAGCCATGCATTCTCATTTCCATTTTTTCTTGTTAATCCCTCTATCCTCTGAATCCCTGGTGTCGTCCACCCCCCCCCCCTCCCCCACCCACCCGAGAGACAAATGGCACAATCACTTTCTTAATTATCTTATAGGAGACTGAATCAAAGTAAGTGTACCTTATTTTGCAGACCTTGAAAGAGTGTAGGATGGTAGAAAAGGGGCCTTGGGTGTTTGTGGAGGGAGATTGTATCCATGGCAGATGCAATTCTGAGACAGCAGGGGTGTGTATGGAGTCTGTGCAGGGTGTCTTATTATCCTATGCCAAAGCTATTTTCTCTGAAAGGGATAGGGTCCCTGTCCAGCTTTGAGATAGCCCTCAGAAGAGTAGCAGTTAGTGGCAGAGCAGGGGGGGGGGGGGGGGGGGGGGGGGGGGGGAGGGGTGACTGCTCATTACATGCACTAAAGCAACATTTGAAATTTAAATCATCATCAATTGATCCCCAACCCCCTACCACACACCGCTTTTTATACAGTGATTACTATCTGTCCCCACGTCATCTGTCTCCAAAATGAGACAAGGCCCATAGCAGATTATTTAAGCAATATTTTTCTCAAACAGTCTGTCATCTTGCAATGATCATTATGCTTTATATATAAATATATATAATATATAAATAAATAAATAAAGTATAATGGTCTTTGCAAGATGACAGACTGTTTGAGAAAAATATTGCTTAAATAATCTACTATGGGCCTTTGAATTTTCCCTAAATCACATCCAAGTTAATAGAAATCAGTAGAAATTTGTGAAAACATAGCCGAAAGAATATATCTCCCCCACTCCTTATTGACCCTCTCAAAACCCTGATGCCCTAATGGTGTATGAGTTTTCTTAGAGATTCAATGAAACATTCTTTTGAGTTACATGAATTAACGTTGGAAATCATTGAATGGTCTCAAGGGGAGCTGCAGTTGGAATAGATTTACTCAGTGAATTGGTAATTTTTTAGAATAACTGTGCCTAACAAAATTTTTATGAAAGCAGTATAGGGGTGAAAAATCGAGTTTGCTGTTATGCTATGCTTACAACTGAATGTGAGTTATGCATGGGCGCTACCATTCTGGGACACCTGACAGTCAATCCACCAGGTCTTTAATTTCTCCTTGATTGACGTTTCATAATCCTTCTCCTTATGATGAACCTTTTGTCTTTACCTTTACAGGGCAATTTGAGAAACATTTTGTATTAAATGGCAATAATAACTAAATGGGACATGGATGACAGAGATTCCTAATCAGTGAACAGTGAATCAGAAAGCAGGGTGGGCTGAAACACAAGTTTTATTCGTTTACACAGTCGAATTCTTTCGACTGTGCCAAATAGTTGCCAAAACCCATCCCATTAATTTAAACAGTTAAAACAGTCGAATGTTGTAAATCAGCCTAAGATTAAAGTGTCTAAATGCTCAGCATACTAATGCTTCTAAAGGTAAATAAAGTAATACCAAAGTAAAGTAATCCTGTCTGCCAACTTCAGTGTCGGTGAAGAGTCAGATGTCTTTTTACCCAGTTTAGCCTTTTGTAATGAAGCATAATCTCTTCTGACAGGAGATTAATGATGGTCCTTTCCCCACCTTAACACGGCTCCAGATGAGCGAGGGAGACAGACGAATGAAGGGAGGGAAGGAGAAAGGGAAGGCTTGCTGTCTGTCATCATGCCATACTGATACAGGTTCTGGTTAAATGGGGTCACTAAAACAAACTGAGGTTTCTAAGGCTCTCTGTTTTTCTCCCCCATACAACCTTTTTGATTCTAGCAAGTTGTATTGTTCTATGCTTAAATGTGTGTTTCTCAAAGATTACAAACTGTCTGTTAGACAAAGAGCTATTAAAAAGAACATGCTTAATCTTCACACTTTCTTCCACTGTTGTTAATCACTGAAACACAAGGAGGAACCTGATCTGACACTTTGGTTGTGTGTTTGAGAGGAAAGTGGAGGTAATGCTCTGGGAGTTTGCTCCCTATGCTAGCATTTGTTCCATAGACCGCAACAGCTGCTGAAGTCCTTTGCAACTCTGTCTTGTGTTGACTGACTAATTGTTAAGTGCTGTGTGTGTGTGTGTGTGTGTGTGTGTGTGTGTGTGTGTGTGTGTGTGTGTGTGTGTGTGTGTGTGTGTGTGTGTGTGTGTGTGTGTGTGTGTGTGTACACTTTATGTATGAGGGAAGAAGTGAGTCTCACAAATGCTTCAGGGCACTATTGCTTGCATACTACATCAGATCCCTAAACAAGTATGGAATATTGTTTTAGTGTTTGGTGTTGAAAATGACTTAAACAGAAGCTGGCCATTTAAAGCCAGAGGCCTATCCAAATCTCACAGATCTTAAACCTACACAGTGAGCATGTGTAGAATGACAGGTCTTTTACTAAAAATTTCTAAAAATGCCTCAAGCTACCTAGGAATTAAGCGTGCAGTTTAAATTTAAAGGAAATGGTTGAGGGTGTAATATGACTTGGGACCTTTATACTTGCTTAGCTGCTAATCAGGCAGTTTTGTTAACTTCCTTCTGTGATCAACAAATAACTATATTACAGGGAAGAACTGTTATTTCTGCCTCTCTCTCGTTTGTCCATTCATTCTGTACACCAATCAGCCATAACATTAAAACCACCAGTGAAGGGTTATAACATTGAATAACACTGATTATCTTGTTACAGTGGCACCTGTCAAAGGGTGGGATATTTTAGGCAGCAAGTGAACAGTCAGTTCTCGAAGTCGATGTGTTGGAAGCAGGAAAAATGGGTAAGCTTAAGGATCTGAGTGACCAAATTGTGACTGGGTAAGAACATCTCCAAACCGGCAGGTCTTGTGGGGTGTTCCCAGTATGTAGTTAGTACCTACCAAAAGTGGTCCAAGGAAGGACAACCGGTGAATCGGCGACAGGGTCATGAGCACCCAAGGCTCACTGATGAGCGTGTGGAGCGAAGACTAGCCCATCTGGTCCGATCCTCTTTCAGCAGGATAATGCAGCCTGCCACACTGCAAAAAATTGTTCAGGAATGGTTTGAGGACCATGACAAAGAGTTCAAGGTGTTGACTTGGCCTCCAAATTCCCCAATCTCAATCTGTTTGAGCATCTGTGGGATGTGCTGGACAAACAAGTCTGATCCATGGAGGCCCCACCTCGCAACTTACAGGACTTGCTAACGTCTTGGTGTCCAAGATGTCCATGTCTTGATGGGTCAGAGCTGTTTTGGTGGCACAAGGGGGAACAACACAATATTAGATTAGGTGGTGTTAACGTTATGGTTGATTGGTGTATTGGACTAAAGCAAACTCCTCCTGTCACTTAACTTTAATGGCTATTTATTAAATGGCCTAAGAAAACGTCACTTTTATTTTAAGCAATAAAATACATAACTGTGTAATTAAATAATATTAGACTCAGTAAGTTCATGCTCCAAATACTTGATTCAGGTTAACAGCATACAAAGTGGTAGGAGGTACCTTGATCTTTCTGTCAGTTTTGGTAAAAAAAAAAAAAAAAATATATATATATATATATATATATATATATATATATATATATATATATATATATATATATATATATATATATATATATATATATATATATATATATATATATTCTTTAACAAATGTAGCTAAAAAAATAATAATATCAAATAATAATAATTATCTTTGCATCATTAGTGTTTTTATCAGCATAGCTCTCATATGAAACACTTACAAATGTGCGAGCGACTGATTGTATTTAATTCATTATTGAAATTGCTTCACCATTCTCTCATTAAGTAGTGTATTTATGTATATATGCACGGATAGAAAATCTCTATCACATTTGTTCTCTAGCCTCCATAATTTAATATTTGCTTCACCTATTTAAAAAAAAAATAAAAATTAGTATTAATTAATTGCTGTGAATTTAAAATCAAGTTTTCTCCAATTTAGTCATCGTCACATCCCACAAGCTTGGCTACGTCTCCTCTATAACATGACAGATCTACTGTATATTAACCCGAAAGATGTGTGATGGTTAACGCATGTTCCTCCTAGTTTGACATCTTTTCAAACTGTTGCACATCCAATGCCATAGAATGTGCTTGGAGAAGAGTGTTAACACTATTCTGTATGCATGTGTTTACAGACACCCACAATGTGCTAGTGTAGTTATTTATGATTGACAGGAGAGAGAGGAAGACCATCCTTTCCCTCCAGAGAGCATAGCCAATTATGCACTATTTGCCTTCTGGCTACAGGGTGAAATTTAAAACAAACATTAACAAGGGGGAGTTCTGAAATAAAATGCTATGGCACGTTTCTGCTTGCACAACATATTTCCTGAAACTTCACTCAATTGCCTTTTTTTTCTGTACCTCTTTGAGGCGTTCAAATGGAGTAACATGGCTTAAGTGTGTGAATGTGGTATGTGTGGTTTAGACTGTAATGTGTGTGGTATAGATCACCATATATATAAAAGCTCAGCTGATGACTAACATGACTAGCCACAAATACCTCGATCTCATATTCTGTTTTTTTTATTCTCATTATAGTGAGAAGTTGCTAACAGCCTGTTACAGGATCTGAGCCGCTGTCATGAGGTTTAAGAAGTGAGGGGGTATCATGCTATTCTTGTAGGTAATGCTAAAACAGGCATCACCCATTTGCATGCCATTACACTGGTATACTGTAACCACTGCTTTCTAGTCGTAATGACAGCTGTAAATGAACCCTAGTATTAATCGCAGCTCTACAAAAGACCACCCTTGTGAATCCAGTATTACCTTTCAGTCTGTTCGCTCTCAGTGGTTAACTTTTGTCATAAATTACACTGTTAAAGAAAGACGTTATGTAAGAGGATTATTGGGCCTGCTCCTTTTATTTTGACATGACCCACAATAATGGATATATTGTTAAAGTGTACGGCTAAATCAAAAATTTCATTTCGTTTTATTTTATTAAAATTCTTATTTACAATGGCAGGCTGGCAAGTAGTGAAGCCACTTGAAGATTATAGAACCACAGAGTGGAAGGGAAGTGGGAAAAAATATGACAATAGTTGAATAACAGATAATTAAAAAAAAAAACAAAGGTACTATAGCACAACATAGAGACACACAACTATGTGTCATTTATAAAAGTACTTACCTAGAGTGAGAATGGGTACATGTTCCAGTAAAAATGTACTTACAGCAATGCTTAAAAACCGAAATGGGAATTAATTTATCCAGTTTTGTTTGTTTGTTTGCTTTTGTAGCCTATTCCAATCCTTTGTGGCAGCAGACTGAACTGACAAGGAACCAAAAGAGGTACTGGATTTGGGTACTTTTAATTGAATATGGAGAGAGGACCTGGTGTTACCGTATACTTAACAGAGACTGGTTGAAGAAAGGAGGAGACTTACCAAAGGAAAGCCTTTTAAATTAAAGTGAACCAGTGGATATTATGACAAATCTGTAGGGAAGGCCAATTGACTGCAGAGCAAAGAGAATAGTGATGTTTTTTGAAAGTGAACCGAATAGCAAGATGGTAAAGAGTGTCAAGCTTTTGTAGTACAATTCTGTACACTCTGGCACCATAACCAAATAGAAGATATTTTGTCATTTGAACAAGTGTAACTGTAGTCGCATAACTGAAAGAGGAACTTGTTCCTATGTGTGACTGAGTATGTGAGTGTGTGAGTGAATCGCGCCCTGCGATGGTCTGACACCCCCCTTTATCTCTGAATAGGATAAAGCAGTTACTGAAAGTTAGTGTGTGTGTGTGTGTGTGTGTGTGTGTGTGTGTGTGTGTGTGTGTGTGTGTGTGTGTGTGTGTGTGTGTGTGTGTGTGTGTGTGTGTGTGTGTGTGAACAACATGAACAACATAATTCAGACCCCTAAGGGACAACTTTAGTAACTAGAAGAGGACGAGATTGTTGTTCTGATTTCAACTGTAGCAATCTTTGAGAAAGATAATCTGAAAAACAAGCCAGGGAGTGATCTGTTACCCCAATGAAAATTGCAGCATGACGATGTTTGGTTTCTAAAGCAGACACAGACACAAAACAGCCACAAGCAGACAAAATACTGGGTGCATCATAATATTTTTAGCTGCTTATTTACCTGTCAGGGTGTGTTTGCGTCTTAATAGCTTTAATTCTCTTTTCACCTGTTGTCAATCCTTTGGAACAGTGGGGCTTTTATGTCAGTCCCTGTCAGTCTAACACCTATTCAGCCTCTCTAAAGATTTGATAGAGAGTGCACTTTCGATTCGGACCATTATAAGAATGTCCTGGTAAACTTTAATGATCCAAGTCTAGTCCTATATGAGGGGGTCAGTGGATTCTTCCCAGAGGTTTCTTCATAAAATTGCTTATCAAGAATATGCACAAGGTTTGCACTTTAGCCATGGAAATTTGTTGTCTCCTACTTTGTATAGATTTGTGCTGAAAAAAAAAAGTCCTGAATCATTTGTCTTATGCTGATGTGTGCGACTGATGTTGAAAGCTATGAATCAGTCTTTGCCATGTTTTTGCATTAGAAGTGTCGCAATTCTTCGGTAATTTAGCGCCATCTGTAGCTGCACAATACTAAACAGAACAAACAACTTAGAAGGGTTTGGAAAATCGCACTATTAGTCATTGCAAATGGAGCATAATAGCACCTATTAAATGCACATAAAATGACGCCTTCTCAAAGACTATCTTTGTGCACAGTTCTGTGAACTTCTGTCACACTAGCAGCCTGTGCCAACTTCACTGTGAATGCTCTAAATTACCTGAACTCAATCTTTTTCAAAGTACTTCCACACCAGCTCAGTATTTTGCAGAATGGTTGTTGTCATAACAGCCCCTAGGCATTTTGTGTGTTTCTTTATTTTTATTTTTTATTCAGCAACAATTTCGACAGGATTCTCTTGAAAGCTCACCTCCTTTATTAAATACAAACCACTGTCCCATTGTGTGGTGATATTTAAATATGCATATACTGTAGTAGAGACATAAACATTCATTACCTGATTCATTAGCTTTTATTTATCTTATAATCATATAAGCCAAAACCTGAATAAATGAGGACTTTATTGAGTTTAGTATGCTGACAGAGAGCTGAAAGTACACTATATTTCTCATTACCTCTCCATTAATTATGGCTGGTGATTGCTTGTGTCAGTTTAAAGGTCACAGAACTAGAATGGAAACAAGTTTTAATTAATTCTAATTAATTCTAATTAATTCTTGCATCTCTTAATTTGATGCTCGTGATTATTGCAAGCTGCTGCTACAGTGTACAAATGAGGCAGGAATTTATTCATGCAGTCACTTTAGCTCCGTAGCACTGGCCAGATTTAATAGGGTAGGAAAACTCAGGAAGAGTGTGCTGTGGACGGCAATAGTTTTAGGTCAATATAGGCAGTAGCTGAACTTGTGAATATTCCAAGACATTTATCTGACTACTTGAACTTATTCCAGAAGCATCCATTTGTCATGCATTAATGTTTTAATGTTAGTACCTTGTGCTATTTCCAAACTCTTGAAATGTTGGCATGTTTATTGTATTCTTCCAATGAATTGGGTGCAGGTGAGTTTGGTGGATGCCTTTATTTCAGTCCTACCCCCCTAGGTCCAAGTCATAACGGTTTTTATTTTTTTCTTCTCTTTGTTCTCATTCTTTTTTCTTTCTTCCTTCATTCTTGTAGTTCCATTTCCTCCCAGTAATCCTTTATCCTAATGCCATAAAATACAACAGCACAATTAGCCCTTCCATATGTTGAGTTGCTTATGTGATTTTGATGGGAATAAAGTAAAGTAATGTAGGTTCGGTATGGAAAATATCACACCACGTCAAACACTCTCTCTTAGTGTGTGCATGCATGCATGTGTGCACAGGTACTGTGGGAATGGGAGCATGTGTTTGATGGATCAGCCAGAAGTCCGGAGGTGTCGTCAGGGTCAAAAGGGGATAATGGTCCCACTTTTCCTGCTTTCTCCTGACCTCCCACGCAGCGTAATCTGAACAGGGCACTGGGGCTACACAGTGAGGGTAAGTGGACCCCAGAGGTTAGCTCTGCCACACAGGGAGCTGGGCTGTGTTTGTGTGTGAATGTGAGTGTGTGTGTGTGTGTGTGTGTGTGTGGGGGGGGGGGGGGTGGGTGTGTTTTGGGCTGGCGGTGGAAAACAAGTTGGGATAAAGTTGGTATTACAGATTATGTTTCATGCTATAGGCTTCGAATGGCTCACCCAGCTGTGGTGCTATTTCTACCAC
Source organism: Cranoglanis bouderius (assembly GCA_023630585.1). Lineage (NCBI taxonomy): Eukaryota > Metazoa > Chordata > Actinopteri > Siluriformes > Cranoglanididae > Cranoglanis > Cranoglanis bouderius. Next base: position 13,447,972 of record CM042537.1, read on the forward strand.
GCAGAGGTGAGTCCTACTAATATGATGTAAGTTTGGGTAGACTCTAGCCATTACAAGGTCAACTCCAAAATATTGGAATGACTTGTTTATTCCTTATCTTTGCCTCTGAATTTGCAAATGGCTAAATTGAGAGAAAAGAAAAGAAGGGAAAAGAAATAAAACAAAGCACACTGAGAGCCCAAGAACATTTTCTAAGACAGGTGCATATTCCTTTGCATTGAAGAAGAATAGTCTGCCACATAAAGTGAGTGGGTTTTAGCCATCTATATACAGTGGTAATAGCGTGCTGCAAAAATGAGTCCTAAAACTCAGAAATGGGTTAGTAGTTTTGCACTTCTGATTCCATCATCCCGAAGTCAATGAGTATTTTGAATGGGTTTTTGGTTAAATGCCTGAAATAAGGTCTGTGGTGAACAAAAGCTCAAGATATTTTCACATTTTAATCTATGACGTAAAATACATCAATTATACCCCACTCGTGATTTTGTTAAGCTTTTACGTGTCTTGAAAAAGGCTAACAAGTGGCTAAATGGTACTACAGCCTCGCTGTGCCGTGCTCTTGCAAACTATTCCAACTCAAACTTTCCAACTTCTAGATATATAAATTTATAGTATTTTCCAACTGTAGTGTTTTTTTTTTAATTGTAGTGCTATAAAGCTTAGTGGTGGTGATGCTGAAGTGATGTGACTGTGATGTAGTTTGTTTATAGCCTAACTTTAGCTTTTTACTTCTGGCAATTGTATTTAGGCTTCAAAATTAATACAATTTGTGTTCATTTGTGAGGATTTTCTTGATGAACAAAACTGGTAAGAATTATAAACTTTTGTTAATCACAGAACGTATTTTCTGCAATAATACAAAAGCCAATGGGAAAATCCTTTTGGCTTTTTGTAGAGGGAACCAGGGTGATGCTAACCTCCGGATTGGCCTACAAAAATACGTCATCCCTGCAGCACTCTATTAGAGGGGGCTTCAGCCTCCTATTATTCAGCACAGCCTCCTGTAAAAATTCAATCAATCTTTCACTAACAGAATTATATTTCTTTAATTTTGTAATATATTTCTATATTTTTTTTCTAAGCATGAAAGCAGTGACAGATTAGTAAACATTCCTAAAACTGACCCCAGACTCCTCCCCTTTGTCTTCCAATTGCATGCTTTTATCCAAACAAAGTGTCCAGTGCGAATCCTCCCACAATAGCTCACACCATGAGTCTGCTTGCCACATCTTGCATGATCTCTCTATAGTGAATTAAAAGTCTTCCCTTTTGTGAAATCTTGCCAGATTGGCTAGGAGCAATGCTACGAAGCAGTGAGAATCACCTGGATACCATCTTGTACAGTAAACACAGACATGCTGACACCTTCTACCAAAGTCACATAGTGGCATATATATATATATATATATATATATATATATATATATATATATATATATATATATATATATATATATATATATATATATATATATATATATATATATATATATATATATATATATATATGTCTAGTTAGTATGCCTAGTTAGTATGTCAGTAAGGTGCAGAACTGTAAACACTGGAGAGTGAACAGTCCACTATAGACATAGGAGTGTAGAAAAAGCAGATTAAGCAGCAGTGCAAAGAAGCATTTAAAATCGCAATAATAATAATAATAATAATAATAATAATAATAAAATTGGATGTAGTATTAGTGTATAATAAATATAATCAATACAGTGATGTGTAGTGTGTAATACAGTGGGGGGAAAAAGTATTTGATCCCCTGCTGATTTTGTACGTTTCCCCACTGACAAAGAAATGATCAGTCTATAATTTTAATGGAAGGTGTATTTTAACAGTGGGAGACAAAATAACAACAAAAAAAATCCAGAAAAACACATTTCAAAAAAGTTATAAATTGATTTGCATTTTAATGAGGGAAATAAGTATTTGATCCCCTATCAATCAGCAAGATTTCTGGCTCCTAGGTGTGTTTTACAGAGGTAATGAGCTGAGATTGGGAGCACTCTCTTAAAGGGAGTGCTCCTAATCTCAGTTTGTTACCTGTAAAAAGACACCTGTCCACAGAAGCAATCAATCAATCAGATTCCAAACTCTCCACCATGGCCAAGACCAAAGAGCTGTCCAAGGATGTCAGGGACAAGATTGTAGATCTACACAAGGCTGGAATGGGCTACAAGACCATCGCCAAGCATCTTGGTGAGAAGGTGACAACAGTTGGTGCGATTATTCGCAAATGGAAGAAACAAAAAAATAACTGTCAGTCTCCCTCGGTCTGAGGCTCCATGCAAGATCTCAGCTCGTGGAGTTTCAATGATCATGACAACGGTGAGGAATCAGCCCAGAACTACACGGGAGGATCTTGTTAATGATCTCAAGGCAGCTGGGACCATAGTCACCAAGAAAACAATTGGTAACACACTACACCGTGAAGGACTGAAATCCTGAAGCGCCCGCAAGGTCCCCCTGCTCAAGAAAGCACATGTACAGGCCAGTCTGAAGTTTGCCTGAATGATTCAGAGGAGAACTGGGTGAAAGTGTTGTGGTCAGGTGTGGTCAGATCTCTTTGGCATCAACTCAACTCGCCATGTTTGGAGGAGGAGGAATGCTGCCTATGACCCCAAGTCATAACATCATCCCCACCATCAAACATGGAGGTGGGAACATTATGCTTTGGGGGTGTTTTTCTGCTAAGGGGACAGGACAACTGCATCGCATCAAAGGGACGATGGACGGGGCCATGTACCATCAAATCTTGGGTGAGAACCTCCTTCCCTCAGCCAGGGCATTGAAAATGACCTTAATGACTTGGAGAGGATCTGCAAAGAGGAGTGGGACAAAATCCCTCCTGAGATGTGTGCAAACCTGGTGGCCAACTACAAGAAACCTCTGACCTCTGTGATTGTCAACAAGGGTTTTGCCACCAAGTACTAAGTCGAAGGGGTCAAATACTTATTTCCCTCATTAAAATGCAAATCAATTTATAACTTTTCTGAAATGCGTTTTTCTGGATTTTTTGTTGTTATTCTGTCTCTCACTGTTAAAATACACCTACCATTAAAATTATAGACTGATCATTTCTTTGTCAGTGGGCAAATGTACAAAATCAGCAGGGGATCAAATACTTTTTTCCCCCACTGTAAATATAATCAATATATCAGTATATTGCACAGAAACAGTCCTTAGCGGCAGTAAAGTGGTAATAGTACCCTTAGAAATATTTCAACATGCCCAAAAGTGACAGAAACATGTGAAGAGGTTGTCTATGAGTGTTTTTGAGCTGTCAGTGAGGTGACCAGTGTGTGGGAGGTAGTGGAGGCTTGAGTGACAGAGAGGAAGAAGGAGTAATGACTGGATTACAGTTTATTCAGGATCCTGGTGGCCTGCAGGTAGAAACTGTTATTTAGCCTGCTGGTTCTGGATTGAATGCTGCAGTACTGTCTGCCTGATGGCAGTCTAGTAAACAGTCTGTCTGCTGGGTGATTGTGGTCTGTGGTGATTTTGTGAGCCTTCCTCAGACATTGTGTATGGAAGATGTCCTGTAAGGCTGGGAGTTTGTTGCCAATAATGAGTTCAGCTGCTCTCATGACACTCTGAAGGGCCTTGCGGTCGCGGAGGGAGCAGTTGCCAAACCAGACAGTCATGCACCCAGTCAGGATGCTCTCTATTGTGCATTTGTATAAGTTGGTCAGGATTTTTGTGGGGGAGACCAAACTTACTGAGCCTCCACAGGAAGTAGAGTCGCTGACAAGCAGACATCAGGCATACAACATCTTTCCCTTTCTTCTTCTCAATTTGTACACATGTTGGACAACATGTACATAGTATTCATCTGCATATGACTATGAGGTAACCTGTCTTCCAAAAGTGACAATAGACTTCTATTATCTCCTATCTTCTCTTCTGCTGTGGCAAGTGCATTCTTTCTTAAGTTCAATTGTTGCCATCATTGATGGAACAATGAATTCAGAATTATACCAGCAAATTCTAAAGGAAAATGTCAGGATATCTGTCCATGAACTGATTCTCAAGAGAAAGTGGGTCATGCAACAAGACAACGACCCTAAGAACACAAGCCATTCTACCAAAGAATGGTTAAAGAAGAATAAAGTTAATGTTTTGGAACGGCCAAGTCCTGACCTTAATCCAAAAGAAATGTTGTGGAAGGACCTGAAGCAGGCAGTTCATGTGAGGAAATCCAAAAAGCATCCCAGAGTTGAATCTGTTCTGTACTGAGGAATGGGCTAAAATTCCTCCAAGCTGATGTGCAGGACTGAACAACAGTTAGAGGAAATGTTTAGTTACAGTTACTGCTGCACAAGGGGGTCACACCAGATACTGAAAGCAAAGGTTCACTCACAGATACGTAATATTGGATAATTTTCCTCAATAAATATTTTTGTCTCATTTGTTTAATTGGGTTCTCTTTGTCTACTTTTAGCACTTGTGTGAAAATCTGATGATGTTTTAGGTCATATTTATGCAGAAATATAGAAAATTCGAAAGGGTTCACAAACTTTCAAGCACCACTGTATACATGTAAATGCTCAAAATTTTGACACGCCAACTAATGCTGCAGTCACTGACCAAATCAGTTTATAATACTAGATGAATGATCACATTACCTATTCTGGAGAAATGTAGCTAATTAAGTGTCCATCAACATCTCTTTTGCAGTCAGCAAGTTACTCCATTTTGGAACTCTTGTTTTTACTTTTTACTTTTTGCCATTGTGCTATTTTGCAGCAGATCATTGTTCCATACAACAATAGTATACAGCAATGCTAGTCTTTTAGGAGTAAATTCCTCCAGGTTTGCATTTCTTTGCTTTGGGGCAGGTCTGTCACATGACTGACAGAAGATACGTAAACAAAACCAAGGGCAAGGGTTCCAACATTCAGCTGTTTTTTTCTTTTCTTTTTTTTCTCAGGCTTACAACACACTTGCTTTGATCACATTGTTTCAAATAATTATGTTAGACTAACACCAGACAGCTCTTAGATCACCAATTCTGAAATTATACTTGCTGAGCACACTAGTTATACACTATGTGTATTCTTAGGTTTCTCTTGATAAAAACCTAATCATCTTCATGGACCATCATCATCTATTTTCTGAGCTTTGAATATGATATCACCACTCTAACCATGAGAATCAAGTTACAGGACCATCTCTTACATAGTGTTTTTCTGTCGACAAGTTGTGTGAAAAGTGCATAGTGCGTCTACAGCTGTCTTGATATAAATCAGCTATAGAATCCGAGATCAGGCATCAGCAAGGCCACCACAAAGGGCTCAGTCTGTGGCTTCCACTTTCGCTTATTTTAAAGAAGAAGAGAGTGATGGATTCCAGCAGATAATGTGTTTATCATTTGGTATAAAGTCTTAGGCACTGCACATTTTTGTATTATCCCCCTTGTAAGTGACTAAGGGCTTGATGTGCTACATAATTACCTCATAAGTTGGGAAGAAAAAGTATTTGGAGCAGAAAAAAAAGTGTAGTGCATGGGTCTCTAAGACTGTGACAGAGTGACTACACTACATCACTACACGACTACACTACATCTATTAGTAAAGTGTTTAACCTCTGTGCTTTTCCACTGTATGTGCCGTGGTTTATTGCACTCTAACTCTCTCAAGTTCTCAAACTAAATGCTTCTTTTACTGCTTTGTCCAGGGGGCAGGGTCATATCCTGCAGGTATTCCACGCTATTAGATCTGTTCATCTACAAAACCTATCCTTTGCTGTGCTGCCACATTTATACTGTCATCTAAAGTCTCTTATTATGTTCTCTTTTGTTTGAATATAAAGCTCATCAGGCAGCTTCTGCATGAATAAGCCTGCTCTGACATGGGCGCCTGAAATTGCTCTGCACTTCACAGCAATTTAGGTGTCAACTGTCAATGTCTGAGATTGTGCCGGGCACGGCCGAGGCTGTTAATTACCACCATCATCCTCGCTGACATGGGAATATGCCTGAATTCTGCTCTTTGTAGAATACTGATGTATATTACAGGTACAGTGCACATTGCCAAAGGAATGTGCACTAACCACTGCACAGAATCAGGTAAAGACCTGTAGGATGACAGTGTATTTATTTTAGTGTGTAAAGGTTTACACAGAGAGAAATAACAGTACTTACACTTTAAACGTCTGCTATATTACGTAAGGGAATGTATGTTTTTCTTGTTTGAAATATTTTGCACAAATGGTATTGCTGGATCTTACTGGTCTCATGAGGAATATTTTCTTTTCTGTTTTCCTTTCATTTTTTTGTGTGCAGAAATCACTGCCAAAAACAAGTTTAGCACATGAAGAGCTGGGACACTGCGTACCTAAAAAACACATATCCGTGTAATAGCATCATGTCTTATCAATAAGAAACATTGCTTTTCTCTTTCTCTTAAACTTTCTGATTTCTGATCTGCATTTAGTTTTTCTACAAAGATGAGAAAAAAGTTATAGTGTTTGGTTTTTATCAACTAATGTCAATTTGTTTGACTTTCTTTTTTTTCCACCATTCTGTGTGAATTTAAGAAAAAATTAAACTTCATGCAAGATATGCGGATAGTGAATAGTACTTCATTAATCCCATGTGCTTGATTTGGTCTCTCTCTCTCTCTCTCTCTCTCTCTCTCTCCTGTGTGTGTGTGTGTGTGTGTGTGTGTGTGTGTGTGTGTGTGTGTGTGTGTGTGTGTGTGTGTGTGTGTGTGTGTGTGTGTGTGCGTACATTGCTCATTAGTGCTGCTGTTGTTGATGCAATTGGACCATTAATGTGTTCCACCTACTCTGTCACTGCCCAAGGTAAACAACTGAGCACTATGACTTGTCAGAAGGACTGTAACACACACACACGCACACACCCTTTCTTTTTTCAGTGACACTCATATTTTCTAAAGTGTATTTTATCTTTTTTTAAAGACTTCATATGAACAATCAAAGGCAGATCATGCATATTAATCTCATCTGAAATGACCCTCAGTCAGGCCACTTTATATTTCATAAATGACTCAACAACAACAACAACAATAATAATAATAATAATAATAATAATAATAATAATAATAATAATAATAATAATAATGGACATGTTGGTGAAGGGAATAGTGGGGATGAGGAAGTGATGGGCAGGTTTGGTCTTCAGGTAAGGAACCCAGAAGACAGAGGTTGGTAGACTTTGCTAAAAGTATGGAGATGGCTGTGGTGAACACGTACTTTCAGAAGAGGCAGGAACACAGGGTGACATATAAGAGTGGTGGCAGGAGCACACAGGTGGACTATATCTTATGTAGACACTGTAATCTGATGGAGATTAGCGATTGCAAAGTAGTGGTAGGAGAGAGTGTAGCTAGACAGCATAGGATGGTGGTGTGTAAGATGACTCTGGTGGTGAGGAAGATGAAGAGAGCAAAGGCAGAGCAGAAGACAAAGTGGTGAAAGTTGGAAAAGGAAGAGTGCTGTGCGGTTTTCAGGGAGGAGTTGAGACAGGCTTTAGGTGGTCAGGAGGTGCTTCTAGATGACTGGACTACTACAGCCAAAGTGATCAGGGAGACAGGTAGGAAGGTGCTAGGTGTGTCATCTGGAAGGAGGAAAGAAGACAAGGAGACTTGGTGGTGGAATGAGGAAGTTCAGGAGAGTATCCAGAAGAAGAGGTTAGCTAGGAAGAAGTGGGACAGTGAGAGGACGGAGGAAAGTAGACAGGAATATAGGGAGATGCAGCGTGAGGTTAAGATAGAGGTGGCAAAGGCTAAACAGAAAGCTTATGAGGACATGTATGCAAGGTTAGATAGTAAGGAAGGTGAGAGGGATTTGTATCGGTTGGCGAGGCAGAGGGATAGAGATGGTAAGGATGTGCAGCAGGTTAGAGTGATTAAAGATAGAGATGGAAATGTGTTGACAGGTGACAGGAGGGTGAGGGAAAGATGGAAGGAGTACTTTGAGGAACTGATGAATGAGGAAAATGACAGAGAGAGAAGAGTAGTAGAAGCAAATATTGTTGAGCAGGAAGTAGAAAGGATTAGCAAGGGTGAAGTTAGGAGAGCTTTGAAGAGGATGCAGAGAGGAAAGGCGGTTGGTCCTGATGACATACCAGTGGAGGTATGGAAGTGTCTAGGAGAGATGGCAGTAGAGTTTTTAACTAGGTTGTTCAACGAGGTCTTAGAGAGTGAGAGGATGCCTGAGGAATGAAGGAGAAGTGTTTTGGTGCCGATTTTTAAGAACAAGGGAGATGTGCAGAGTTGTGGAAACTACAGAGGTATTAAGCTGATGAGCCATACAATGAAGTTGTGGGAAAGAGTAGTGGAAGCAAGGCTAAGGGGAGAAGTGAGCATTTATGAGCAGCAGTATGGTTTCATGCCAAGAAAGAGCACTACAGATGCAATATTTGGTTTGAGAATGTTGATGGAGAAGTACAGAGAGGGTCAGAAAGAGCTGCATTGTGTCTTTGTAGATTTAGAGAAAGCGTATGACAGGGTGCCAAGAGAGGAGCTGTGGTATTGTATGAGGAGGTCTGGAGTGGCAGAGAAGTATGTTAGAGTGGTGCAGGATATGTATGAGAGCAGTAGGACAATGGTAAGGTGTGCGGTAGGTGTGACAGAGGAGTTCACGGTGAAAGTGGGACTGCATCAAGGATCGGCTCTGAGCCCTTTCTTGTTTGCGGTGGTGATGGACAGGCTGACAGATGAGGTCAGACAGGAATCTCCATGGACTATGATGTTTGTGGATGACATTGTGATCTGTAGTGAGAGCAGGGAGCAGGTGGAGGAAACTCTAGAGAGGTGGAGGTTTGCTCTGGAGAGAAGAGGAATAAAGGTTAGTTGCAGCAAGACAAAATACATGTGTGTGAATGAGAGGAATCCAAGTGGAACAGTGAGGTTACAGGGAGAAGAGATAAAGAAGGTGCAGGATTTTAAGTACTTAGGGTCAACAGTCCAGAGCAACGGGGAGTGTGGAAAAGAGGTGAAGAAGCATGCGCAGGCAGGTTGGAATGGGTGGAGAAAAGTGTCAGGTCTGTTGTGTGATAAAAGAGTACCAGCAAGAATGAAAGGAAAGGTGTACAGGACAGTAGTACGACCAGCGATGTTGTATGGTTTTGAGACAGTTGCACTGAGGAAAAGACAGGAGGAAGAGTTAGAGGTAGCAGAGCTGAAGATGTTGAGGTTCTCTTTGGGAGTGACGAGGATGGATAGGATCAGGAATGAGTACATCAGAGGGACAGCACATGTGAGATGTTTTGGAGACAAAGTTAGAGAGGCCAGGTTGAGATGATTTGGACATGTTCAGAGGAGGAAGAGTGAATATATCGGTAAAAGGATGCTGAGGTTAGAGCTGCCAGGCAGGAGGCTGAGAGGAAGACCAAAGAGGAGGTTTATGGATGTAGTAAAGGAGGACATGAAGGTAGTCGGTCTGAGAGAAGAGGATGCAGGGGATAGGGCTAGATGGAGGCAGATGATTCGCTGTGGCGACCCCTGAAGGGAACAGCCGAAAGGAAAAGAATAATAATAATAATAATAATAATAAGAAGAAGAAGAAGAAGAAGAAGATTATCAGCGAATTAAAAGTGATGGGACAAAATGTGTTAAATTAGCCCAACATGTAATTAAAACCAATTAGGTTTGCCTGATTAGAGGCATCAGTATCTCCATCATAAAGTTGCTGTTTGGAAGAAAGTGTAACCAATGCAGAGACTACACATGCAATGTCTGTTGAACCACCATCACGATGGGATGCTTGTTACATCTGTGAAATTTTCGTCTGAGGCAAAGGCCTCTCATACGTCGTGGCTAGGTTTCCAGGGGTTTGAAGAGACACAGCATCTAACATCTGATATATCTGGCACATCCACAGAGAGACATGGCTGTAATCGTCTGTGAGACAGGCAGGAAAAAGGTTTTTGACCGCTGCTATTCACTGTTGCCTAGCACACATGAACATGAAAACATGAATGCTGCTTCATCTCCGTCCTGCCTACATTGGAGCCTATTAGCAGGAGTAGGAAAATAAAATCAATTTGAAGAGTACAGCCGTGGCCAAAAGTTTTGAGAATGACACAAATATTAATTTTCACAAAGTCTACTGCTTCAGTGTTTTTAGATCTTTTTGTCAGATGTTACTAACTGTTACTGAAGTATAATCACAAGCATTTCATAAGTGTCAATGGCTTTTATTGACAATTACATGAAGTTTATGCAAAGAGTCAATATTTGCAGTGTTGACCCTTATTTTTCAAGACCTCTGCAATTCGCCCTGGCATGCTGTCAATCAACTTCTGGGCCACATCCTGGCTGATGGCAGCCCATTCTTGCATAATCAATGCTTGGAGTTTGTCAGAGTTTGTGGGTTTTCGTTTGTCCACCCGCCTCTTGAGGATTGACCACAAATTCTCAATGTTCTTGGATGGCTGGGAGAAGTTGCTCTCTGAGGATGTTTTTGTACCATTCTTTATTCATGGCTGTGTTCTTAGGCAAAATTGTGAGTGAGCCCACTCCCTTGGCTGAGAAGCAACCCCACACATGAGTGGTCTCAGGATGCTTTACTGTTGGCATGACACAGGACTGATGGTAGCACTCACCTTTTCTTCCCCGGACAAGCTTTTTTCCAGATGCCCCAAACAATCGGAAAAGGGATTCATCAGAGAAAATGACATTACCCCAGTCCTTAGCAGTCCAATCCCTGTACTTTTTGCAGAATAGCAGTCTGTCCCTGATGTTTTTCCTGGAGAGAAGTGGCTTCTTTGCTGCCCTTCTTGACACCAGGCCATCCTCCAAAAGTCTTCGCCTTACTGTGCATGCAGACGCACTCACACCTGCCTGCTGCCATTCCTGAGCAAGCTCTGCAATGGTGGTGCCCTGATCCCGCAGCTGAATCAACTTTAGGAGACGGTCCTGGCGCTTGCTGGACTTTCTTGGGCGCCCTGAAGCCTTCTTCACAACAGTTGAACCTCTCTCCTTGAAGGTCTTGATGATCCGATAAATGGTTGATTTAGGTGCAATCTTACTAGCAGCAATATCCTTGCCTGTGAATCCCTTTTTGTGCAAAGCAATGATGGCGGCACGTGTTTCCTTGCAGGTAACCATAGTTCACAGAGGAAGAACAATAATTTCAAGCACCACCCTCCATTTAAAGCTTCCAGTCTGTTATTCTAACTCAATCAGCATGACAGAGTGATCTCCAGCCTTGTCCTCATTAACATTCTCACCTGTGTTAATGAGAGAATCACTGACATGATGTCAGCTGGTCGTTTTGTGGAAGGGCTGAAATGCAGTGGACATGTTTTTTTGGGCTTAAGTTCATTTTCATGGCAAAGAGGGACTTTGAAATTAATTGCAATTCATCTGATCACTCTTCATAACATTCTCTAGTATATGCAAATTGCCATCATAAAAACTGAGGCAGCAGACTTTGTAAAAATTAATATTTGTGTCATTCTCAAAACTTTTGGCCACGGCTGTACAGTCCCAAAGCCTGCTTAAAGTCTGACATTATCGTAATGTCAGCTACAGGTATAATGCCACTATAGCCTCTTAAGGTTTTTAGTTATCTAATGTTTCATAGCAAATAAATAAGCATGAACATATGACACAATCCTCCTGGTTTGTAGACAAAACCACCTGGCAGAAACTCGTTCATCCCATGTTAATCAATTGCTGTCCAGACATGTCCAGACATCCAAAAATATTCATACTATAAGAACAGAATAATATTTATAATATAAAAACAGAATGGTGTTCCTAGGAGGGTTTGGAATTGCATTAGCTCATAGAAGTGAAATTTCTTTCTGATAGCCAGTTGAAGGAATCAAGACCCTGGTTCCATCACCCAAGAAGTTAGTTTATGACATACTCTGTCCATATAAGTTGTATATTTTACAGCAGCATCTCATTGTGAATGTTTAGCCAATGCATTAGCTTATATGCCAGCACTCATTACACCTTTCACTTGAATGGACACAAGATTAGCCAATATTCTATGACCTATCATGACAGGATTAAGGAGGAATTGTTTTTTTTCTCTGATGATGGGGGATTTGTTGTGCATTTCTTATTCTAAGCTACCGTGTTTTCCCATGAGAGTATGCTGATTTCTTGTAAGCCCAGCTAATATTTTCTCTTTCTTCCCATTTTACATGTCTTAGTGTTCCTCTGTCAGATTTTCTATATTGTTTAAATCAGATTCCAGTACAGTAAAAACAAAGACTAACATTAGCTGGTTGCTGGTAAAAACTTGTTTCTGCTGGCCAGTACTGGTATGTTGCTGGCCCAAGTTGGCTAATGTTAAGCTTAATGGTGGTTTAGCTGGTAAGTAAGGAAAGTCACACTGAGAAATCAACTTAACCAGCATGAGCATAATGGAAGGCCAGCAAGACCTTCTGACATTCTGACCTTAACTGGCAAATTCTGGTTTACTGGTTATACTAGAAGACAATCTCATCTAGCATCAACATACCAGCTCGGGCATTCTGGGCTTTTGGTCAAAGAATGGCTTTGTTTTGTTTAAGATAGCCTGACCATTAGAAAGCTCATAGTTGATACACATTTCATGCTTCATGAAAGTTGCTTTGAGAACTCAGAGACAAATGGCTCCTGAAAGCTGACTGGTCATATAATAAAGTTATCCATTTCCGAACTTTCTGAGAAACCATTACAGGAACATTCTACTAGAATGTTGGATGGGCATCATGGGACTTGGGGGACAGAGTAAGCCAGACTTCCTACTTGAGTTTGTAGTTTTTAGGTGAAGTAGTCTTCTAAAGTTACCATAGTAGCTAATGTATAGACATTTATGAATTTCACTTTTATGTTTTACTCTATAATATTACAGTATGAGGAACAAATCTGGAAAGAAAACGTGTGTAAGCATTTTATGTTTGTCAGATTATACCACATATTTTGGGGTTAAAGGACAAAAAGTAAGTAGGACAAAATTAATAATATTTTTCTGATTGCACACCATAATAGATGTATAATGATTTTTCCCCCCCATTTTATGATATTTTAATTTTTCTTTTTTTAAATTCTGGACACCAAATTCTACTACCAGATAAGTCTGGCACCAGGAAGTTCCATAATATAATGTTTTTTGTCCCATACTTCACACAGTTTTAGCTATATGTATACTTATAAGTATTGCACATATCTCAAGGTGTGTGAGTCCCTTTTACTAGGATTTTAATGAATTGATAGTCATGTCCACTAATTCTGTTGTTTTATCTACATTTTCCCACAAGGTTTTCTTTCTTAAAGTGTTTTTCTATATGTATTTGATAGTTTTGTAACTTTTATTAAGAGCATAGCCGATAACATAAATTCAGTTTATACATGTTAGAACCCTGCTCTCATGTAAACTAATCCTGAAGGCAGAAACATTCACAATTCTGGCTGATTTAAATGTCTTTTAATGTCAAAAATATTTGATTGCAGTGTATCCTGAGTTGCCAGTTCATTAGGTGCACATATCTAGTAGCATTTTGAACGTCCGTCCTTTGCCTTCAGTACAGTGTGGATTTATGTGAGCATGAATTCTACAAGATGTGCAAGTATGGTGTGCCATGTGGAAAAGATTGCATTATACTGTCACTGCAAAATGGATGTCTGCGCAGCCTCCTCCCTTATACACATCCTTCAGCAGTACACGCAGAAGGCTTCAGAGTATGATGACAATCATAGTCAGCCTAGTAGTATAGAGGTTTGGAGAAGTGAAGCAGAAGCCAGCCCAGAAATCCTACACCATGAACCGGAGATCTATGAAGAAGCTCAAGGCCCTAAAGAAGACCCTATCTACTGCTGAGTGGCACAGAAGACAAAGGAAGAAAAAACAGGGTCCCTAACAAAGTGTTTAAATACTGATACTGCTCACAATTGCTAAAACCGTTCTAGAAGATCCTTAAAGTCTTGAAAGTAGAAGTCTTGAAAATGGAAAAGAGGCAGAGCAGTGGATATTTGCTGAGGAATTTTCATTCTGAAGGAGGAAGTGTCAATCATAATTGTCTAGTTCAGGCTAATGTCCTTTCCGAATGTAGATGGGAATATACTTAGTGTTGTAACAAGGTAGATGCCAGGAATACCAGGGTGAATGGAGCATATGGGGTTCATTACCCAGCTCATCAGGTTCAGACAACATTCACCAAGTACCATGTTCCATTCATGATAGCAGTCCTCATGATTATTACAAGTTCATGTAGCATCTCTGTTTTGTTTTGTTTTTTTCCTATTTGCCCTTGCAATTAACTTGGTTTTGAAGTCAGTTGAGCCAGAGTGCTATGGCCCCTGCACTAGGAGTTCATGGATAACCTGACTTTTACCATAGAGACTGTACACTGAGGTGGACCTTGCATAGCCTAGGGACATCTATCTCCAAAAGGCTAGTGAAGAGTGAGGAGCTGGGAAGCTGTCTGAGACTGGTTGACCAGTCAGGGGCTGCCTGGCAAGTTCAAAGCATGGATATACCAGAATGGAACCCTGCTAAGGATCCTGTATCCACAGGTGGTGTGTGAAGTCCCTATTTCCACCACTGAGAGCTTACAGAGGAATAACAGTATCTTTCTCTTGATGTGGCTGGGGTTGCCAAAGAATATATGCAGTATTGCCGTCTATTGGAACAAAACAAAGCTGTGGTTGCCCTTGAGGTCGCTGGAAGAAGGGTTTGAGATGACACAAGGAAGATATGTGATTTAGTCCCAAAAATTGCCCACAGGCAGGGGTGGTAGTAAGGATAGGAAAGAAGTGAAGTGCAGAAGAGACCATGTTACAGGCCGAGTCACGACTACTCAACAAGATCCTGGTGGTACCTGTAACACAGGAGAGAGTGTGCCTGGTGATTGTATCAGTCCACAGGTATGACACTCCCAAAAAGGAAAGAATTTTGGCAACTGCACAAATTGGTTGGCATGGAGTCGCACCTGAGGTTTCTCTCACAAAAGAAACACCACTGATGAAGCTGAGGAAACTTCAAGATAGCTTTGGAGGTCAAGTGCATAAAGGTCCAATGTATAATGCCACATGAGCACAAGTTGTGGTCTAGTCAACCATGAATGGGTCACCTGGGCAAGGATGCATAATGTTGAAAGACCCAAAACACAGAATTACCCCAGGAAGCATCACTGATGATGTGTTCAGCAGTATCAAGGTATGCATTTGCAGAAACTTTAAACAAATTATCAAACAAAATTATTATTTATGACTTACTTACTCACTATGTTTGATAGTAATACCTAGACCTAAAATGCTTGGCCCATCACTCCACCAATAAAAATATGCTAAAAGAAAAAAAAAAGAAAGAAAGATAAGATACATTTTGATACAGAGTTATGCTTGAAATGTCAGTTAGGTTCATTAATGTTTCAGTGATTGACTGTTGGTTATGAAGTTCAGGGAAGTCTACCAGTCATATAGAGAAGCTGTGTGTCCAAGCGGGACAAGCAAAGAATGCACTGCCCAGTAAAGATCTCTGCAAAACACACTCACCCACACTTCCATTCGCCCCCCAGTGAAGCAGTACGACCAGGCTGGACCCAATATGACATGACATGACAAGTATTGTGCAAAGGTTTTAGGCACATGCATATAAATGCTGTAGAGCAAAGATGCCTTCAAAATAATGAAATGTTTCTACATTTTAAAAAAATACTGTAAAAAGAGCAGTAAACAGTAGTAAATGAAACAAAGTCAATATTTGGAGTGACAAAAAATAAAATAAAAAGTACATTAAAAATAGTAGTCTCTGGTACAATTTGTGCAGTTTTATAAAGAAATTAGCTCGTAAGTTTTATTGAGCATCTTGCAGAACCAGCCACAGTTCTTCTGGAGACTTCTTCTGGAGACAGTTCTTCACACTTGCTTCTTATCTTTGGAGCAAAACCCAGCAGCCTTCAACCACTGTCTCTTATGTAATATGCTATCTTTCTTTAATGACATACATTTTTCTGTAACATTTAATTTTGTGCTAGAAAACTAATGTTTGGGAATCTAAAATGTTTTTTGTACTGACTTAATAATGTAGAAGTCATAAAATGAAAAATCTATAACAAAGTTTGTAGTAAAAAAAAAAAAAAAAATAGGGTGCCTAAAACTTTTGCTGTATGTACAGTACTGTGTGTAAAGCCTGTTGTCCAGTGAGCATAAATTTTTTCTTGTTTCATTGAAACACAGTGTACCTGGATCTGCCATAGGATCCCAGTGAAACCATGCCTCACTGGATTCCTGGTGGTGATGTGTTGGCTTCAAAAGAGATTTTCATGCAGGCTGTTCTGTCCACCAAAAAAAGTTTGCGTTAAATACAAAGAAACGATATTGCAATGAGATGTTGATGTTGAGATGCTAAAATATAAAATTTTTCCAAGAGTGATGAATAATACAGACACATTTCTACATTTAATATAAAAACGTTTCACTGCTGCATTTTAAAGAAATATTTGTATTAATTAACATTAACATTAATATTAATATTATTAGGAGGCCAGGCTTCTCATGTAGCCTTAAAGCAATCTCCTCTGTTCGACACTCTCCATCATCTCTTATGAGTGTCTCTCATTCACCATTTTTGTGGAAAACTGACTATTTGCATGCCTCACATATGAGTTGAGTGGGGTAAAAAGGGTATGCCTAATAGGCATTCACTGTCTCATGTCTAGTTGAGGGGGATATTAAATCAACTGGATCATGTTATTGGATCACTGGATCAGTAGGACTTAATGATTATAGAGAAGAAATGAACAGTGGGATTAAAGTCAGATTTTAAGTCAGAGCATTTCATGTAATATTTGACAAAATGCTATTATTCCAGAAGCTGAATGCCCCTTGCCAACTTTCTCCCAGTCTAAGCAGAAAACCTTTGCTGCTTTCTTTTTTTTCCTTTTCTTTCTTCTCTGGACCATACTGAGATAATACTTCCATCTAGACAATGCCAGCCATATGTGAGAGAAGAGCAGGCATGAGTGAAAATGTTTAAAAAGCAATGGTGTGGTTCTGTAATGACCTCTTTCACCTTTTAACATCTCTGATGTTCCTCCAGATGGTTTTGTGGGAATGGAAGACCTGCAAAGGATTTCCTTTCTATGTCAGGCCTAGAGTAATGGTGGCTGTGCTCTGTGAATGCTGGAGAGATGCAAAATTGGCTAAGGGGGTTGGCGTAGTAAACTATAGCAGACTGAAGCCATAATCAGCAGCATAATATGTACTAAAAGTAGATATAATAAAAGGAGAATTTGTGTTTACAGCTTCATTGCATTTCACAAACCCACTCAAATAAAACAATTATGAAAGATAAAACCTAGATTTGAAGATATGAAATGTTCATGAGATCATGTTTTGAAATGTCATCTTTTGATTGAAAATGTCACTTCAAACACAGTAATCTGAACTATTATTCTTTTGCCCACAGGGCTGGTAAGGTTTAATATTATTATTATTATTATTATTATTATTATTATTATTATTATTATTATATAAACAAGAATGAATATACTGTGCAATGAAATCCACAAATAAATCCACCACAATACAGAAATGAAGTTAATGTTACTTAAAAGGTCATTCAAAGTCTCATCATTAGCAAAATAAAATTATTTTCTCTTAAAAGGTCACTGTTCACAGCTGTGTGGTTGAAAGGGCAGGCTTTCAATGATCTAACAACCAAGGATATAATTGCAGGATATAAAATAAAAGTTGACATTTTCATTTATTATAATTCCATTATTTTTTCATTGTAAATTAGTAATTATTAAATAGATTGCGTATAATCACACAACCACAATATACTGTATATAATATAATGTATATATTTTGTGATAAAAGAATGTTTCCCAGTACTGGCATTTGTGTCTTACACTGGGGACTGAAATGGAAACATAATCATGCTAGCAGAAACATCTGGCTTCTCTTTGCTTCTTCTTAATTCCCTCAGGATCTTTCTATCAGTGTTTCAAAGTATCAGTGATTTACAAAAGAATCCTCTGGCACCTCTGAACTATCATATTATAGAAAATAGCAGTGCAAAATATAGAATATACCCTCTGTGGAAACATATACTTAAGTAGTTTTTTTCATACTTTAACGTTGCTTTGTATTTCAGCACCTCAGATCAATTTTCTGGATGTTTCTGCTGGTATTGTTGGCGATAAAATAGCTACTTAGATTTGGAAGTAAATTGTTTTGCATACCTGGGGTTTCTTAGTACATTGTCATAGTTCTGTTACACATTACTGACCTGCTGCTGGCCGCATGATGGATTTTATAAACTTATATTTTGGTGGTTTCATCTCACCTTGGTTCTGTGACATCTGGATTTGATGCAGACTGGAATGTAATCTGATCAGTTTTAGGCAGCGCACA
The DNA here is from genome assembly GCA_023630585.1 of Cranoglanis bouderius. NCBI lineage: Eukaryota > Metazoa > Chordata > Actinopteri > Siluriformes > Cranoglanididae > Cranoglanis > Cranoglanis bouderius. The sequence continues at coordinate 13,466,304 of CM042537.1, forward strand.
TGGATAGAAAAAAAAACTGAATGACATTACAATACTGTTGTTCTTGGTTAGCATCACGTGAGAAATTAAATAATTTCTTCGAATCAGACAACATACTTCAAATTCAATTAAATTACGATTAATCCGCTTTAAACAAGTCTCAACTTTTCTGTAGTCCACTCCATGCTTTCCTCAAATGCCAATATACCTGTTCCACGTATAGCACTGAATCATTTAGTAGCTGACTTTCTCAGGCCACTCATGAACGAACAGTGGGTTGTTGTCTGTTTTTTTCCCTCCCCCCAGCAATCAAGTGTAAACAAACTCAATCCAAGCAGCCTTTAAAAGCTCTGGCGCCTTTATAAATAATTCAGCCACTTGACTGGATGCTAAATGAATGGAGATGATACAGACTAAAGACTTTGGTTTCTAGGGAGTCCATAAGAGGGAGTTTTTGGAGGGTTAAAATAGCCTCCCAACAACAACACCCACTGCCTCATAGACAAAGTGAAAGGCTTAACTCCAACTGAGCAGATCTTTCCTCTTCTTTTTCTGGTGCTCCCCTTGACTGTGTGAGAAATTGCCAAGGTTTTCCTCTCCTTTTCATTCTTGATAAAGAGGGAGGCATTTCTGCAACCCAAAGCCCCACTCCACAGGAGTCCATCTTTGACCTACTATGGAATGCCACCATGGGGTTCTATGGGGCACCAGAGGCCCAGGAAGGACAGCAGGAGGGGCAGATACAGGTTTTGTTACCCCAGCTCATCTGTCAACAGGCATGGGGTTAAGTTAAGCTCTAAAAAAGGGTAATAAAGCCAGGTTACTTTTAGCTATTTTTTAATGAATGTGAGCATGGTGAATTTGGATGTAATATGGATATAGTCATCAAAGTCAAAACATGAACTGTAATCCAGTTATGCAGTTATAATACCAAAGAGATCCGATAAATCCTGATAAATTGCTACTTTAAAGTTCTAACACATTCAAAGATCAAACACATAGACTCCGAGAAGCATGTTTTTTTTTACTTTCTTTGAGAGTAATTTAAAGTTAGTAAAATAAGTGCTACTGTATACATGATACCCTGAACTAAGAGTGAAACCCAGTAAACAGATGCATGGATGAATGGCTGGGTGAAAGCAAGTCTTGATAGTGTGAGTAACACCCAGCTGTTGTTATTCCTCTATGCTTTTGATTGCAACAGCTGTCAAGAGAACTTAGAGCTGTTAAGGTCTAACAAGGACAGGAGCCAAGGGCCATCTGCCTGAAGAACAGGCTGAAGACAGATACTAGATAGGACAAAGAACAAGTGATATATGTTTTGTGTGGAGCGAGATGTTAACTCACTGATAATGCTGCGATAAACAAGATGTTCTTTTTGAAAATCACAGATGTGTATTGTTTTTCTGTTTTCTCCCTAGTAACCATCAAATATCTACTGGTGATTGGTGATATGTGTTTTTCTTCTCAAAATCAGTTCATTCCAGGATGTGTTTTGTCATTTGCTTTATTTCTGCCATTACTTATCCTGTGGTCACTTCTTCCCTATATTGCCACTTCTACCTCATGGACAGAGCTGGTGGTGTGGCTACAAAATGGGGAATTCAATCAGGGAATTTCAGCTCCACCATTCATTGATTCCATTCTCTCTTAGTGGTGTGTTGACATGCTAGCAGTGTGCAGTTGCTATGTCCTTGTGTTGCTTCATTAGCACTGTTTCTTACTCTTCTGGGTCCACAACCATATGAGAGTCATTGATTTTTCCATCGTTCTTGCTCCTCCTGCTTTGGTTAGCTGGCTTCAGCTGGAATTCTGAGGGCTTGGAAATATTGATTGTTCTGCTGCTTTCTGATGACACTGCTTTCTGTGGATCCTAAGATTTAAGCTTGAGAGTAAAGAAATGCCACTGATCAAGGTTGGCCTATTTGGATTCCATAACATTTAAAAAAAACTAATGGTGGTCTACATATTTGAATGCAAGTGCTAGGTTGGGAAAGTTTTATGACATCTTATATCTCAATAAAAATCAAATCCATTGTTTCACACGTTATAAGCTTTGTCTCAAGTTATATCAAATCCAAGCCCTACCAATGTCTTTGGCCTGATTTATATAGTGATTATGTAAATCATCATGCTCTTTCTTCTCTTCATCTCTTGGTTTTCAGCTGAGTCAACAATAACCACTATTTGTCAAAGTGACAAAAAAGACAAGGATGATTTGTAGGTGCAAGTCAGTATGGCTTTCACACTTCTGGAGAGCCAGACTCCCGTGTCTGGCTTCCTGTCTAAATGTCCTCCCAGTATGCCCCCAGAGATGAGCAGTGGCACCCCTGGTTACCTCATTAGCACCAGACTGACAAGCTGCTGTGGAGAGCAGTGGGCTGCAAGGGTGTACACATTTGTTTGTGTGGGAGTGTGCATAGATTTTGGTGACCTCTGTGGGAAAGGGGGCAGGAGATCCTTCTGACCTGAAAGACTTGATGGGCAAGGGTCAGTGAGCAATAAGATCTTCTCCAATGTCACTACCCCTTTCAGTAGGGGATTGAGTGTCCACACATCATGCACACAGCATGCCAGAGTTTATTTAGTACCAGGCAACAAGTGGTGAAACCTGAATCCCTTTGCAGACCCTGAGCCGATTTCCTTGTCTCTCTTCAAAACTGGTCAGGATTCCAAACAAGAACCAGGAACCAAAAGCCACGAGTCTCTGTGCTGTTTTGAATCATTTCTATGCTACCAATTTTTTCCACTTCTAAATGGTGTCCTGAAATCATATCAATTAAGATCTGGGCATGATCTTCTCCAGAGTGACCCCTCCTTCTTCCAGTTATTTTGTACCAGCCCCTATCTCTTAACCACAATTCCCAGCTCAGCTTGCATGTTGCTCTCTGCTGAAAGGTTTCATCATGTTCATCATCCCACTCTTGTACCCCTCAGCCCATCCATCTATTACCCCAAGGTCAGGTTTCAGAGGCGCCATGGATGAGCCCAGCTGACGACAGGCCCATTGACACTTCTGTTTGAAGCTGAAAGCGGATCTCAGTACTACTCCTTAAGCAAGAATGTAGCAGAGAGAATCATCCCTGAATGTGGCTCTATCTCTCAGATCCCCCACAAGCGAAAATTGAGAAGTATTTCTCAATTTACCCCATGAGTAAAATAAGAAGTGTATGTCTGAACTGTACTGTTGTATTTCAGAGTAGGAGAAGATCATTTTGCCTTTCTTTCCCTTTCTTTTGTGTCATACTAGTCCTTACCCTCATCAGTGTCCTGCAATTTGTGATGATTATGGGAAATCTTATTTATTATCAAATATATTAGGCTGATGAGTTATCATAGCTCTTTGTTATCAGAAGAAAACCAGTTAGCAATGATTATTTTTGAGGTGATAGCACACTGGTGGCATTTACATTTAGATAGTGGTTCCATAGACTAGTTGACTAATACATTCACTAGACAGCTGTGGGGAGCACAAAAGTAGGAAGAGAGGGAAAAGTAGCAAGGCAGATGGTAAAGGAAGCAGGCTACATGTACTTCATTAATCTCAAAATATTTCAGACTAGATTAAGACAAATCTAAAATCAAGTGCAAACTGTGTAAGAGGTCTGTTTTTGTTGTTTTAACTGAACTTTGTAACTTTTTTAATCCCACCCCAGCATGCTCCTGAAGGAATTCTGAAGAATTGTGCCTGCACGTTCAGTAATTTTTGTTTGTCTCCATCTGTGATATTTGCTAATTAACTTAGTATTTCCAAAAATATAAAAAATTAGTAAAGTAAGCCACAGTGAGCCTGATCAGAATAAAGATTATATGAAACATGAATGAATGAATGAATGAGATACCAATTTACACTAGACACGTTGATTGTGTCTCGTAGCATTGTGCGAGCATGGTACTGCATTCAATAAGCTCCCATGTTAATCAGCATGGCATTTCTTTGTACCAAGAGCTTCATATCTGATTGTCCTCTCCCAGGAATTTTTTGTTGGGTCCTGCAGGTTCCCAGTCACAATAAACACAATGAACACCTCTTGTTAAGTGTTCACTGCAAAAAAATAAAAATAAAAATAATAAATAAATAAATAAAAAAATAAATAAATAAATAAATATATATATATATATATATATATATATATATATATATATATATATATATATATATATATATATATATATATATATATATATATATATATATATATATATATATATATATATATATATATATATATATATATATATATATATATATATATATATATATATATATATATATATATATATATATATATATATATATATATATATATCATAGCAAGTAAATATATCTTCAATGTAGGCAAATACAATGAATAGTTCTCTTTATTAAATTGTTTTTAAACCAATATAAAATTATTAAGCCTTTATTTATTTATTTATTTATTTATTTACTAATTTCAGTCTTTAGTAATTTCAGTCTAATTTTGGTCCTTATTCTATTGGCAGACATGTTTTGCTTATTTCAAGTATTTAAGAAGCAAAATGATCTGTCAGTGAGACAACTTTAAGCTTGGAAGTAGTAAATATGTCTAGAAATAAGCTTAATAGTATTATATTTGTTATATACTGTATTAATCTCATAATGAGAAATATTAGATAACTTTTTATTTACTTAAGATATCTTCACTTGCAAAGATATAATTTTTGCAGTATTCTATCTTTAGGTGTCTAATGGTTTTTTAATAGTATAATATGTACAGTGCCCTTCACTAATATTGGCACGCTTGGTAAATATGAGCAAAGAAGGCTGTGAAAAATTGTCTTTATTGTTTAACCTTTTGTTAAAAAAAAAAAAATCACAAAAATATTCTGCTCTCATGGATATCAAACAAATGCAGACACAACACATGTTTATATATAAAAATATTTGTTAAATATAGGTTTGCAACAATTATTGGCACCCTTTAATCAATACTTTGTGCTACCTCCCTACTACTTTGAGTCTTCTCCTATAATGCCTGATGAGGTTGGAGAATACATGGCAAGGGATCTCAGACCATTCCTCTATACAGAATCGATCAAGATCCTTCAAATTTTGAGGTCCACCCTGGTGGACTCTGCTCTTCAGTTCACCCACAGGTTTTCTATGGGTTTCAAGTTAGGGGACTGGGATGGCCATGGCGGGACCTTGATTTTGTGGTCAGTAAACCATTTTTGTGTTGATTTTGATGTTTTAGATCATTGTCCTGCTGGAAGATCCAACCACGGCCCATTTTAAGCTTTCTGGCAGAGGCAGTCAGGTTTTCATTTAATATCTGTTGATATTTGATAGAGTCCATGATGCCATGTATCCTAACAAAATGTCCAGGTCCTCTGGCAGAAAAACAGCCCAAAACATTAAAGAGCCACCACCATATTTAACAGTGGGCATGAGGTACTTTTCCATATTGCTACCTCTCTGTGTACGCCAAAACCACCTCTGGTGTTTATTGCCAAAAAGCTTTATTTTGGTTTCATCTGACCATAGAACCCGATCCCATTTGAAGTTCCAGTAGCATCTGGCAAACTGAAGATGCTTGAGTTTGTGTTTGGATGAGAGTAGAGGCTTTTTTCTTGAAACCCTTCCAAACAATTTGTGGTGATTTAGGTGACTTCTGATTGTAGTTCTGGAGACTTTCTGAAACCAAGATGCAACTAATTTCTGCAATTCTCCAGCTGTGATCCTTGGAGACTTTTTGGCCACTTGAACCATCGTCTTCACAGTGTGTTGAGACAATATAAACACACGTCCAATTCCAGGTTGATTCATAAATATTTCCAGTTTACTGGAGCTTCTTAATTATTGTCCTGATGGTGGAAATGGGCATTTTCAATGCTTGTGCTATTTTCTTATAGCCACTTCCCATTTTGTGAAGCTCAAAAACTTTTTCCACACATCACAGCTATATTCCTTGGTCCTATCCATTGTTATGAATGACTAAGGGAATTTGGCCTATGTGTTACCTCATATTTATACCTCTGTGAAACAGGAAGTCATGGTTGAACAATTTCCTGTTCCTAGTCACCGAGGTGTACTTAAAAAATAATGTAAAATGTCAATGGGAATATACCTCAAATATATTTTTCTCATTTGAATTCATAAGGGTGCCAATAATTGTTGCACACCTATATTTAACAATTTTTTTTTGGATAAACCTGTGTTGTGTTTTGAATTGTTTGGAATATCCATGGGAGCAGAGTATTTTTGTGAATTTTTTGAATAAAATATCAAAAGGTTCTATAAAGACAATTTTTCACAGCCTTCTTTGCTCATATTTACCAAGGGTGCCAATATTAGTGGAGGGCATTGTATGTATCAGATGTATTCTTTTGTGCATATATTGAATGAATTTATTCATTTTGGTCTTTAACTATGTAGCCTAAACAAGCATTGAAGTTTGAAATGTTTTTTGTAGTCTGTGTATAGCTGTTAATTAATGTGCAGTTTGATGTGTTCTTTGCACTAATAAAATAACCTAAAAATAGTCTTGAAACAGTTTTCTTTTAACTGTGGGAAGGATGACTAGTCAACTATTATTATTATTATTATATTTTTTGTAATTCTGGTCAATTATTAAAACAGTCATAGTTGTGCAACCCTTGCATTTGTAGCCTGCATTAAGTAGAATGATCATGTGATGTGTATGACACAAGAGGAAGAATTTGGGTAAATGTGGTTTTCAAGTAGATTTTAGCCTGTGTTTGCTCAGCATTACAGAAACAAAAGAGAGTTTGAGCACTTCAGGGAGATTCCCAACCCAGAGCATATCAGTCTCTAATTTTCTCTTGGTACCACAGAAATTAGGTCCAAGGATGGGGCTAAAACACAAAACAAATAAACTACTACACTGAGAATACAATAGAACAATAGATCTCTGAAAGGGAATGATGGAGGGAACTGGTAGAGGTTATTATTACAGAGGTTAAAAAGTAATTACTAACTAACAATATCCTTTGATTTTATTCGCAATATATCTAGCTGAGGTTGCTTTGTGGCCTGAAAACACATTTCATGGGAACACAAATATAATTTATGTGCACTGTTTTATGACCATATACTATTCACTACATTCTCACTAAATCTTTGCAAAAAATAAAGCTCATGAAGGACTCGTGAGTAGACTTGTCTACAAACAAGATCAGAACATTATAATTTCTAACATAATTTCTAACCCCATATTGTGATTCTGTCTTTTGCAGACCAAAATTTAAGACGTTCATACATCAAATAAATTTGCAAAATACATCCACTAGGTCGAGCATGTACTGTCTCTTCTTCTCCGATGTTATAACCAGCTACTTGTGAATCACTATTATGAAGATGACATGTTAAATACAGTTATTGGCTACAAGAGAAGCTAAAGCATAAGAGTTAACCCAGCTAATCAGTTACACTGGAACAGTTTTTGTGCCATTTCATGCTCCCTAAAAACACTTTCTCAGGGTGGGAATACTATATTCTATCTGCCCAGGCCAATTATGTGTGACAGAGATGTTATGATAGAGTATAGCGTGACTGCTCTCCTGAGCCTCCTGGTGCTTGCAGCAATATCAGTCTGAAGTCATCAAAACACAGTTATCCTCTGCTGCCTGTTGGCTGCATTTAAGACAGCAACAATAACACTCTGAATCACGCAACTGAGAGAAGATATGGATCATGTGATTTAGATGTTGTTTATTTGTTGTGTGTTTAAGGTAATACATGGATAAATCTGAGTGCCAAATTCATTGTTAGAGGCAATTAGTTGAATATTTTACGTGAAGATGATTTGATGTTAAGTGTGTATAATATAAAACATGCATTTCTGGCAAGTATCTTAGTCTTTAATCCAAGAAACTCTATCAAGACAAAAATTATCAAGAAAGATCAACTTAAATACCCCCATCCCTCTCCAGGAACAAAGGCATCCCTGGCTGATAATCTGCATGTCGTGCAATAAGAGCACTAGAGCCCTGGAGACAAGACTATACATCCTTTTGGTATGTTTTTGATGCATGTCAGCATTGAAATGAGTGAGATAACTCTGTAAGAAGGTTAATGATTGACTTAACCTGGTCTGAAGACAAACATACCTTCAGCAGAGTGGGCTGGAATGTACAAATTATTGTTATAAGTTCTTCTAATTGCTCTTGTTGGCCGATACCAGCACCAGGCAGACTATAATAGCTTGGAAAAAGCTAACAATTACTTGGTGCTACTGAGGGACTAATTAGCATCATGTTTTTTGTGTAGTGTTAATTTGAACATACCAGATTTAATTACAACTGGCATTTTTAGAATGAAGCAATCATATAATAATAGTATTGTGTTCTTATTCTGTTTTTATTGTGTGTGTGTGTGTGTGTGTGTGTGTGTGTGTGTGTGTGTGTGTGTGTGTGTGTGTGTGTGTGTGTGTGAAAAACATCTAGGGAATCCTCTCACGTTCAGCACAAAGCGAGATGATTTTCACCATCTTCTTCGGAGATTGAGTGTGGGTGGGTGGGGATTAAGAAGAGATAGAAATGGTAAGAACACAATGAGCTGTTGATGGGTTTCTTACCTCTGACATAGCCACTCACTCTTCACTAATCACCATGCTCATGTCCCAGTGGCCTGGGACTGAAAAGTAGCATGCACCAAACTAAGTCTCCAACCCTCTTTCACCCACAGCCCACGCTTCGCCAGCCTGTTATTGGAGAAGAAATGAAATTAAAGCTGTGCTGCCCGAGCCTCTTCTAGTAATTATCACTGAATTTCCCCTGTGGCACCCTTCAGCTCACAAACCAAGGTTCTTATTCACCACTTAACAACAAGCTAGGAGGCACTTTGACAAGTAAGGTCAAATTCACCCTGTCTGTGGTGACCCTTAGAAGCCACCGTAGTCACTCATGTCACTCAAACAGAAAAGAAAAGCTTGTGAAATGAAGAGATTATGCATACTTCTTTTGTCTGTGTTTGAGGTGTCTTCAGACACTTCTTAAACTCAGATTAAAGCTTTTGTGTGGTGGAGGCCTTTCTGACATTTTTCACATACTGAAATGTTTCCTGACATATATGTAGCTTTGAAGATTTTGTATAGCATTTAGGTTCAAAAACTAAACAGAAACGCTTATTTTTCCCTGGGAAATATCACAACAGACTGGCAGCTTGTCTGCTTTTGGTGGTGTCAGTCTACTGAAGTATAGTTGTGAATAATTCAGTATTGATTTTCTAGATGCTTCTGCGGACTTTATTTTGACACTTATATGAATCATATTACCTGTGAAGCCTTTAATAAATATATGTTTTAGGTATGATTTGTCTGTGACATTCCTATATTATATTATTCCTAATGAGTAACAACTATACCGAATGAAGCGAAAAAAGAAAGGGCGTTTTAATTGTTAATACTAGCAAAGACATTTTTTGGTCGAACGGATTTAATCTCCATCCCGTGGTTTTCATTTTGTGGACAATGAGTATGTAATGTTTGGCCCAAACTAAGCAGAGTAATGGCAGTAATCAAATAATAGACATCCAAGTGCAGTTTTTTTCTGCCAGAACACATAATATTGGCTTGGGAGAAGACAAGTAAAGCATAAGTCACAATCTGGAGCAATTTGAACTTTTCATCACTGGTTGTTTATTGTCGCCAGGGTTCCTGTAGCAACTTTAATGGTGCGACGCCTGACTCTTGGGTCTGCAGGAGCCATGCTGAGCACCTCCTCTCAGAATATTGCTGTGCAAGAGGAACTTGTAATTAATCACTTCCTTTTGGAAATGGTTTTGTACTAAAAACCCAGTTCCTTGATTAGCAGAGGCCAGATTTAAGGCCCATAAAACTAAAGCTACTGCTGTTGGCCTCTTAGGTTTGTATGAAAATTTTCTAAAATGAGTGGCACCAGTGGTGTTGTATTATAACCAGGAACACTAATAATGTTTCACAATCATTATTCATTAGTTTGCACATCATTTTCCTGCAGCTGTAAGGTGCTGCTGAATCCATGTTATTTATGCATATCAGATGAGAATGTATTGCCTGTAGTAATCCATTCCTAATTGCCTGCAAAATTAATCAACCAGTGATGGAAGGATTATGAGTGTCTGTTGCAATCAAGTCAGAGCTTCGTTTGTTTACATAAAATTTTGTCCTAGTAATTTATGTTTGTCTGAATTTTGTAGTTTGCCGTTATCAGTTATGTATATGTTTTCTGTTGCATCAAATTAATTGAAATTTGACTAGAAGTTTGTTTTTATCCCCAAAGCACACAGTCTTAAAAGTTGTGAACAGTGGTTGTCCATCTTGGCCCCTCATGAGAAAAGAAACCAATTCCCTGTGTAAACGAGTCTCATTGTGTCTCTCTCCCTGCTGGCTTACCCAGTAGGAGCCAGTGAACAGAGCTAAACCTGAGCCCTTATATAAACATCCCTAAGGAAGTCAAACCAATCCCAACCAAAGATAAAGAAATGTCAAACACTAGAAGAAACATGTGAGACATATTAAGTGGAAAATAAGGGCTTTGAATGGGAGAGAAATGATCATGAATGAAAAGCATTGGTATCTGTGCCTGATGTAACTGACACTCTGGGCAAGGTGAAGAATTCTGCATCAGGATACATCATTCCCCAGGGGAGAGGCAATCAGCCAGAACAGGGGTGTTGACATCCGCTGATGGATTGGATAGAGGAATACTCCTTCAGAGGGATGGGAACATGAAGAGGCTTTTTTTGTTGAAGTTATTTGTTACTTCCAATGTCCAACATGACTGTGAAAATCACAGCAAATGTACTGTGAATGTTTTTCAAATCCAAATCTGCAAATGAGAAGCATGGGTGTTTCAAATGTTGACTCATCCGTAGCTCACATTATATTTCATGGATGCTTCTTTGGAATCTGTTAACTCTTCCTTTTTTTCTGGAATTCACTGAAATATACACTGAAAGAAGGTATCAAATGAGCAAGAACTAGTGCAATATACTATACTAGGTTATTGTCCTCATCCATATGTGCAAAGTATGAATAGCATCACATTTTGCTCATTGTCAGGTAGTAAATGCATTATTACAGGCATTAGTATAACCAGATCGTTATAAGGGAGTATTTGTATCAGGCATACAAATGAAATAATTCAACAGGCAGGTTTTTAGTCTTGTCAATATTAAATCCTCTTTTACACAGAAATATTGAGTGCCCCAAGAATTATTATCCAGCATAAACATTTTTGATGGAATGGAATAACCATTTGGAGGAGTCCTGAGGAAGAGACGTGTCATAATGATATGTATCTGTGTGTGCTTGTACCAATGTGCAGGTCATAAAATTGGTCAGTGAAGTTGACTGATCTTGACATTAGTCCCTATGGTCCACAGTATCTTCCACGAAACATGTGCAGAGGATTTAAGCACTCAAACACATCTTTTCCTCCAAGTGTAACTCAACGCCTGCTTTTGTGTCTTGGCTGTCTTGTCTCATCTAATCAGCCTCACCTTGTCCTCATCAACCCCTGCTTCACCCTAACAAAACCAACAGAATGCACTTCACCACTGAGCAGAACAACGTCTTAAAGTGAGAGCTATTCCTTTCCAGCATGTCGTACTGAAACTTAACCCCATTCCTTCATTAATCCTGGCTGAAGTGCGTGTCTACCCGAGCGACCATGGAAACAGGAACCAGACGGCCATCAACAGTTCAGGGCCAAAGGTCAAGGAGTACATCCTCTGTGGTCATTGGAAGTCAGTGAATGCACCAATGCACCAACATCTGAATTTATTTGGTTTGCTGATTCAAGGAAATCTGTTTATACATACTTTTTTTTTAATCACACCGTCTAGTGTTTTCAACAGGAAGGTTCCTGATGCTAAGGATGTGTTTTCAAGTTTAAAACTTGATCATGTAATTACTCTGTGATTTATTGCACTGTGTCTTCAGTTTTCAGGCAAGAACTCTGAGCTAAAGGATCTGAGACTTTTGGCAGTGACAGTCCAGAGGAACTTGAAGTCAGCATGGGATGCAGTTAAAGACGTTGGTGATAGAGCAACAGCGTGAAACAGGAAACCAGACAGGGTCATACTGGTTTAGGCAAGACAGGTGAGAATTCTGCGATTGCATACTTAAGATATTAATGAAGGTCTATCCTGTGTTTGCTTTCTAGAGTCCAGACCAGATGCTGCCTTTCTGGTGCTATACTTCTAACTTCCGCTTTGGCTTTAATACTTTTGAACACACATAAACCTGAGAGCTAGGATATCAAAAACAGAGCTTACAGTCTAAATCTGTCTTATAGTCAGCAGTGTGTCCAGCCTGATTTTAGAGATGGGGATGAAAACTGACACAAAATATTAGTAATATGAGTAAGCTTAAATAGGTTTACATAAGATTTCCAGCCACTTGAGACACAGAACTATCAGAATTTGACAGAGAAGTTGTTTGAATTAGTAATCATAAATAATGCAAGCTTATTGGTTATTACACTGCTCTTAGAAATATCCACAAAGATCATTTGCCAAGGAGATTTCTGCAGCAATAGCATTAAATGTTCAGAAGTTAATTCTGTAGTAGTAGGCTTTTCTCTAAGGTGCTCTGGAGCATTAATAATATATTCTTTATTTTAGCAACATTTTCAAATATTTTGATTGATTGTGTTCCTGGAAACACTGGGCATGGGACATCCTTCCATAACTGGGCACCATCCACACAAACATTCACATTCAGCAAATACACCTAATGTTATGTTTTTATCAAGAGGGAGGAAACTGTAGAACCCAGAGGAAACCCATACAGACACGGGGAGAACATGTGAAACTCTGCACAGACAGTAACCTGAGCTCAGGATCAAATCAGGGACCCTGGAGCTGTGAGAGAGCAATGCTACCCACTGTATCACCCCTTATAAAATTTATGAAAATGTAAAGTTTTTGTGCCAGTTGTCCGTAATTGTAACCTGCATGACATTCAGTAGCACTGATTGGGAAAGTTGACTAGTCTGGAAGTGATCTATGAGGCTTATATTTTTAGGGTTGTTCTTTTGGCAACATAGCAGTCAGATCAAGGCCTCTCTGAAGGTTATGAAAGTTATTGGAGTCCTAGGTCCTATTTTAGATGATATCCAATATCCTTCTTAACAGCCAATGACTTCTGGGTAGTGCTATGTCAGAACATACATTGGATTATCAAGTGTTCAAAAAGACCTTCTTGTCACAGCATATATCATTAGATGATTGCTAATTTTCGTTTTTAACAGCAGTTATTATTATTATTATATTTTTGGCTGCATATTTGGTCCTAAACATCACAAAGAATTGCTTTGGGCATAGTCAATATTAGTATATGAGATAATATAGTATAGTATATTATAGAATTTCTGCATATAGAACAACCTTTCAATCAACAGATTTACAGCATTCTAAGAATCGTCTGCTAGGAGAGCTGCAACTGGTTCAAGAAGTCAGAAGGCTTTTTTGAAGTCTCAGTCACCAGTGTTTACTCTTCTAACCTCACCCTCTATTCATTGAAATGCTCACCTCTCTGTCTCTATGGTAACACAATCCACACAGAGCTGCTTTGAGACTTCAGATGCTTTGTGCATGCATATATCTGTACATATGCAACTGTCTCATAATACATATTAACTGCAATCTTACTTAAATGTTTAAGGTATATATATTGATTCGACAGATAGAGCTAATGATGAAGCTTAGTGGGCAGTGACCTGTAGTGCTGAGCGATGTCTCTTAGCCCTGCCACTGAATAGTTTATCACAGGCAGGTAAGGCATGCTTTTCTCCCTTTCCATCAACACACACTCTCTTTTCTCCCTGGCTTTAGCTAGAAGAGCCAGCAGAACTGGATCTCACTGACTTTTCATATATTAACAAAAAGCCCAGGTGGCTCAGATCTGTTAATGAAATTCCCAGTGAAATTTCAGTGTATTAACATACTATCAGTTCTTGCTTTTAGAAAAAAAAGCATATATAAAAGAATATATAATGATAAGGAGAAAAATTGCAAAAGTAAAGAGAAAAACAATCCTATCAAAATGAAGTCCTGTTATATACACCTGTCACTTTTAGGATGCTGGCTTGTATGTTATTATAAAAAAAAAAAAGTGAGAATTACGTACATAATGGTGACAAGTAAAAAAGTGCCTTAGTAAAACAATATCTCCAGTGAGATAGCTCTCTCTCTCTCTCTCTCTCTCTCTCTCTCTCTCTCTCTCGATTTCTCTCTCTGTCTCTCTGTGTCTTATAATATAATTTGCGAACAGAACATTTGTAATACGAACAGAACATTATAATACAAACAGAACATTTGTATATAGCAGTTACTGCATGGTTGTCATTGCTATTAAAATTGTTTTAAATGATGGTGTTGGTTTATTGTCACTCAGTGTGAGGAGAATAAGGACTAAGCCCTGGAGTAGTTGATGTGTTCCCCTGGGCTCGCCTTGTTATGCCTACAAGATCAGTGGAGACATCAGGCCACATGACACTGTTTACATCACAGCTGCTCCCCTGATACCAGTCACTATTCACAGCAAATGCCAAGAGTGATTGTGTGTGTGTGTGTGTGTGTGTGTGTGTGTGTGTGTGTGTGTGTGTGTGTGTGTGTGTGTGTGTGTGTGTGTGTGTGTGTGTAAGTACTTGAGACCGCTGGTATGAGTTTGAAAATGGACTCGGTAGAATCTAATAGGCAGAATAACACATTGTTTCTGTACTGTAGTAATGCTGGGAATTATATATTGGGCAACATGCTAGGATTCATTCTTTTCAAACCAGGCGTTAAGCATTATTATTTTCATCATCACTATAAAGTAAATCTTTCAACACACTAATTTAGATGCTTTCTTTCCCAGTCATTTTGTCTGGCTGTGTTTATTGTGCTCTCTTCTCCTGTGTCAGACAATTAAGTTAATGAATGTCAGTTAAGGTCAAGTATGACAGAATGCAGATTAGTGTCTGTACAAGTTTTAATTAATGATCTGAGTCATGATACAGCACAATAGGAGCATGATTTTGATGATCTGGTGAAAGCAGTGAAGTGTCAGCTCGTAATGCTTTCAGTGCAAATATACTTATTTCAGGTTACAAACTGATATTAATACATGGCTGGGTTGGCTATGAATGACAGTTTCATTCATGTGAATATGAGTTATTAATAAAAGAAAATAGTTGTGCTCTCTCTCTCTCATGTGGCATGACAAGATTGGTGCCTTGTCATACCACATTACTATGAAAAGCACATACTTTTTAGGAATAAGGGAATAAGTCAGTTCAGGTAAAGAGAGAGGGGGAAAAAAGCAGGAAGTGAAATTGGATATTTCTGCCCCTAAGCACACATCAATGTGTAGGAACTGATGATGATTTGCTGTGACAGAGGGCTGGGACATGACATTTATTTTTATCTCTTAAACATCACCCTCTTTCCTACAGCCAGCCATCTTCGCTGTAATTTCAATACTATCTAACATGTTTTACATTTCAAACATTTCAACTAGTTATTTTTGGACAACTATAACACATACAGTCATGTGAAAATACAAGTACACCCCATGGAAATTGTTGGCTTTTTTGACATATTTGGACAAGCAAACATTTGATCATCTTTGAAACAGTGCCTATTAATGAAGTTGATATACTTGAACAAAACCACAAGGACAATTAACTTTTTCAATCATTTATTCAACAGAAAAATCAATAGATGTGATATTCTTCTGTGGAAAAAGTAAGTACACCCTTGGCCTCAGAAGCTAGTATTGCCCCCTTTAGCAGAAATAACTTATTGTAGGCGTTTTGCATAGCTGTTCACCAGGCTTGCTGGAATTTTTGACCACCCTTCCATGCAATATTCTTTCAGTTGCAAGATGTTTGAGGGTTTTCATGCATGTACTGCCGATGTCAAATCCCCCACAACATTTCAATGGGATTCAAATCCAGGCTTTGACTAGATCATTACATAACCTTCCATTTCTTCTTTTTTAGCCATTTCTTGGTGGATTTGCTAGTGTGCTTAGGATCATTATCCTGTTGAAAGGTCCACTTTCAGTACAACTTCAACTTTCAGACAGATGGCCTCACATTATCTTCAAGCACTCTTTGATATGATGCAGAATTCATAGTTGAATCAATGAATGCAAGCTGTCCATCCCAGAGGAAGTGAAGCAACCCCAAACCATAACAGTTCCACCACTGTGCTTCACAGTTGGTATGAGGTGATTCTCCTTGATTTGTCTGTCCAGAGCACATTATTCCAAAAGGCCTGGTCTTTGCCTATATGCCCATTGACAGACTGTAGTCTTGCAAAGGCTTTTTCCTGGCACACCTCAGATGCAGGTCAAATTTGTGCAATCTTTTTCTGCTTGTAGAAGCATGCACTTTGACACCAACAGTTGCAACACTTACTAGCAGATCCTGTGATGAAATTTTGGGGTTCTTGGAGACTTCTTTTTGCACCAGACGGTCTGCTCTTGGGCTGAATTCACCCAGTCCTGGACATACTGGATTATTTTCCTTACAGTGGAATGATGTATTTCAAATACTTTGGAGATTTTTTAAATCCCTTGCCAGACTCATAGGCATCCACAACCTTTTGTCTGAAGGCCTTACAGAACTCTTGACACCACACATCTCAATAGCAAAGGGAACACCAGACACTAGATATGAGAGGGGTATAAATAAGACAGGTTCCACCTGCACTCCTTAAGCAGGTTCTAATCACTGACACATCTTGAACACCTGATTCTAATTTTATGGATTTGAAGGTGTGATAAATGTAGCAGAGTACTTATTTTCCATGTGACTGATCTGTTTTATGTTCATTTAAATTGTGAAAATTACTTTTTCAACTTTTCAATTTTATGTGTCACTTGATAGAGTGTATCACCTTTATTAATAGGCACTGTTTCAAAGAGGATCAAATGTTTGCTTGTCTGTATGTAAAAAATGATTGCATAAGATTTTCTAAAGGCTATATATGTAAAGATATAGAATACTTGTCTTAATATAAGCAGTGTTTAATCCAACAAGGTAATGCTCACCCAGAACTGACATTTCTGGTTGTAATTCCTGACCTGTTTGTTTTTTGTTGTTGTTGTTTTGTTTTTTTTTCATAATTTCATAATTAAATACAGTGATCAATGTATTTTGTGGATGAAAACACTGTGTCATGTTGATATCAATCAAAATAGGATAATCTTTCTATTGTTGCTATCAAATTAATTCTAATACTACCAAATTAATGCTATGCATATAATGAATGTTTTAATTGGTGATATTATTAAATTGATCTGACTTAATATAGGACCATTCAGTGGATGCTTGACAATGAATAAGTACTATAAACCGTCCAAAGGTATAATACAAATATATGAAATGGCCTCTGCAAATGCTGTTTTTTTATGTGGATTTTTATGGTAGTTTTTAATCTCATTGATGACCTAAGATGAATCCTCACAAATAGTGTAACACTGTCAGTGACCATTTGTAAAATGAAAAAGCATTAGTATTCCTGTCATCCCTGGCTTGCTCTCAGCTTTTGCTGTAAAGAAGGCTGTACCAATAAAATCGCCAAGCCACTTCAATACTGACTTTTGGCCTCACCCCCTTTTCAGCCCTCCCCTGGCCACCATATACTTTATATCACTCACAGATCCATATTCCTGCTTCAGGCAATGATTTCTTATGGCCTTGTGTATGTATAATATATGTTCCTATGCTGCTAATGGGCTGCACGTCTGAGTGTGTGTATGCGGTGATGGTTAACAGGAGACAACAGCAGTGAGCTGCCTGATCTCCACAGTGGCCACAAACAGTCAGCTCACATTCATTCTACACATAGCTGTGTAGAGGACGACCGCCATTTAGTGTGATGGAGAGAGACTTTTGTTTCTTTATTAAAACTGATATTCATGTTGAAATGCTGAAAGTGGTATTTTCGTGAGAAAATCACATCAGTATGACAGATATATTCAAAAGCTGAAAAAAAAGAAAGAAAGAAAAAGAAAAAAACGGCCTTGACTCACTCTAGGTGGGAATGATGGCACTCCCTTGTGATTTCTTTCCTCTACCCTTGCATCCAATCACAGATGTCTGTGAGCTCATGTATATGGAGGAAGCAGTTAGCACTCTCCTCCAAGTGCGTTCAGCTGCCCTGTGGCATTGCTGTCATGTAATAAGGGAAAACTAACTAGTGGTTTAGAATTGGCGATGATAAAATTAGGTAAATGATCAGTGTCAGTGTCATTCTGTATCACAAATCCATGAGCCATTAGTTTGGAACCATTAGCGTGGATGCATTTACATAATATCATTCGGTAGATTTGTCCAATGAGTCCGTCTCATTGAGACCCATGTGATTAATCGGTGAAAAATTAAATTCCAGACTCCTGAAACTGAAGCTGACATACTTGCACTGGCCATCATGCTTCCGCCATCATACACAGAAACACAGACAATAAAAATGTTTTCATAGTGTTCAGCAGTCCCCTTCTTTCTCCACACTGTTGCATTGCCATTCAGTGATTATATCCAACACACTGATAGTTTTTTTTTTCCATAGAAACTTTTCCCAGGTGGCATGGTGCCACAGTAGGTAGCATTACCTCCTCACAGGTCCAGAGTCTCTGGGTTCGATCCTGAACTAAGGTTACTGTCTCTATGGAGTTTCTATACATGTTCTCCCTGTCTTTGTGTGGGTTTCCACTGGGTTCTCTGGTTTCCTTCCACCTCCCAAAAACATGCCCGAAGGACATGCTTCTCAGCATGATTTTAGACAAACCTCAATGTTCCTTTTCTTGGGACTTGTAGTATAATTGGCATCGATTACAATTGGTTTTTCTATTTTTGTCTGATTTTTCTATTTGGTTCATTCACAAAAAAATTTAAATCATTGTTTAAAAAGTACTGAAATATGTTTGTGGTTGCAGTAACACATATTTCATGCCAATTATTCTTATTTTAAGCCACCACAGTTCTGTATTGGGTCATGCTGTAAAATCATATTCTTTCAAATTATGAATCGCTCTATTTAAAAGTTTGACTTCAGTTATATTAACTTATCAAGGGATATGGTGAAGAGTTTGTGAACACCTTACCATATGTGCTTTTTGAACATCCCCATTCCATATTTAGTCCCCTTTGCTGTTATAATAACCTCCACTCTTCTAGGAAGGCTTTCCACTAGATTTTGGAGCGTGGCTGTGGGGATTTGTGCTCATTCAGCCTCAAGAGCATTAGTGAGATCCAGCACTGATGTCGGTGAGGAGGCCTGGAGCACAGTCAGTGTTCCAGTTCATCCTAAAGGTGTTCAGTGAAGTTGAGGTCAGGGCTCTGTGCAGGACACTCAAGTTCCTCCACTCTAATTTTGGCAAACCATGTCTTCATGGAGCTCGCTTTGTGCACAGGGGCATTGTCATGCTGGAACAGGTTTGGGTCTCTTCGTTCCAGTGATGGGAAATTGTAATGCTACAGCACACATCCTACACAACTGTGTGCTTCCAACTTTGTGGCAACAGTTTGGGGAAAGAACCATGGGTGTGGTGGTTGATGGATGAACTTTTGCCAATATATTGATACTTAGTATAATAAGAACTGTAGGAAAGGGAAAGAAGAAGAAGAAGAAGAAGAAGAAGAAGAAGAAGAAGAAGAAGAAGCTGTAGACAGAACATGCCAAAATGTACTCAAATGGTGGAAAGAGATGTTTTCAAAACCTTTCATGCTCTGTCTATGCAAAATGTAGCGTGAAATCTATTCCAGATTGTTTAGTCTGAGATGCAAACATTTACACTCTTAAGCTCCTGCTGAAAGTGACTGGCAGTGATCTTTGGGTTTCCCTTTGCCATGCAAATGAATTTTTTTATTTATTTAATTTGCCATCATCTGAGGATGTGCATTTTTACTGCACAACAGTTTGGATTTTTAATCCATGTATTGCAGTTCAACTCAATTTCATTCAGTTTTATTTGTAGACTGCTTTTAATCATAGACTTTGAGCCAAAGCAGCTTTCAAATCCGGATGTAGCTTTAGAGCCCTAATGAGAAATCCAGAGACAAGTGTGTCAAGGAAAAACTCCCTGAGACAACATAAGGGGAAATAAAACACTGATAGCAGACTCAAAACCGAACTCACCTACTTCTGGATGACACCAGGCAGTAGGATTATAAATCATTACAATGTACAGGCTCAGAAGTGTTAAAGCAAGCAGTACTAAGTGTGTTAAAATGATGCATAGTGTTCGATATGATTTTACTCTAAATAGAAATCCTGGGATTAGCAAAGGATAGTTTTTATGATTAAGCTGCTATGACACCTGGGAGATGCAGTACTGTACATGTAAAAGGGTTTTGCTTATTGGTAGGGGTTAATTTTCATCCACCTCTTTAATCCCATGAATCTACTAATCTTGGCAGTGTGGACCAGTAGATAACAACAGCAAAGTGCTGGGGTGGGGTCGTTTTTTTCTGGAAGACTCAACATGGAAGTACTGCTTATTATTACTGTTTCAGGAAAACCATGTTTTATACAACAACACTCTGTATATACATACTGTACATACTGAACAGGCACTAACAAGCTATGTCAAACTAGCTAAATTAACCTGCTAATACCACTCCATCTGACAAGCTAACAAGCTAATGGCACTCCGCAAAGATTAATCAGTTTAATGTCTCTTTGTCACAAATTGCAATATTTCTTCTGTTTTTGTGTATATCTAATACTAAATAGTTTTAGAACTTCAAACGAAATACAACATAAAACAAAGGCAACCTGAGTAAACACACAATACAGTTTCTATTTATTAATTTTTTTACTGAAGCAAAAAAAAGTTATCCAACACCTCTCATGCATGTGAAAAACTAATTGCCCCCTTAAACTTAAAATCTGGTTGTTTCACCTTTAGCAGCAATAATTCCAACCAAATGCTTCCGATAACTAGAGGTCAGTCTTTCACAGCACTGTGGTGGAATTTTGGCCCACTCTTCTTTGCAGAACTGCTTTAGTTCAGCTGCACTGGAGGGTTTTTGAGCATGAACTGCCTGTTTAAGGTCCTGCCACAGCATCTCAATTGGTTCAAGTCAGGACTTTCACTAGGCCACTCCAAAACTTTAATTTTGCTTTTAGTGAACCATTCAGAGGTGGACCTACTCCTATGCTTTGGATCATTGTCCTGCTGCATAATCCAGTTGCGCTTCAGTTACAACCTACGGACTGAAGACCAGACATTCTCCTTTAGGATTTTCTGGTAGAGAACAGAATTCATGTTTCCCTCAGTTATAGCAAGTTGCCCAGGCCCTGAAGCAGCAAAGCATCCCCAAACCATCACACCTCCTCCACCATGCTTGACCGTAGATATGATGTTCTTTTTGTGGAATTCAGTGTTTGGTTTACACCCGATGTAACGGGACCCCTCTCTTCCAGACAGTTCCACTTTCAACTCATCAGTCCACAGAACATTCTCCCAAAAGGTTTGAGGATCATCAATGTTTGTTTTGGCAAAATTAAAATGAGCCTTAATGTTCTTCTGGGTTAGCAGTGGTTTTCATGCCACTTCTAGGAAGGTTCACTACTGTGCCAAGTTTTTCCATTTGGAGATAATGGCTCTCACTGTGGTTCTTTGTGGTTCTTTGGAGTCCCAGAGCCTTTGAAATAGCTTTGTAACCCTTCCCAGACTGATGTATTTCAATAATCTTGATTCATCTACATACTTCCTCATCATTTCTGGAATTTCTTTCAATTTTGACATAGTGTGTTACTGGGTAAGACCTTTTAAGCAACTTCATGCTGTTCAAAAAGTTCTATTTAAGTGTTGATTTGATTGAACAGGGTTTGCAGTAATCAGGCCTGGTTGCATCTAATCCAGCTGAACCCCATCATGAATGCAGTTTCATAGATTTGGGGAATTAGTAACTACAGGGGCAAATACATTTTCACACAGGCCCAGTTGGTATTGGATAACTTTTTTGCTGCAATAAATAACATTGTCATTTAAAAACTGTATTTTACTGTGGTTACTCAGGTTGCCTTTGTTTTATCCTAGATTTTGTTTTTATTTCTGAAACAATTTAGTATGAGATATACACAAAAACAGAAGAAATCAGTTTTCACATCACTTTTTCACAGCACTGTATGTATTTCTTTCTTTGTTTGCTTGTTTGTTTGTATTAAGCATATTGTTCTACAACTAGGTGGCTTAGTGATTAGCACGTTTACCTCGCACCCCTAGGCTTAGGGGTTCGATTCCCGCCTCCGCCCTGTGCATGTGGAGTTTGGATTCTCTCCATGTGCTTCGGGGGTTTCCTGTGGGTACTCCTGTGTCCTTCCCCAGTCCAAAAACATTCATTGTAGGCTGATTGGCATCTCTAAATTGTGAATGTGTGCTTTGTGCCCCAAGTTCCCTGACATAGGCTCCAAGCTCCCTGCACCCTGTGTAGGAAAAGTGGTACAGAAAATGGATGGATGGATGGATGTCCTACAACTACAATGATGAACATAAATATTGTGAAAATAATAGGAAAGGTATGTAGTTACTGTAATGAGGAAAAAGTCTGGACCCACCAACAGTTCTTGAGAGTGTAAGGACTCAACTCTGCTCAAAATTGTGGCAGAATATAGAAAGATTTAGAAAACTTAAAGTGCAGAAACATATCTCTACATGCATGATTGCTTGAAAATGTAAACAATATGGGTTTTCAAATAATTTACTGTACAGTATGTTGTATACAATTGCCTTGATCTTGTAACTTGTATGTTGACATATTTAAAGTGTATTCACAATGGTTGAGCAAAAACCTTTTATTGGCTGAATGGTAACTATAGTTATAAACATACATTTTTTTGTTTGTTAACAAACATCTTTTTCTATGTATTTTCTAGGGCATTGGAGAAAATAAGGTTTATACCACTTTGCAATGTAAATGTGTTATTAATATCTGTCACTGCTGCTGAGGGCATGTGTGGTCCTGCTTTTTAAAAGCTACAAGCTAATTCTCTGCCAGACAAGATTCTAATGAGAGACTTCATATAACACTGATGCTGGCTCACTGGGGAGCAACTGATTGATTAGAACACACACACACACACACACACACACACACACACACACACACACAACATAGAGAGGGAAAGCATGCAGCACAGCAGGTGGGAAATAATCAACAGAGGGGAAATAAAGTTAAATTAATATAAAGGGATAAAGGTGAGATGTCTTCCAAGCAGCATAATAGTCACAAGTCTTGACTAAATATGCAGTAAATGGTTATACAGTCATGTGAAAAATAAGTACATCCCATGGAAATAGTTTATTTATTATTATTATTATTATTATTATTATTATTATTATTATTATTATTATTATTATTTTACATATTTGGACAAGCAAACATTTGATCCTCTTTGAAACAGTGCCATAAGTGCAACTCCATTTCCCAGAACTCTCAGCGGCAATCCACATGCACACACCGCACTACACATCCCAGCAGACTCGGCGGCCTACAGATATGGCCGCCAGGGACTACAACATCCAGAACACTCCTTCACTCCCACGCTCACAGTCACCCACCTTCTGATTACACACCTGTCCTTAATTTTCTAGGTTGCACACATCCTCACTATTTAAATTCTTTAGGTTGTCACGCACGTCGCGAAGTATTAGTTTGTCCATATTATATTCAACTGTACTGAGCACTCTTTTCTGGACTGATATTCTGGTTTCCGAACAAAGCTAAGTACTTTTTGGATTACCATTTTTGCCTAAATCCTACAAAGACTGTTTTTTGGTATTTTTGAACTTCCGCTGGTTTCCTGGTTTTTTGTACTTTGCCTAAACCCCTGAAATAACTGTCTGCCGGTATTTTTGAACCCTGCCTGTTTTTTGGATCTGCCTAAAGCTTGCCGTTGTCCTGATTTCCTTCTTTGTGTGTGTTCTTAATAAAATGATGGATTTTTACACCGCAACTGTATCCAGCCTTACTCTGGTGTCGTAACACAGTGCCTATTAATAAAGGTGATACACTCTATCAAATGGCACATAAAACTGACATTTTGTAGTAATTTTTACTATTTAAATGAACCTAAAACAGATCAGTCTGTAAAAAGTAAGTACACCCCTACATTTATCACACCTTCAAATCCATAAAATTAGAATCAGGTGTTCAAGATTGGGTGCCAGTGATTAGAACCTGCTTAGGGAGTGCAGGTGGAACCTGTCTTATTTATACCCCTCTCATATCTAGTCTCTGGTGTTCCCTTTGTTACTGAGGTGTGTGGTGTCATCATGCCAAGATCTAAAGAGTTCTGTAAGGGCTTCAGAAAAAAACATTGTAGATGCCAAAGGATTTAAAAACAATTTATTTGAAATACATCATTCTACTGTAAGGAAAATCATCTACAAGTGGCACAGATTTCAAACAATTGCCCAGGACAATTGTCCAGGACTGGCCGTACCAGCAAATTCAGACCAAAAGCAGACCGTCTGATACAAAAAGAAGTCCCCAAGAACCCCAAAATTTCATCACAGGATCTGCTAGTAAGTCTTGCAACTGTCAGTGTCAAAGTGCATGCTTCTACAATCAGAAAGAGACTGAACAAATTTGACCTGCATGGGAGGTGTGCCTTTGCAAGACTACAGTTTGCCATTGAGCATATAGGCAAAGACCAGGCCTTTTGGAATAATGTGTTCTGGACAGATGAATCAAAGATAGAGTTGTTTGGCCACAGTAATAGCAGATATGTTTGGCACAGACCAAAGACAGCTTTTCAGGAGAATCACCTCATACCAACTGTGAAGCACAGTGGTGGAAATGTTATGGTTTGGGGTTGCTTCGCTGCCTCAAAGACTGGACAGCTTGCATTCATTAATTCAACTATGAATTCTGCATCATATCAATGAGTACCTTTCACCAAGATAATGATCCTAAGCACACTAGCAAATCCACCATGGAAGGGCTCAAAAAGAAGAAATGGTGGGTTATGGAATGGTCTAGTCAAAGCCCAGATTTGAATCCCATTGAAATGTTGTGGGGGGATTTGAAACGGGCAGTACATGCAAGGAAACCCTCAAACATCTTGCAACTGAAAGAATATTGCATGGAAGAATGGTCAAAAGATTCCAGCAAGCCTGGTGGACAATTATACAAAACGCCTACAAGAAGTTATTTCTGCTAAAGGGGGCAATACTAGCTTCAACTAGTATATCAACTTCATTAATAGGGACTGTTTCAAAGATGATCAAATGTTTGCTTGTCCAAATATGTCAAAAAAAGCCAACAATTTCCATGGGGTGTACTTATTTTTTCACATGACTGTATTTCTATAATATGAACATAAATAGGGGGCATGGTGGCTTAGTGGTTAGCATGTTTGGGCAGCATTCCTGTGTGCACAGAGTTTGCATGTTCTCCCTGTGCTTCGAGGGATTCCTCTGGGTACCCAGGTTTCCTCCCCAGTCCAAAGACATGCATTGTAGGCATATTGGCATCTTTAAATTATCCGTAGTACGTGAGTGAGTGTGTGTGATTGTGCCCTGCGATGAGTTGGCACCCCTTCCAGGGTGTCCCCCACCTTGTGCCCCGAGTCCCCTGGGAAAGGCTCCAGGCTCCCCGTGATCTTGTGTAGGATAAGTGCTACAGAAAATGGATGGATGGATGGATGAACGTATGTATCTTACTTTAGATTATGTCTACATTCACTCTGAACAGGTTATATGACACAAACTGTCTCACAGATGCTAAGCTTGTGCAGGCAAAGAGATACTTTCAAAGATAGATTCAAATACATGATGCTTGACCTGCCATGGATACATATACTGTATAAACTAAATAGAAACTTTGGCAGGAAAGGAATGTCTTGGAATGATGCTAAATAGCTGATCATGTCTTCTGTATGATATCTACATTTTACCTATGCTATTGGGTATTTAAAAATCCCTAGTACACTATTTGGCCAAAAGTTGATTGACACTTGACCATCACAGCCTTAAGTGGATCTTCCCCAAACTGTTGCCAGAAAGTTGATAGCACACAACTGGCTTGAATGAATTTGTCTGCTCTAGCTTTAAGATGTCCCTTCACTGGAACTAAGAGGTGTCAACATGTTCCAGTATGACAACGCTCCTGTGCACAAAGTGAGCTCCATGAAGACATGGTTTGCCAAGGTTGTTGATTGGCCTACATATAGCCCTGACCTCAACCCCACTGAACACCTTTGGGACGAACTGGAATGCTGACTGTGCACCAGGCCTCCTATGGTAGCCTACATTTTTAGCAACATTTACATAAAAAAATGGACTAGTTGCTGCTTCTGTTGCTGATGTTGTCTTGTTGAATACACTTTTGCACTATTTTGTACATAAGCTACAATACCATTGATAGAAGTAGGTTTAGCAGAAACACAGGTCTGCCTACCGCTTCAGCCCAAGCAGCTCATGTTCTGGGAACTTTTGGGAATTTTGGAAACAAACTCTAAAACATTCATACTTCATACTTGAGAATGCTATGATTTGTGAATTATAAGTAGGATATATACGCAAAAAGGTTAAACCTAGCACCCATACATGGTCTTTGGTTTTTCTCTAATGGGAAATCCTTAAATGTTCTATGTGTGACACAACAACAGAAGAGTTCTAAATAGAACCCCTTTAGAAAGCTAGAACCCATACCCATTAAAAGCATAAAGACTATTTTTCTCTGAGACTGTAGTGTACCATTTCAAACCCATCATAAATCAACTGAACAATGCATTCATGGGATTTCTACATGGGTTCTTGATATACTATAATGAAATCTAAGTGCTTATTTGAGCTTATTCAGCAAAACCTGTGGACATGTGGGAAGAAAGATGATCTTTTCCAGCTTTTAAATGAGTAAATCATATTGTCATCAGTATTTCTTGGGCAAGGCTAGGAAGTGTACAAAACCAACTGCACAGTATGCAGAGACTTTGGTTTCATATTTGCTTTAATGAAAGATTGTTTTTTTGTTTCTAAATGGGTTCAAAGACATCATGATTATGATGATAGATGTCCTGATATACTCATGGGACATTTTGACCAATCAGAGACATTCTTTAAGGATTA
This sequence comes from Cranoglanis bouderius, assembly GCA_023630585.1. NCBI lineage: Eukaryota > Metazoa > Chordata > Actinopteri > Siluriformes > Cranoglanididae > Cranoglanis > Cranoglanis bouderius. The sequence goes on from CM042537.1 coordinate 13,493,324, forward strand.
GTAGTGGTGACATCATTGCAGCACCAGTACCATATGTCATTTGATTATTTGGATAAAGTAGATAATCCGAACCATAGTAAGCATTCACACGCATGTGCACATGCACACACATACTGTCACACACCCAAGTACCCCATCCTGAGAGCCAACATCTGGATCAGATAATGTGATACTGTGTGCTGCTGAAGCATGAATTCTAATGGAACTTCCAGGCAGGACTGTGTGACAGCCACGCCAGTTTGTCATACACATTAGGGGTGTATCACAATGACACTATCTGTATCTTTTTAATGCTCCAAAAATCTCTATCTGGATTTAAGTCTGAAGTGGGCATGTTCTGAATTAGAATTTTTATTTTATTTTTATTATTAAATATGAACCATGGCATGCATATGGAAACTCTGGAAAACGCCATGAAAAAAAATCTAGAAGTAGAAATGTCAACATGTCAGTGTGACGTGAATTCCTCAGGCAGGTACTAAGGTTGCTGTAAATGCATCATGCAGTGCCATCTGTTCATGTCAATAAATTTGTCTTTTTTTTGTTCCATAAGCTTCATATATGTTTATTCTGAATAATGTGTTCATATATGTTTACATCCCTAAAAAACACATAAAATAATTTACCACTATTATTGACTTTGGTCATACTGTACCAACCAATAGCATTATTTGACATACTGTACATTACACAAAGTCACAGTTATAGTAATTCCACAAAGTTTCCTGCTGAAAAAAACAATAGAAACCACCACAGAATTTGTAATGGTTATAATGGGAATTGTATTGCTTTTAATGGAAACTGTAATGGGCCCTGTGGGTCTCTACTGGTGATTTGTTGCCTTCTATTGGTGGTATGTTATGTCTAGTGGATACTATTAAAGACCAATAATGCTAATGGTTATGGTTTAAGTGGTTAGCTGATATGTTTTTTTTTTTAATGGTATTGGAAACCATTTGGGGGGTCTTTAGCAGGCTTGTCAGATGTTATTGCCCAAAGATGTGGTGCAGTAAACAAAGTGTTTTTGTCACTTGTACTCAGTATGCACATTTTTGCCAACAATTCTTAAAAAAACAAAATGTATACTAAATAGAATAAAAAGAAAGAAAAAAAAAAGGTTGACTAATAATAAATGCCAATTTGAAACAAAATCTCTCATTTTTAAATAAATTTGTGGGACTTGCTATGGACAGTCCAAAATAAATGTTTTGTAAATTATTAACTCCTATTACATTTTAGCTAAATATTTATTAGTCTTAACTTTTCCATAACCTTATTGCATGAACAATACCAACATAATTATTTTGCTATAGTATAAAATGTAGGTTGTTCATCATCTGTCAGGCTATTCAAATAAAGTGAGACCCAAAGCTAATAGAACAAAATGTTAGTTATGTGCTGAACTTGTATTATACACATTATTGAAATATATTTGGACATTGTCCCTACTTTCAGACATGTTTCTGAACATTTTAATTCTATTTGACAAATTTCATCTAATATCAGTGTTTTTTATTCATTTAATTTCAAGTGAACGGAGCCTGCCCTAACCACCCCCCCACCCCCCATAACTAAATGATTTCAACATATTTTCTGGTCTGAAAGCCTTGGTTTAACTCAGTCTTTCTTGCCTTCAGTCCATTTCCCATGTCATTAGAGCATGGAATTTTGTAGATGGAGTCTACAGCTCATATTCAGAGCATGTGTCTGCATTGCACACTGGTTTGTGGTCCAAATGGGGGTCTGTCTGTCATTTTCTGGGGGCACAATGAGCCGTGACAGGGGTTTCACATGGGGATTCTGATGGGTGCTTTGACAGGAAGAGGATTACACAACACAGTTGGGAGAAGAGTGATTCCCCAAGCAGGATGGCGGGGCATTTTGAAAACAAAGCCATTGTTTTCGTTCGGGAGACACCCTGTTCAAATGTGCCATGATTAGATCCATATGTGTCCACAGAAATAAAGCTGATGGTGGTTTTATATGAAGAAGAAGCATTGTTCCCTTTGACATTCATTCTATTGTAGCTGTATATATACAGTATATCTCACTGCCATGTGAAATCCCATTGTGATAATAAATGGCTCTCATGTGAAACTAAAATAATAGTCCTCAAAGCATCTACTCCATACAGTAATAGGCATATAAAAATACGCATATAATGCGCAAAGGCTTTTATAGAGCAAGCAAAGCCAAAGTTAAAACAGACACAACTCTTTTGTACTGTTCCCACAGAACCACTTTATCTTTAATGGTCCAGTAATATATTCAGGTTTTCTTCAGATGGGAAACAAATACAGTTCTTCCATGCAATGAATAAATTAACCCTACTGGACCAGACAGCTGTATTTGTAATTTACTTGCCATGATCATGTTATACAGTGAAAATTCTTCTTCTGGGGAACAGATAAAATGCTTGTATAAAATACTAAAGATGATATTTCCTATTTTTTACTCTAACTCATCAGAATATATCTTAATAATAGTATTGTCTCTCAAAAGCATGCACCAAAATTATTGACACCCCTAAAAAAAGATACTTTATCATCTGTGATTGTCCAAAGAAAGTGTCAAAATAAACTTGTACATCATTCATTAAATTTTCAGTAAGTGTTTATCCTGGTCAGGGTCGCAGTGGAGTCAGAGCTTATCCCAGGAAGACAGGACTACACTCCGGATGGGATGTAGTCTGAGGAAAGAGGATGAGGCTGAGAAAATCCATTTGGAAAACTGCAGTCTGAACTCTCTTTCTTTTTATAATCTTTTCATAGACACTCAACAACACTTTACTTTAACCTCCCCCCAAAATCAGAGTGTTCAGAAAGAAAAAACAAGTGCCCAGCACAGCCAGATAATTCTCCTGTAAGCAAAGAAACATGCTGCACTTTAAAAAAAAAAAAAAAAAAAAAAAACACCAAGAAACACAGTAAAACAAGAATAAACACTGACAGTGCTGTTCCAAGATGGAGAAATATATTTCTTGTGAAGGGAATAAAGCTGAATTAGGAACATTCCTCCTGGACAGAAACGCATTCTGCATAAAACTTTTAATTGCTTAAATGGCTGGCTTATTGTAAGAAATCAAGTAAATACATTTTAATCACTTAGAGAGCTAGGTAAATCAATGATTTAGATGAAGCACCTTTCTTGATCTCACAGCAGCAAATCAGATTCTGGGGTGTATCTTTGTGTGATCCCACTTGGGTGGGAGTGGGGGTTGGTTCAAGGAGTAAAATTATCATTCCAGTGTTGTTGTAGTACTTTACCCACTTAAAAGATAGAGACCTAATCTTGACAAATTTAGACTCATCTTGACTCATTTCCATTAAGGCTGCTATACCCCTCACAGGAAATTGATAGGTTTTTCAAGGTTTCCTCATTTATATATTAATGAAAGTACGCATCAAAAACCTAGGCCACTTTTTGCACCATAGACACATATCTCACAATAACAGAGACCATTGAAACCAGAAGCCAGAATTACAGAGCTACAGATGGAACAGCACAAGTGTGAAGCACAGTAAAGTATCATTGTTACATTGTGAGTGGCTTAGAGGTCAATGAAGCTCATATTAAAGGATAACTCCAACATTCTCACTGGCGACAGCTCATATCTAGTCAGTGAGACAAGGTAATGGGGTTTAGGTGACATATATTCTGCCACACATATCTGTCATTAATAACAGTAAAACAAAAAATCTAATTTAGACCATAAATATGTATATCAGTAACACAGTTTCATTCTGGAATATGTACGTAAGGAATACTGACTACTCTACCATAACTGACTCTAATGTAAAAGTCCAAAAGGATATAGTTAATTTTATACTGTATACTGATTTATCTTACAATTAGCTGTTTCTGAATGAACATAAGAAGTAAAACCATATTCATCCAGTAGAAGTAAATCAAGACCGTAGCTGAGGGTTGCTACCAAATTTTACAGTAGTCAAAATCCTAAAACATATTGAAAAAAGATAGATAGTGAATAGCATTAAGTTTGTGAAGAAAATGTGATTATATCATAGGAACCTTTAAGCACTGGCTAAAGTGATCTGTTCTCAGGCATCTGTGAGACAGCTGTTTGAAATAGGACTCTCACCAAAGAAGTTTGAGAAAATCCCACTGAAGTCTGCTGGCTTCAGTAAAGAGAGGACGAACTGCAGCTTACCACTGTATTATCTTTTTCCCATTTAAATGCTAATGAATGTTGGGTTAGTATGCTAGTGTGCTAAAAGTAGTGGTTTGAGGCTGTGAATTTTTTATAAAGCCTTATCTTACAGAACGGTAAGTGGTTTCTGTGTCGTGGTCCATGGGTGAGTACGTGTTTTAGCATTAAATCCAATGAAGATCATCTGACCTTTTTGTGTGTGTGTGTGTGTGTGTGTGTGTGTGTGTGTGTGTGTGTGTGCTTTTTTTCTACAGAAAAGTACATTGTAGGCCATATTCATAGCTGAAATGTATCAGGATTAAATTATTTGACTATTTAAATATTCTACGATAATGTATGTTAAACCTCTTACTCCCATCTTGTTTATTTTGTTTTTTATCTTAAACTGGGGTGTCCAATCTTATCCACAAAGGGCCGGTGTGAGTGCAGGTTTTCAGTCCAATCATGTAGAAGCCACACCTGATTGGGCAACCCTAACACCTTGGCTTTCAGTAGACTCAGGTGTAGGTTCTGCTTGGTTGGAATGAAAACATGCACCAGCATCGGCCCTTTCCGGATAAGACTTGACAACCCTGCCTTAAAGCATATTAATCAGTAACTACTGGCATTCTCATCCAGGGTGTATTTTCACCTCATGCCCAGTGTTTCAAGGATAGACTCTGAATCCACTGCAACCTTGACCAAGACAAAAGCGGTTACTGATGGACTAAAATAAAACAAACAAAATGAATAGTTCAGGTATATTGTTACAAGGTCTGATACAAATGTCTGAACCCTCTGACAGATCTTTAAAGGAGTTAAACTGACAGTATATACAAAATCTTTATCCAGTCCGTACAGGATTTCACAGAGTTTTTTCCAAAAATGCTTGATTTTGCTGTGGCTTTTTTCAAAATTAGTTTTTTGTGCTACTTGAATTGGCGAAATTGCAATTGCACAAAATTGTTTTGCATGGTCTTTCACAGTGATGTTTGTTGGTAAATGAGACCTTTTAGCTGTACTCATGTTCAGCACACATGAATCTAAGAGGGTGTTGACTGAATGCGCGTTGTGATGACATCACATGACACATGTCTTGGCCCAAAAATGCAGAAAATCTGCTGTAATTTTAAAAAATTGCAAGTGCCTCAGACTATTGCGGAGTTTGCTTGATTTTGCATTAATTTCTGCAATCGCAAAACAGCGAAATCCTGGAGGGACTGATTTATACAGCTGTTTCAATATTCATGCCTCTATATATATATATATATATATATATATATATATATATATATATATATATATATATATATATATATATATATATATATATACAGTACTGTGCAAAAGTTCTACATGAAAATGTTGTAGAGCAAAGATGCCTTCAAAATAATTAGATTAAATGTTCCTACATTAAAAAAAATAAAAAATACTGTAAAGAGCAGTAAACAGTAGTAAATGAAACATGGTCAATATTTGGTGTGACAAAAATAATAATTTAAAATAAAAATAGTAGTCAAGTTAAATTTGTGCAGTTTTATAAGGAAATGAGCTGGTAAGTTTTATTGAGCATCTAGGAGAGCCAGCCACAGTTCTTCTGGAAACTTTGACTTTGACTCTTATTTTTGCAGCAAAACCCAGCAGCCTTCATTGTGTTTTTTGTCTGAAAAGTCTCTTACGTAATACATGTTACAACCTGCTATATAGCGGGGGTATATTTTGTGTGTTTGCTGTGTGAAATCTGTGCAGGTCAGGTGTTCCAGACTCCAGTCCAGGTCTTCCAGCCCTCCCTCAGCTTTGTGTGCTGCTTCCGCCCCCAAGATGACATCATCAATGGGTGACAGTATTTAAAGGCCTTGGAAGCCAGCACTATCAGCTTCATTTTGATGCTCACTCGTTTGGCCTTTGTGCTAGTTGTTTGCTCTATTAGATTGCTTGTGATACTTCTGGGTTTTTTTTAACTGTGCCTGTCCTGACTTTGGAATTGATCTGCCCTTTTATGTTGTCAGTTGTGTAGATTTGTATATAGTCACCTTGCTGTATTGTTGTAAATATCACACAGTGTATATATTCACCTGTTGTAGGGGTGTGACTGCCATTTCTGTTGGGTGTGGGTTTGTCTATGTTTTGGTAAGGGAGTTTAGGGAAGCTACCTGTCTTTTTTTTGTTTGTTTGTGTAGGTAAGTTAGTTTTCCTTTACAGTAGTTTTGTTTGTTGTTTTGGACTTGGTCCACCCTGAAGTTCTCTGGTTTATCTGTGGTGTACAGCCCATGTGTAGATACCTTGTAAATATATATATATATATATATATATATATATATATATATATATATATATATATATATATATATAATTATATAATATAATATAATCTCACCCTTTGAGAGCTACTCCTGTGTCTCATTCCGGTTATTTCCAACACCACATACTTTTCACTCCACCTTTCCTTACCCCGTGCCTTTATTTATGCTGTGCAACCTAACCCTAGACTGGGTCGTAACATATGCTGCTTTCTTTAATGATATACAAACATTTTTCTTTAAAATTTAATTTTGTGCTAGAAAACCAATGTTTGGGAATTTAAAATGTTTTTTGTACTGACTTTCAGCTCTTTGCAATGAACAAATCAAACATAAGCAATTAAAATAGTTTGACACAAAAAATGCTTCAAGTGGTTTCTCCAAATTCAACTGAAAATGCAACTTATAATGACTTCTCTAGTCTCAAAATTATTCAACCCCAGGAATAGAATCCCTCACAACAGCACAAATATGCAAAACAAATATGAAATCAAGGGCTTCATTAGTTGTACCAGGTGTGCTTGAGCGGTAACACATGAAATACTTGAACTGGCTAGGGGTTTGTTGAGTGTCACCTTTCACTGCATGTTAGAAATATGGCTAGGTCAAAAGAATGATCCAAAAAGTTAAGAGAAGAGATCATTGCCCTTCACAAACAAGGAACAGGATACAAAAAGATAGCGAAGGCACTGAATTTCCCTAGAGACACCATTGGAAGCATGTTCAAAGTTAAGGCAACAGTGGTTACACTACCTGGACGAGGCAGAAAAAGGACGCTATCAATGGCTACAACCAGATTTCTGAGAAGGCAGGCTTTGAAAAACCTTCAAGTGACTGCACAAGACCTGCAGCAAGACTTGGTGGCAACAGGCACTGAGGTTTCAGTGAGCACAGTATGGCACGTACTAAACGCAAGGTTTCCATGCCAGAACTCCAATGCACACACCACTACTGACCCAAAAGCACAAGAAAAGTCGGCTCAAAATCATATAAATAAGCCACAGAAGTTTTGGGATTCTGTTCTGTGGAGCAAAACTGGAGCTTTTCGGCACTATGGATCAGTGGTATGTCTGGAGAAAGAAGAATGAAGCATACGGTGAAAAGAACACTGCCCACGGTCAAGTATGGTGGTGACGCTGTGATGCCCTGGCACTGGAAACCTGCAGTGTGTGGAAGGCAAGATGGATTCATTGAAGTATCAGGAAATCCTAGGAGAACACGTCATGCCATCTGTGAGGAAGCTGTAGCTTGGGCGACATTGGACCTTCCAACAGGACAATGATCCCAAGCATACCTCAAATTCCACCAAGGCTTGGTTGCAGAAGAAGTCCTGGAAGATTCTACAGGGCCATCACAGTCACCTGACTCGAACCCAATAGAAAATCTCTGGTGGGATTTGAAGAAGGTGGTTGCAGCATGCAAACCCAAGAATATTACTGAACTGAAGGCCATTGCTCATGAGGAATGGGCTAAGATTCCTCAGGAACGCTGCCAGAAGCTGGTGTCTGGCTATGCATCTCGTTTGCAGCAGGTCATAACAGCAAAAGGGTGCTCTATTAAGTATTAAAGATGCTTGCCATGAAGGGGTTGAATAATTTTGAAACTGGAGAAGTCATTATCAGTTGCATTTTCAGTTGAATTTGGGGAAACCAGGTTGGTTGTGTTGAACTATTTCAATTGCTTTTATTTGATTTGTTCATTGCAAACAGCTGAAAGTCTGTAAATTTTGACAATAAACCTGATTTGCAATGGGGGTTGAATAATTTTGATTGCAACTATATATATGTACAGTACTGTGCAAAAGTTTTAGGCACTCTATTTTTTAGTACAAACTTTATTATAGATTTTTTTATTTTATGAGTATTTTAGGTGTATTTTAACAGTGAGAGACAGAATAACAACAAAAAAATCCAGAAAAACACATTTCAAAAAAGTTATAAATTGATTTGCATTTTAATGAGTGAAATAAGTATTTGACCCCTTCGACTTAGTACTTGGTGGCAAAACCCTTGTTGGCAATCACAGAGGTCAGAAGTTTCTTGTAGTTGGCCACCAGGTTTGCACACATCTCAGGAGGGATTTTGTCCCACTCCTCTTTGCAGATCCTCTCCAAGTCATTAAGGTCTCGAGGCTGATGTTTGGCAACTCGAACCTTCAGCTCTCTCCACAGATTTTCTATGGGATTAAGGTCTGGAGACTGGCTAGGCCACTCCAGGACCTTAATGTGCTTCTTCTTGAGCCACTCCTTTGTTGCCTTGGCTGTGTGTTTTGGGTCATTGTCATGCTGGAATGCCCATCCATGAACCATTTTCAATGCCATGTCTGAGGGAAGGAGGTTTTCACCCAAGATTTGATGGTACATGGCCCTGTCCATCATCCCTTTGATGCGGTGCAGTTGTCCTGTCCCCTTAGCAGAAAAACACCCCCAAAGCACAATGTTTCCACCTCCATGTTTGATGGTGGTGATGGTGTTCTTGGGGTCATAGGCAGCATTCCTCCTCCTCCAAACACAGCGAGTTGAGTTGATGCCAAAGAGCTCGATTTTGGTCTCATCTGACCACAACACTCTCACCCAGTTCTCCTCTGACTCATTCAGGCAAACTTCAGATGGGCCTGTACATGTGCTTTCTTGAGCAGGGGGACCTTGCGGGTGCTGCAGGATTTCAGTCCTTAATGGTGTAGTGTGTTACCAATTGTTTTCTTGGTGACTATGGTCCCAGCTGCCTTGAGATCATTAACAAGATCCTCCCGTGTAGTTCTGGGCCGATTCCTCACCGTTCTCATGATCATTGAAACTCCACGAGGTGAGGTCTTGCATGGAGCCCCAGACTCACTGTTAAAATACATCTACCATTAAAATTATAGACTGATCATTTCTTTGTCAGTGGGCAAATGTATCAAATCAGCAGGGGATCAAATACTTTTTTCCCTCACTGTATAACTTGTAGAAAATTCATCTATTGCAAACAGAGTCATACAGCACATTTATGCACGTCCATGTGTATATGTTTATGTATCTCACTATGCACACATCCATTACCTGTAACATTCTAAATCAATTTTAGCCTGTAAAGCTGTTTTGGTTCCTTGACACACTCGTCCTCCACTCTGACTTTACAGACTTCAGTTCAGTCATGTAATCTTTATGGAACTTACAAGAGACTGGAAATTTTTTTCCAGTGAACATGCACTTTCTGACAGTTTAATGGAAGAACTGTTTCCCACTGGATCCTTCCACTTTCCCACTCGCTTAAGCAATCGTTCTGAAAAGGCAGAACCCCACTTACAGCATGCACTTACTGACGAATCTAATTTCCTTTAGTCGGGGGGGAAAGAAATGTCTCTTATCTTAAGCCCCTTTTGATTCAATCTAAAGTGCACAGCTGGCTAGATCATCCCAACAGATCAAGATTGGAAATTGGATTCTGAAGAGTCATGTGAGAGCCGTGGAACATAATTAACGTTTTAAGAAAAATGCACCACAGCTATAGCACTGTGCATGGTTATGCATCATACATAACCTGTGTGTAGCAAAGATTATACAGGCACATAACAAGATAATGGCCCTTTAGACATAGACATGTGACAGAGAAAATGTAATGTCTATACATACAGCATGATCTCAATATGTTCTCATACACTCAGGTCATGTGTAGTTAAGTGCATGTAAAATAGGAAGGGAGTAGCTTTTACGCAGCTCTACGTTCTCCTTCAGCAGTCAGATGAATGAGAAGTGGTTCTGAGATAATGAGCTACTTTAGTGTGCTCTGGGTGGTAATTGCCTCGGCTGGTGTGTGAAGATCAAGGCCGGTCCATGTCTCTGTAACATTGTCATCCTGTTTCACACCTGTTGTGTGTGCCTGCAGGAATCATTCTTCGGCTTAAAAATTCGCTTTTTCATAGAAACAGTGAGGCCGGATTTTGTCTGGAATTCAGTTCTCTCTCATGCAGAGATTTTTTTTTTCCTGAAATCCCTCTGATTGCTTGTCACTGCTAGTACGTTTGCAACACAAGCCCAATGAGTCATTTTGCTTATGAACACCTCAGATTTCTGTCTCTAGCACTTAGCATCTCTTACTCACATGCACACACGCCAGCAGCAAACAGTCAGGTGTTGAAGGAAAGGACATCCCCTCCCCCATCTTATCTCCATCTTGGCTTTTCTTCAGTTCTCTTATCTGAGAGAGAAAAAGAATGAGAAACACTTGTACCCATATTTCAGCTACAAAGGGACAGGATAGAGATATTTGCTGTCAAAGTCAGAAATGTTGTGATATATTGTGCACATCATGTTAGGTAATGCTGTTTATTTCACACTTTTTCAGTACTTGTTAAGAAATACTGACAGTAGTTGTCAGGTTTGGTTAAATGTGCTCATCACAAGTTTATTTTTGGCTGCAATGCTGTATGCTAAAGAATGATGTCTTGAGACATCATACAATGTGAATGACAAAATAACATTAATAATGACCAGAGGTGAATAGTAATGGACTACATGTAATCTATATGTAACCAATTATTATTAATCAATGCTGACTATATTTGAAAATGCATCATCATAATTACATTTTTTTATGAATTGCTTTATTACATTTCAAATAAGCTATTTTGTATATTAATTCATACTTTCTGCTTATAAACTACATATTGCTGTCTAATATGTATAATAATTATATGTATAAGCAGCTCTGAAAATATTGCAGAGTGCAAGGGAAATCACAGGTTCTTATTAATTCTCTTGCTCTAATGTTCTTATCTTTTCATGAACTCACTGTCAAGTTCATGAAACCAGTTTGAGACGACTTTTTCTTTGTGACATGGTGCATTATCATGCTGGAAGTAGCCATTAGAAGATGGGTAAATTGTGGCCATGAAGGGATGCACATGGTCAGCAACAATACTCAAATAGGCTGTGGCATTCAAGTGATGATTGATTGGTATTAACGGGCCAAAGAGTGCCAAGAAAACATTCCTCACACCATTGCACCATCTCCACCAGCCTGGACTGTTGACACAAGGCAGGTAGGGTCCATGGATTCATGATGTTGGTGCCAAATTCTGACCCTATCATCTGTGTGCCTCAGCAGAAATCAAGATTCATCAGACCAGGCGACGTTTTCCAGTCTTCAAGTGTCCATATTTGGTGAGTCTGTGCACACTGCAGCCTCAACTTTCTGTTCTTGACTGACAGAAGTGGAACCCAATGTGGTCTGCTGTTTTAGCCCATCCGCCTCAAAGTTCAACGTGTTGTGCATACTGAGATGCTTTTATGCTCACCACAATTGTACAGAGTAATTATCTGAGTTTGTGTATTCTTTCTGTCAGCTCAAACCAGTCTGGCCATTCTCCAATGACCTCTCTCATCAAGGCTTTTCCATCCACAGAACTGCTGCTCACTCAATGTTTTTTTCTTTATTGCACCATTCTGAGTAAACTCTAGAGACTGTTGTGCATGAAATTCCCAGTTAGAATCACTGAGATCACAATTTTTTCCCCATTCTGATGGTGGGTGTGAACATTACCCAGAGCTGCTCACCCATATCTGCATGACATGAATGAGTACTTGTACAGGTGTTCAGGAGTGTAAGTTGTTACGTTTCTAAAGCAACAAATTACACAGTGACTGTTTGGCAGATGTTTCACATGAAATGTGTAACAATAATTGGATAAAAGTGTGATGTGTCATTCTTTAATAAATTCAAATTTGCTGTGGTATAAGAGGAATAAAACACTTTAGGATGCTCTGTTATTACAGACACAGGAAGTGGGGGTGCTGAGGTTGCTGCAGCACTCCAGCCTTTCAGCATTACTTTAACTGCAACTGCAGCTGCAATTGCTGGAATAATAATAGTATATAGGTAAGTGAATAAAGAAATAAACAAAAAATCAAATCAAATAAACAAAAAAGTTTAAAAACTTTAAAATCAAGTATTTTGAGTAGTTTTTGAGTTTGTAAGTGGGAGATAGTATTTTTAGTTTATTTTTTATTTATATGTATTTTTCAATTCTGCATCACATTTGACACTGGCATTTGTGATTGATGTGCAGTCACACAATGTTGAAGTCAACTTGCTTACTGACCATAATGTTGCAAAAGAGAATATCAGATTTTTTCCCCATTGTTTCCCAACAAACTGAAATTACCAAAGACATAGCACAGAATGTCAAAGTGTTTGTCACATGTATGCTACTAAAAATTCCAGCACCCCCAATTTAAAGCACATTCTCTGATCCCTGACTGTTAAGTGTTGAATTCCTTACATAATATATAGTAATAGATCTGTAAGTTAATATATAGCTACCTATAGCTGAATTTCAGACAGTTGTGCAAAGTCTCCAGTTGCTTAGTGAAAACACAAATTACAAATTAATATACTACAGAACAGGTCTCTGAAGGGACATGCACTTAATTTACTGATTAGACTTTCATTATTGCACATTTTATGTTAGGCCCTTTTAGGTAATATACAGTGCATCCGGAAGGTATTCACAGCGCTTCACTTTTTCCACCTTTTGTTATGTTACAGCCTTATTCCAAAATGGATTAAATTCATTATTTTCCTCAAAATTCCACAAACTATACCCCATAATGACAACATGAAAGAAGTTTGTTTGAAAACTTTGCAAATTTATTAAAAATAAAAAATGAAAAAATCACATGTACATAAGTATTCACAGCATTTGCTCAATACTCAAGCACCTTTGGCACCAATTACAGCCTCAAGTCTTTTTGAGTATGATGCTACAAGCTTGGCACACCTATTTTTGGGCAGTTTCTCCCATTCTTCTTTGTAGGACCTCTCAAGCTCCATCAGGTTGGATGGGGAGCCATTTTCAGATCTCTCCAGAGATATTCAATCGGGTTCAAGTCTGGGCTCTGGCTCGGCCACTCAAGGACATTCACAGAGTTGTCCCATAGCCACTCCTTTGTTATCTTGGCTGTGTGCTTAGGGTCGTTGTCCTGTTGGAAAATTAACCTTCTCCCCAGTCGGAGGTCCGGAGCGCTCTGGAGCAGGTTTTCATCAAGGATGTCTCTGCACATTGCTGCATTCATCTTTCCCTCGATCCTGACTAGTCTCCCAGTTCCTGCCGCTGAAATACATCCCCACAGCATGATGCTGCCACCACCATGCTTCACTGTAGGGATGGTATTGGCCAGCTGATGGGCGGTGCTTGGTTTCCTACAGACATGACGCTTGCTATTCAAGCCAAAGAGTTCAATTTTTGTTTCTCGTGGTCTGAGAGTCCTTCAGGTGCCTTTTGGCAAACTCCAGGCAGACTGTCATGTGCCTTTTACTGAGGAGTGGCTTCCGTCTGGCCACTCTACCATACAGGCCTGACTGGTGGAGTGCTGCAGAGATGGTTGTTCTTCTGGAAGGTTCTCCTCTCTCCACAGAGAAATGCTGGAGCTCTGTCAGAGTGACCATCGGGTTCTTGGTCACCTCCCTGACTAAGGCCCTTCTCCCCCGATTGCTCAGTTTGGCTGGGTGGCCCACTCTAGGAAGAGTCCTGGTGGTTCCAAACTTCTTCCATTTACAGATGGAGGCCACTGTGCTCATTGGGACCTTCAATGCTGCAGAAATTTTTCTGTACCCTTCCCCAGATCTGTGCCTCGATACAAACCTGTCTCGGAAGTCTACAGACAATTCCTTGGACTTCATGGCTTGGTTTGTGCTCTGACATGCACTGTTAACTGTGGGACCTTATATAGACAGGTATGTGCCTTTCCAAATCATGTCCAATCAACTGAATTTACCACAGGTGGACTCCAATCAAGTTGTAGAAACATCTCAAGGATGATCAGTGGAAGCAGGATGCACCTGAGCTCAATTTTGAGTGTCATGGCAAATGCTGTGAATACTTATGTACATGTGATTTTTTCATTTTAAAAAAAAAATAAATTTGCAAAGATTTCAAACAAAGATTTCTTTCACATTGTCATTATGGGGTATTGTTTGTAGAATTTTGGGGAAAATAATGAATTTAATCCATTTTGGAATAAGGCTGTAACATAACAAAATGTGGAAAATGTGAAGCACTGTAAATACTTTCCGGATGCACTGTATGGAGTAGTCCGTGAAGTACAGTCAGGGTTGGGAGGGTTACTTTAAAAATGTAATCCGTTACAGTTACAAATTACTTCATTAAAAAAAGTAATGTAATCTGATTACTTTTGGATTACTTCAAGGTCACATATGTAAATAAAGTCAAGAGAAAAGCAATATGATCTAAAATACTTTTATTTAGAGCTTATTTTAGAGCTTAAAAACAGGTCCATTGTTTGGATTTGTTTTAAGAAAATAAATAAATGAATGAATAAATAAAAGATCACTGTCCCTGATACGGGTAACATTACATCACAAAAGTTATGGTGACCATATTCTGGTTTTCCAAAAAGAGGACACCTTTTTTCCGTGTCTTAATAGAGTTCAAAACAGTGTTACTACGAATGCAGATTTTAATACACTGAAAAAGACACACTGTTAGCACTATTAACTTCACATAAATATATATTACATTAAATATATTAAATACAATAAATATATACTACATTCTTTTGAATGTCCATGGAATAAAATAAAACATTAGATGCCACGAGTGTACCTTCTGCCCCTTCTGCCATCGTTTACACATTTGAATGGCCATGTAATACGTGGCAATGCATTACCATGAAATAAAAAATTACCTTATATGGCCATGGGCATTGTTTCGACTCAGGACAGCTGTCATTTGCTGCTGTTGTCAAGTCACTGTTTGATGCCGTACACAACAGCACTTCATCTTCGCGCGTTCACTGAGAGTAGGCTAATGGTTGAGAGGCAGGTATTTGGCCAATAGTTACTGCAAGCCTTTTAGAATCGACCAATTGGTGTGCGAGAAGGCGGGAATTACAGAGGGGAGTTAAAGCAATGCAAATATGCGCATACATGATGCGGTATTAGACCATAAGCTAATCATAATGAAACTAAAGCCGAAGAATTTTCTCAAATTTAAAATTCCCGGCCGGACCCTTTTTTAAGGTCTGAAAAAGAGGACGTATGGTCACCCTAACAAAAGAATTTCAGAGAACAATTTGTGTTTATTCTTCCAAATTAACTTTGCGCAAAATTTATTTGCGCATGCACCAGGAGGTTGCATATGTGAGCCAGGACTGGCAAGAGAGAATCTGAACTATAATCAAGCAGCTGTCTATATTGTGTTATGTCAAAAGATTAATTTCTTTGGTTTTAAATGAAAAAAAAAAAAGTAATCCTGATAGTATTCCCTTTTTTTTTTTTTTTTTTTTTTTTTACAAAATGTACCTGTTATCTGATTACTTTGTTTTTTTGACTGTAACTGTTTTGTATCCTGATTACGTAACATCGTTACATGTATTCCGTTACTACCCAAGCCTGAGTACAGTATATGTTCATCTTTCTTTCTGTGCTTTCAGTACAGTAGAAGATTATTCTTAACAGAATTAATCAGATCAGATCATAAGTCCAACTGCAATCCAAAAGTAATCATATTATATTACATTTGCTGTGAATTTAAAAGATTGCATTACTTTAATTTATATTTTAGTGATGTAATTTGTAATCACTGTTGGATTACATTTCCTAAGTAATCTATCCAATACAAATAGTGATGGTATAAATGAATCCCAGGACCCGATTTATATTCTTTTCTTTTGTAGCTGCAAACCTTATCCTATTACTTTCACCATTAATTATCGAATGCTTTAAAAATGATAACTGAATAATAAATCTAGCAGTTTCAGAGGTTAAGAGAGGTGTAGTGAAAAGGAAAGTGCACTCTAGTTACACCAACAGACAGATTGCTTCCAGAGCTGCTTTATTGGGTCAGAGGAGCATCTGAGCCAAAGTCTCTCTCTCTCTCTCTCTCTCTCTCTCTCTCTCTCTCTCTCTCTCTCTCTCTCTCTCTGACTGCTTTAAATAAAAATAAAAAAAAATTTATTCTGGACACAAACAAGCAAGACTTTTCTCTGAAAGATCTGTGTGTGTCTGCATTCACCGCATTACTTCATCCACTCAACTGATGCATGACTGGCATCCCTTTGGTTGAGCTTGAGTTGTTTGCACAAACCTGGTAAAGCTCATCACAGACACACACACAGTGGTCGGGGTCTTTGAAACTGCACAATGTTTTGAAATCAACTTCAAATCAAAACTTCAAAAGGCAGCACTGCAGTGATGTTCCTACCAGCCTTCTGCTGAAAAGCCACAGCAAGTCTCATATAATCCCCTGTTCTTTGTATTAACATACAACATTTCCCAAAGATATATATATTTAAAAATCTGATTTAATTTATTTATGTCCAAGCTAATTTTAGTTGATTTTGGGCAGAAATATTTGGTTATATCATATATATAATATATAATATTATAATATATATATTATATAGTATATATACTATATAATATTTTGGTTCAATCATTGATTAGAGCAAGCTGCTTTAGAAAAAAAGAGGCACAGAAAAATGCAAACTCACAGGCTTCAACCAAAATATTGTCTGTGATATTTGCACTTAACCTCACATTAAAAATGAACTCCATCATCTATCAATCCAATTTTATGTAGGAAAGATTTAGAGATTAAAAATTCACTGCCAGATTTAAATAAATGGTTCATTAAAAGCATACATTTACCAGTTACTGTAATGCAAACTGCATGGAAAAACATCATATGATTACCTTAAATTATACCATTTGATTAAGGAATATCATTAAGAAGGATAAATCCACGTTTAAATGTAAAATATACAAATAATATATAAATAAAGAGATCCAAACTGAGTTCAACTGAAGCTATCAACAATGCAATGTACTATGTACAATCTTTGAAAAAAAGAAGAATTTATATAGGGTTGTTCACTGCAAAATACATCATCCTGTCCAGGGTGTATTCTGGCCTCACACCCAGTGTTTCCAGGCTCGACTCTGGATCCACTGCGACACTGAGTAGGATAAAATGGCTACTGAAGATGAATATATGACTGATGAATATGGTTCTTTGGATAGTTTGGTTCTTACCAACTGAAAGGGTTCCACTTACACTTAAACTGAAGAGCTTTTTAGGGTTCTAGATTTAAAGGCAGCCTGTATCAGAACCTAGACAGACAAAACATGTGTGCCTCATACAGTAGGTGACATTTGGATACCAAATATTGTATTATAGTTGTAAAGTAAAAATATTTGTAAAACCGTTCCTTAAATCCGCCTTAATCTGTAAATGCATTTGAGGAATGAATGTGGGACAATCATGACGGTTTGTTGTCCACCACCATTAGCGAAAAGAGAGATAGTAGGCTTCTTTATATAAAGAGAATATACGAGTGCAAGGAAGCAAAAAAGAAACCAAAAGGAAAAGTGGGAGAATATATATATATATATATATATATATATATATATATATATATATATATATATATATATATATATATATATATATATATATATATATGTGTGTGTGTGTGTGTGTGTGTGTGTGTGTGTGTGTGTGTGTGTGTGTGTGTGTGTGTGTGTGTGTGTGTGTGTGTGTGTGTGTGTTTAGGCAGGTAGGCTGGCCCAAACATCTTGGATAACTAACCACAGTTCTTCTGTGGATTTAGGCAGCCTCAGTTGCTTCTCTCTCATGTAATCCCACACAGATTTGATGATGTTGAGATCAGGGCTCTGTGGGGGTGATGCTATCACTTCCAGGACTCTTTGTTCTTCTTTACACTGAAGATAGTTCTTAATGACTTTCGCTGTATGTTTGGGGTTGTTGTCATGCTGCAGAACAAATTTGGGGTCAATCAGATGCCTACTGGATGGTATTGCATGATGGATAAGTATCTGCCTGTACTGCTCAGCATTGAGGAGACAATTAATTCTCACCAAATTCCCAGCTCCATTTGCATAAATGCAGCCCCAAACTTGCAAGGAACTGCCACCATGCTTCACTGTTGCCTGCAGACACACATTTGTATACCACTCTCCAGCCATTTGATGAACAAACTGCCTTCTGCTACAGCCAAATATGTCAAATTCTGACTCATCAGCCCAGAGCACCTGCTGCCATTTTTCTGCACCCCAGTTCCTGTGTTTTTGTTCATAGTTGAGTCGCTTGGCCCTGTTTCCACGTCAGCGGTATGGCTTTTTGGTCTTCCATGTAGGCCACTTCTGACCAGACTTCTCCGGACAGTAGACCACTGCATCTATGGTCCTCAACATTACCTGTTTCTTTGTGCTTCTTCAAAAGAGCTTGGACAGCACCCCTGTCTGCCTTAAAATTTCTGCCTGGGAGAGACCTTGCTGATGCGCTCAGTCTTGCCATAGTGTATGACTTTTGACAGTAAACTGTCTTCAGCAACCTCACCTTGTTAGCTGTGTTTTGCTGTTACTCACCCAGTTTTATTCCTCCTACACAGCTGTTTCTGTTTCAGTTAATGATTGTGTCTCAACCTACATATCGAATTGTTGATCATTAGCACCTGTTTGGTATAATTGTTTAATCATACACCTGACTATATGCCTACAAAATCCCTCACTTTGTGCAAGTGTACCTAGAAGAATTAATGCTGTTTTGAAGGCAAAGGGTGGTCATACCAAATATTTGATTTGATTGACTTTTGCACAGTATACTGGTGCATCTCAATAAATTAGAATGTCGTGGAAAAGTTCATTTATTTCAGTAATTCAACTCAAATTGTGAAACTCGTGTATTAAATAAATTCAATGCACACAGACTGAAGTAGTTTAAGTCTTTGGTTCTTTTAATTGTGATGATTTTGGCTCACGTTTAACAAAAACCCACCAATTCACTATCTCAACAAATTAGAATACTTCATAAGACCAATAAAAAAAACATTATTAGTAAATTGTTGGCCTTCTGGAAAGTATGTTCATTTACTGTACATGTACTCAATACTTGGTAGGGGCTCCTTTTGCTTTAATTGCTGCCTCAATTCGGCGTGGCATGGAGGTGATCAGTTTGTGGCACTGCTGAGGTGGTATGGAAGCCCAGGTTTCTTTGACAGTGGCCTTCAGCACATCTGCATTTTTTGGTCTCTTGTTTCTCATTTTCCTCTTGACAATACCCCATAGATTCTCTATGGGGTTCAAGTCTGGTGAGTTTGCTGGCCAGTCAAGCACACCAACACCATGGTCATTTAACCAACTTTTGGTGCTTTTGGCAGAGTGGGCAGGTGCCAAATCCTGCTGGAAAATGAAATCAGCATCTTCAAAATGCTGGTCAGCAGAAGGAAGCATGAAGTGCTCCAACATTTCTTGGTAAACGGGTGCAGTGACTTTGGTTTTCAAAAAACACAATGGACCAACACCAGCAGATGACATTACACCCCAAATCATCACAGACTGTGGAAACTGAACACTGGACTTCAAGCAACTTGGGCTATGAGCTTCTCCACCCTTCCTCCAGACTCTAGGACCTTGGTTTCCAAATGAAATACAAAACTTGCTCCAATCTGAAAAGAGGATATTGGATCACTGGGCAACAGTCCAGTTCTTCTTCTCGTTAGCCCAGGTAAGACGCCTCTGACGTTGTCTGTGGTTCAGGAGTGGCTTAACAAGAGGAATACGACAACTGTAGCCAAATTCCTTGACACGTCTGTGTGTGGTGGCTCTTGATGCCTTGACCCCAGCCTCAGTCCATTCCTTGTGAAGTTCATTCAAATTCTTGAATCGATTTTGCTTGACAATCCTCATAAGGCTGCGGTTCTCTCGGTTGGTTGTGCATCTTTTTCTTCCACAATTTTTCCTTCCACTCAACTTTCTGTTAACATGCTTGTATGCAGCACTCTGTGAACAGCCAGCTTCTTTGGCAATGAATGTTTGTGGCTTACCTAGTGAACCAAACTGAGAGACCATTTTGAAGGCTCAAGAAACCTTTGCAAGTGTTTTGAGTTGATTAGCTGATTGGCATGTCACCATATTCTAATTTGTTGAGATAGTGAATTGGTGGGTTTTTGTTAAATGTGAGCCAAAATCATCACAATTAAAAGAACCAAAGACTTAAACTACTTCAGTCTGTGGCATTGAATTTATTTAATACACGAGTTTCACAATTTGAGTTGAATTACTGAAATAAACGAACTTTCCCATGACATTCTAATTTATTGAGATGCACCTGTATATATATATATATATATATATATATATATATATATATATATATATATATATATATATATATATATATATATATATATATATATAATCAATGTAGCCATCTAGCCATCATTTTAGAGCACTTCATGCTTCTATCTGCTGACAAGCTTTATGGAGATGCTGATTTCCTTTTCCAGCAGGATTTGGCACCTGCCCCCAGTGCCAAAACTACTAGTAACTGGTTTGCTGACCATGGTATTATTGTGCTTGATTGGCCACCCAACTCGCCTGACCTGAATCTATGGGGTATTGTCAAGAGGAAAATAAGAGACACCAGACCCAACAATACAGACAAGCTGAAGGCCGCTATGAAAGCAACCTGGGCTAGCCCATCTGGTCCGATCCCACAGAAGAGGTACTGTACAATAAATTGCTTTAAAAGTTAATGCTGGCTATGATAGAAAGGTGTCAGAACACACAACGTATCACAGCTTGCTGCGTATGGGGCTGCGTAGCCACAGACCAGTCAGAGTGCCCATGCTGACCCCTGACCACCGTCGAAAACTCGTACAATGGGCAAGTGAGCATTATAACTGGACCATGGAGCAATGGAAGAAGGTAGCCTGGTCTGATGAATCACATTTTCTTTTACATCATGTGGATGGCCGGGTGCATGTGCATCACTGACATGGGGAAGAGATGGTACCAGCATGCACTATGGGAAGAAGGGAAGCCAGCAGAGGCAGTGTGATGCTCTGACAATGTTCTACTGGGAAACTTTGGGTCCTGGCATTCATGTGGATGACACTTTGACACGTACTACCTACCTAAACATTGTTGCAGACCAAATACACCCCTTCATGGCAACGGTATTCCCTAATGGCAGTGGCCTCTTTCAGCAGGGTAATGCACACTGCCACACTGCAAATATTTTTCAGTAATGGTTTGAGGAACATGACAAATAGTTCAAGGTGTTGACTTGGCCTCTAAATTCCCCAAATCTCAATCCGAATGAGCATCTGTGGGATGTGCTGGACAAACAATTTCGATCCATGGAAGGCCCCACCTCACAACTTACAGGACTTAAAGGATCTGCTGCTAATATGTTTGTGCTAGTTACCACAGCACACCTTCAGAGGTCTTGTGGAGTCTATGCCTCAATGGGTCAGAGCTCTTTTGGTTGCGCAAGGGGGACCTACACAATATTAGGCAGATGGTTTTAATCAGCATGGCTGATTGGTGTATATACAGTGGAGTCCAAAAGTCTGAGAGCACTAGTCTATTTTGCATTCTTTTCTAATTTAATACAATAAATTTAATTACAAATTATATTACTGACAACAACTTGAGTGAACTGTAGAATCTTTGAAACATTTACATGAATTTCAGAGTTTCTTAGTATTTGGTACGTCCCCTTTTTGCTTTAATGACATTGTGCACTCAAGCTGGCATGGTCTCCTCAAGTTTGTGCAAAAGCTTATGATCCATTTTAGGTCAAATGCATTGGAGTGTCATCTGAACACATGCTTCAATAGACAGGATTTTGCAGAGTAGTTTTGTGATTGTTGCGTTTTTTTTTCTTCTTCTCAAAATTATGAGTTTTTTGTGCTTTTTTCTGGAAAACTACTTGACTAATTGACTGATTTAACTAAGTGCCAAAATTGCAATTGAACAATTGCTTTGCAGGGTTTTTTTTTTTGCAGTGATGTTTGTTGGTAAATTAGACCTTTTAGCTGTACTCATGTTTGACACACATGAATCAAAGACATCTTTGACTAAATGCGCATTGTGATGACATTATGCGTCGTTGCCCAAATATGTTGAAATTCTGTGGTAATTTTGAAAAATCGCAAGCTCCTTCAAATATTGCGGAGTTTGCCAGATTTTGCTTCAATTTCTATGATCGCAAAATCACAAAATCCTGGAGGGACTGAATAGAAGAGATTAGGCATGAGGAACATCTGACCTTTTGTACAGTAGTTAATATGGTCAATGTCATAAAATTGCTTACATTTAAATAGGGATCTAGTAAATAGTGCAGAATATATTAATATAAATAGTGCAGAATAGAAATAGTGCAGAATATATTTATATATATATATATATATATATATATATATATGCGCAGTGGGTATAGAAAAGAATCACCCCCCTTTAAAATAATCACATTTTGTTGCTTTTCAGTCTGAAATGAAAACGGACACAGTTTTTGTTTTATCCAGCTGTATTTACTCAGTGCAACTTATAACATCCAAGTGAAAGATATAACACCAACATGTCAGAATTTTTTTTTTTTTTTTTTTTAAATTTGCCTTAATTTTTTAAATTACAGCTTTTAGTCTGTTGGGATATCTCTCTAATAACTCTTCTTTGCAGAACTGCTCATGTTCAGTTAAATTTGATGGTGACCGTTTGTAGACAGCAGTCTTCAAGTCATTCCACAGATTTTCAATGGGGTTTAAGTCTGGGCTCTGACTAGGCCATGCAAGGACATTCAACTTTTTCTCCTTCAACCACTATGTGGTCAGTTTTGCTGTGTGCTTTGGGTCATTGTCATGTTGGAAGGTAAACCTTCTTCCCATTGACAACTTTCTGGCAGAGAGCAGCAGATTTTCGGAATTTGACAGTATTTTGCCCCATCCATTTTCCTTCTATCCTGACAAGTGTTCCAGTCCCTGCTGCAGAGAAACACCCCCATAACAGGATATTACCACCTCCATGCTTTACTGTAGGAATGGTGTTATTTGGATGGTGAGCTGTATTGGATTTCCGCCAGAGATAGCATTTGGTGTTGAGGCTAATTAATTCAATTTTAGTCTCATCTGACCATAACACCTTTTTTCATGTGGCCTCAGAATCTTCAAGGTGCATTCATGTGGCCTTTCTAGAGGAGTGGCTTTTTTCTTGCAACCCTCCCATACAAGCCACATTTGTGGAGAATTTGTGATATTGTTGTCACATGCACACAATGACCACTCTTTGTCATAAATTCCTGCAACTGCTTCAGAGTTGCTGTAGGCCACTTGGTAGCCTCTCTGACCAGTTTCCTCCTGGCTCTTTCATCCAGTTTGGAACAACGTCCTGATCCAGGGATGGTCTGTGTTGTACCAAATACCTTCCACTGCTTAATAATAGACTTCACTGTGCTTCTAGGCATAGATAAGCCTTTGAAATTTTCTTGTATCCATCTCCTGACTTGTGCCTCTCCACAACTTTATCCCGGAGATCTTTTGACAGTGCCTTGTCACCCATAGTTGATTGTTTGCTTCAGTTGCACTACCAAGGACTGATGCAAGGACTGAATGCTCCAGGAAAGCTCTTTTCATGCTGAGCTAATCAAAATGACCGCAGCTGATGACAGTTGAAAGTCAAATGGCTTTGTGTGCCATTGAGAAGGTGTTGGCATGTCTGACATGTTGGTGTTATATCTTTCACTTGGATGTTATAAGTTGCACTGAGTAAATACAGCTGGATAAAACAAAAACTGTGTCCGTTTTCATTTCAGGCTGAAAAGCAACAAAATGTGATTACTTTAAAGGGGGGTGATTATATTCTATACCCACTGTATATACAGTACTGTGCAAAAGTTTTAGGCACCCTATTTTTTTAGTACAAACTTTGTTATAGATTTTTTATTTTATGACTTCTACATTATCAAGTCAGTACAAAAAATATTTTAGATTCCCAAACATTAGTTTTCTAGCACAAAATTAAATGTTACAGAAAAATGTTTGTATGTCATTAAAGAAAGCATATTACATAAGAGACACTTTTCAGACAAAAACAAACAAACAAACAAACAAAAAAACACACAATGAAGGCTGCTGGGTTTTGCTGCAAAAATAAGAAGCAGGTGCGAAAGTCAAAGTCTCCAGAAGAACTGTAGCTGGTTCTGCAAGATGCTCAATAAAACTTACCAGCTCATTTCCTTATAAAACTGCACAAATTGTACCAGAGACCACTATTTTTATTTTTACTTTAAAATTTTTTGTCACACCAAATATTGATTTTGTTTCATATACTACTGTTTACTGCTCTTCACTTTTTTGATGTAGAAACATTTAATTTCATTATTTTGAAGGCATCTTTGCTCTACAGCTTCTTTGCGTGTGCCTTAAACTTTTGCATTAGCGAAAAGAGAGATAGTAGGCTTCTTTATACAAAGAGAATATAAGAGTGCAAGGAAGCAAAAAAGAAACCAAAAGGAAAAGTGGGAGAATATATATATATATATATATATATATATATATATATATATATATATATATATATATATATATATATATATATATATATATATATATATATATAAGGAGAGAGAGAAAGAGAGAGAGAGGATGTGGTTGCGGCTCAATCATCTCGCGCGCTTCTGTTTTGCTGGTCTTGAATGGGCGGGCACGAATGGGCTTTTCTGTAAAGGTGAGACTCCGCCCACAGGAGGCGCTGCGTCCACCTGGCAGAGAGAGAGAGAGAGCGAGAGAGACAGAGAGAGATACGTCTTGCTCTGGCGCGAATGAGCGGAGTGAATAAACGCTGTCCATGAGGAATACCCCGCACACACACACACACACACACACGTATTTCTGTCTTCGGATTTTCAGCCTGTGACAGTGAGCAGTAAGCGGGTGTGTATGTAAGTGTGTGTTTGGACTGGAGAAGAGCAGCAGGGCGCATCGCGGGAATTCTCCTCACTCTCCTCACTGGATTCTGAATGGGGTTTTATACCGGGATAAACTTCAGATAATTTTTCAGGTGAATGCTGAAGTCTGGGACTACATGGACGCGTAGAGAACATGCATTTTTACGCTTGTTTGAGGATTTGTTAATAATAGAGGAATAGTTCTATTCTTCCAGTTTTATCGTCGTAAAATCTATTGTTTTTAAATATACCATAATTAAATCATCATAATTATGGGTGATCATACATTTCCCTTATTCCTTAGTGCCAGTTTGTTGGCGTGGGTGTTTTGGTCGTTTGTAATTTTTTGTTACTTTTATTTATTTATTTATTTATTTATCTGTTTATCTATCTATCTATATATCTATCTATTTATTTAGCATTGTTTGTCGTTTTTTTGGGGGGGAGCTCAGCGAATATCAATAAGTCAGGAGCATCCGAATGTATCTACTAAACTGAACGGTGCATAATAATGCTGGGTTCTAGGCACCTTCCTTTATTCCCACAGTCGGCGGTGTCTTTAAGCGCACGCTTGTGCTGGATGCCACTATTATATTTAGTTACAGGTGCAATTGGATCTTAGACTGAGTTGCTTGGGCGAGACCAGCAGTCATTAAAGTCTCCTGGTGTGTGTGAGGGTCGGTGTTCACCTGCCGTTGTTGACAAACCGACAATTAATACCTACGGTGTTGAATTAACTGTTATTGCCTCCAGATAGAAGTAAATACACTATAGACACTGTAGCGCCACTGGGCTGTTTGCTGTATCTGGTCCATCATGACCACTAGTGCACGATTTGGATTATGTTGAGTAAAAACCTAAATGAATAAAGTTTGAATTCTGCATCCTAGACCGTGTCTGGCAAATGAGCTTGAGCGGAGTGTAGACTGCAGACATGTTCAACCATTGTAGCCAGGTACCCTTATCTATCCAAAGGAACTTTTTTAAATTGTATTTATTTATTTTTTTAAAGAACATGTTGGCCATTTCCTTTCTCTAATACATCTACGACACTGTGCGATTAACTATCCAACAAAGATCTGTTTGAGCAAAAGGAATGTCCAAATTTGGATTAAAATTGTGCTAATTCATATTTAAGGCTTCAGTTTCCACAAGTTGGTGTAACCTGTCTGAGCATTACCCCTACCCCCACCCCCCTCACTCTTTGTCCTCTGCAGGGCTGATTGTTTCTACATATTTTTGGACACAATGATTGAGCAGAGCACGAGGGATTTGTTTCTGGGGACCCTTCTGGTTTCTGTGTTCTCAGCGGTATCAGTCCAGAGCAACCAATTTGCCTCTCTGTCACCTCTGTCAGCACCGCGGATCTACCTGTCCTTTAAAGGTGAGATATACAAACATGATCTGATCTGGAATTCTAATATGTGAAACCGCTTTTATTGAATTTCACACAATGAAGACACAAGGAATAAAAACAATAGCCACCCCTCATTATAATCATGAGAATTCATAGCTTTTCATACATATTGTGCAAATTCATATGAGTCTGCAATCATGAGACTATGCATGAGACTATGCTATATCCCTACTTAGGGGTTTAGATTTGCCACACTTCTGACGTTTCTGATTTATGACTCTTTCCAATCTGGAAGCTGTTGGTGCGGTTATGTCGTCCGAGGAAGCTGCAATATTCAGCGGTTTCCTGTTTCAATTGGTTGTGCAACTGCTTAGTAGGCTGCTTCTTGGCAAGAGACATGGCCACTTGGATCAAGATCGTGTGGGAAACATGCAATATTAGTTAGCACTTGCTGTGTTTTCAGGCTGCAGTACAATCAAGGCCACACTCCACACACTTCTCGCACATGTGTCATGAGTGTGTGTTTCCTAGCCCATTATGCTTCCGCTCCATTTCCATAGCTTGTGTTTCTGTGGTCAGAGACTTCTTCTGTAATAGAGTTTAGGTTTCATTGGGTTTGTGGGTAAAGTGCTGAGCATGGTAGCTCCCTGCATATTCTTACATTCTTCTAATTCTCAGTCAGTCAGTCTGTCTGTTACAACTACTTTTGCTTAGCTAGTTTACTTTTGAGTTTTATGTTATTGAGTTTCTTTAACATGTGGATTGGGGGAGATTCTGTAGTCTGACCACATGAGTATATGACCATAGTATGAGCCAGTTTGCTGCTTAGTTGATTTCAGCAATGCACTTTGATTGAATGTTCTTCAGAATGGCATGCATTTCAAGATTTCCTCCTGTAGACACTTCTATTTTTCTCGCATGATATTACATTTCATCTTGGTTCTAATAATTAGGGGTACAGATGGCCAGTCAAATCTAAATGCAGGGTTTACCTTTATAAGATATAAATATGGGTTTAAAATGATCAGGTGCTATTTTAAAATGTCCTGTAGTCCAGGCACAACAAATGCAGGAGAATAAAAATATAAGATTTAAAAGTTGCTGTTGAGAGGCTGTTAAAGTCAAAGTCAAAAGAAAGCATTCACTTTGTAAGGCATTACAAAAGAAACTTTGCTATTGTAATCTCCTCTGCCGAGACAGTTTGTTTGAAAAATGTTGTATTATTGCTTGCTGGTTTTGCAGGTTTCCTTTGTCTCTTTCTTGTTTGTTCAGTTCTGGCTTTTTCTGAGTTGACATGGAAACGTAAAGCTTTTGCCCATGTTACTAAAATATAGCGCAATGTGCCAAAATATGTATCAGAGAACATATTAATTACATGTTTACAGGGGCCAACTCAGCTTGGCAGCAGGCATGAAGAATTTCTCACAGAAGAGTCTGGAAATTTTCACTAGACTGCCCTGTTACTAAAGGAGGCAGATATAAATGACTAAAGCTAAAGACATGAGATAATGCAAGTCTGCTTTGTGATATATTACTTTTAGGGTTGTTGGGTTTGACACCCTCAGTCCTTTTTCTCTGCTTTAAAGAGACATTGTTTGTACTGGTTTAGCTGATTATTTATGTCCAGAACAACCATTACACACTTTCAAGCAAAAAGATAGACTTTGGCCACTCTTATCTGCTTTTAGTGCTGATTGTAGTTGGACTGCTCACTTAAACATTTGTTTAGTGCTCGAAAGGTGGTTAAGACATGTTCAGCAGTACATCATCTTGTCAAGTACTGCTGTGTCGCTTGGAGGTTCTCTATCAAACAATAAAGAGGTGTATTATTTATGGGAGGAAAGAAATTTTAATCTCAAGAATATGAATTTGATTAGGGCAACACTGGCAAAGAAAACAAGAAGCTTTTAGTGGATTATCCCTTGCTAACACTCCCATCAACATTCACGTAGATGTCTAGTGACTAGACTAGATCACCACTCTGTGTGTGTGTGTGTGTGTGTGTGTGTGTGTGTGTGTGTGTGGAGCTGAAAACTGACTCGACCTGAACGAAGAAGAACCCTGCCAGGTCAAGTCAGTTCTCAGCCCCGGTGGTGTCGGCAAGTTGAGAAGGCAGAGATTCCACTGTCTTTATCGCCCCTTTTCACATTACATACCGTCTGGGCCAGCAGTGCATCCTAGGAAGCCAAGATAAATCATGTCTGCAGCTTAAGGTCTAGGGCTCCTATTTACAGGAGGTTCGATCCCTCTATCATCTCACCGCCAGCTCAGGTTTAGGTGTGTGCCTCCATGTAGGTTTTCATTTCATGTACGATCTTGCTTTCTCTCCTCTTTCTGCACCCTGACACACTTTCTCCCCCTCTTCTTGCTTCCTCCTTTTGTTTTCAGAATCCCCTTTCTTTTGCTCAAAGATAGCCCAGAGGACTTTCAGCACCCCACTGCGACCTAAGAGTGTGTGCGTCCATGTAACCACTCAGTTTTGACACGCTGGTGGATTTATGGACATGTTTCTGCATATCATATCCATGTTTAATGGTTAGGAAAACACCTAAGGCAGATTCAACAGTTTGGTAAAAAGAATGCTCTGCTTGTGGTCGAAAGCATTGCTTCGAGCAAATCTTCTGCATATTGTTTTAATTCGAATTCTAGCACTCAGAATCTGAAAGTAGCAGTAGACTCACAGCATATTTTAGATGTGTAGTCTTGAAAAGCCAGCGCTGAGATTTACCCAGATGTTTGCAGTGTGTCCAGAGCAATGCATAGATTATCATAATGAAAGACTTGCTTGCTGCAGAATTTCTTTCTTAAGTGCTCGTCTAAGTATGTAAGTGTTTCTGGCTTCTCCAGTGTAAGCTTTTAATGTGTGCTGCAGCATGAGTTTGCTTAAGTGCACTGTCTGAACCACGGTGTTGTATATGAAGGTCCCTATTGTTTTTTTTTAAGGCGTGGGAGTGTTGAAGCCGCCGCTGTATTATCATCTGAGATATGGGATATGTGAGAAATGACCACACAGACTTAGATTAACGCTGTGTCTGAAATGGTTCTTTCACTCACTTGTTCAATATTTACTGTATAGACTGTTCTATATAGAGCATTATATGGTGCAGCAGTAACTGCAGACTGCCGTCGGATTGAATTTACTATTTGCTAGACTAAATGCTCTGAAAACACATGATCGTGACCTGCTATTACATAAACAACTTGCACATTATAAATTACCCACCAGCCTGAAACCGCAAAAATGATTTCTTTATAAAAATATTCCATGAACAAGTACCAGTAAATATTGTTAAATATCTATTATTAACATTTATTGGTGATATGATATCCATCCTGACAAGTCCATTTTTAAGCTGAATGAAATCATTGTGTGACTTAGTGTGGAAGTGTAGATTTATGGTGCATTATGGGTAATAATACAGTGCAATATTCAGGGAATATAATTTCTCCATTGAGAGACAACACTGCGAAAAGGCTGCACCCCAACTAGTGCACTATATGTGGAATAGGGAATAAATTTAGACATTGCATAAGTCTCAGAATTGTGACCTGATCGCAGTGTATAAAAAATGACGTTACGGTTCCTATTCCCATATTTCCACCTCATTTTTTTTTCTAGCTGTTCAATGATATTTTGTCACTGATAATGTGTAGGTCAGGAAGATTAGAGGGGCTCCACTGAACTCTGTGTGTGTGTGTGTGTGTGTGTGTGTGTGTGTGTGTGTGTGTGTGTGTGTGTGTGTGTGTGTGTGTGTGTCGGTGCATATACACTTATGTCTGACCCACTGACTTGTGGTGCAGGCAAGATAAGGCCTGATAATAGATTTATAGATATCTGGCAAAAGCTGCTTCAACTTTTTGCCCTTTGAGAGCTTGTCATCTGAGATAAGTCGTCTGCCTTAAAGGTTGTTAGGGACAGATTGACAGATTTAAGGCTTGTTTATCTTGCATGTAGTAGCACCCTGTGGCTCTGTGACTACAAGACCCATAAAACAGCACATTTTATATGCGCCCCCTCCAAAAGTATTGGAACAGCAAGGCCAATTCTTTTGTTTTTTGCTATACATTGAAGACAATTGGGTTTGAGACCAAAGATAATAGATCAGCTTTCAAATTCAGTTTTCATTTCCTGATGTGTTAAACAACTTAGAACATGGCACCTTTGGTGGCACCCCCCCCCCCCCTCCATTTTTAGGTGAGCAAAAGTATAGGAACAGATTTTAAGTACATGAAAGTAAATAACACAATATTTGGTTGCATATCCCTTGCTTGCAATAACTGGGGGGGGGGCTGTGAATACAGTTGTGTAAATAGTTGTATTTGTATTTTGCTGCTTGTTTTTGCTGCTTGCAGGACTGGTCTGTCTCTCAGCACAGATAATAAATGATTTATTATCCCTCAGCAGTATAGTAAGCTCTAATAGGCTTAGGCAGAATACACCACCTAGGGTTTACATCTGTGACCCCATCAGGGCACTTGTGTGTGTGTGTGTGTGTGTGTGTGTGTGTGTGTGTGTGTGTGAGAGAGAGAGAGAGAGAGAGAGAGAGAGAGAGAAATTGGGGTCCACAGTTTACATGTGTGACCTTATCAGGCCATTATGTCTGTGTGTGTGTTTGAATTTGAGGGGCACCCATTTCTGTCCCCAAACTAGCACTAATGACCACCCATTGATGTGTGCCAGAGGCTGGGATTAAGTTTTAATTGCTCTCAGTTTCTGTTTGTTCAGAGTCACTTAAATTCAAAACACTTAACTCACCCCCCCCCCCCCGCCCCTTCCTGTGTGGTCACTAAAACACCTGGAACCATAATTTGGCTGTCATCTGAAAAAAGAACGAACCATGCAGACCCCCAGCTGCAGTATTAACTCTGACAGAATCAAAGCGCTATTTAAAAATGTCATTGCATGTTTCTCTTTTTTCTTTCTAGCTGGCTTTATATTCAAATGTTTCTCAATTTCCAAAAAGTCAGCAAAAGAAAGTGTGAACAAATCTGTGTTTCAGTTATCTCTGGCCATGATTAGGGAGAAAAAATACTGTAATACACAAGGTCCATGCCTGTTTTTGCCTGTGTATGAAAGAAAATGTGCCAAAACAGCAGCATAATAGATATATTTAACATTTGATGTTCACTCATTCATTCCTCTTCCGTAATCTAATTATCCTGGTAAGGGTCACAGTGATATTTGATGTTGCTTCTGTTAATTTAATCAAGCTAAAAAAAAGTTTGTTTCTGTGTCAGGCCAAACAGTGCATGAGAGTCCGTTGTAGCTCTTTAAATTCATTTAGTTTCAGCACTGCGAGTTATGTCCTCATGTAGTCAAAAAAACCCGTTTCCATTTCACTTTGTCACATCGCTTCTTGATGGACAGACCAAAATTTCCACCTCAGCAATATTTAGATGATTTGTATTCATTTCAGGTTTGAAGTATTTTATTCACTCTGGTCTCTGGAACACATTGGACAGGCAGTTGACAGCACCAATATCTGGGTCCTTCAAACCTTTGACTCTCCAATTATCCTAATTCACTATGTATTAAAATGCCATGGGGCAAAATTTACTCCTTTGTTTTAGAT
This sequence comes from Cranoglanis bouderius, assembly GCA_023630585.1. Lineage (NCBI taxonomy): Eukaryota > Metazoa > Chordata > Actinopteri > Siluriformes > Cranoglanididae > Cranoglanis > Cranoglanis bouderius. The sequence goes on from CM042537.1 coordinate 13,525,454, forward strand.
GCTTGGCCTTTGAGACTGAATTGCATGTCTGAAAGCGGTGTTTGGCAGTTCTATCTTCAAACTAATAGCGCTGTTTTGTTATGTTCCCACCACGCTCACTTAATTGGGCTGTTGTAATGGTGATATTTATGGAAATCTATTTGCCCCAAAGCGTTGTGTTCACTCTTGCTTTGATGGAACAAGGTGGAGAGGAAGAAATAAGAAAATGCGTGTAAAGATGGTTGATATTTTGAAGGCATGAATGGTGAGAAAATTGTCTTCCTGTAATAAGAGAGAGAAACAGTGAGAGACACAGTGAATAATAGAGGTTGTTTGCGGGTAGGGAAGGAAAACTAACAATACCAATAGAGAATATGAGACACCACTAGCTGAAAATATTACACACACACACACACACACACACACACACACACACACACACACACACACACACACACACACACACACACACACACACTTTGAACCAGTGTCCTAATCTCTGTATTGCTGTTAGGAACATTTGAATGGTCCCTGGTCTGTGAGAGTCTGACTATCCTATGCTAAAGACATATCACAATATAAATAAGGACAACAAAACAGGTACTATCTATCCACAGCTTGGTTAGCTCTCTTTTCACCTGAATCTTTTGAGAAAAGGTGTTAAAGAAATAGAGGGATTGTGTGTGCGTGTGCGTGTGTGTGTGTGTGTGTGTGTGTGTGTGTGCACACGTGTGTGTGTGTGTTTGCAACCGCCTTTGTGTATCTGCCTACCTGCCTGCCTCTCCATGTCTCTGTCTGTCTCTTTGTCTCGGGTAAAGTCTGGACAGCGTGAATGAGATCCCATTATATCAAAATCTTTTCCTACACTGTCTTGAATCATTTTCCTTTTGAACTGAACATATTTGCCCCCGAGTGACACCGTGATTGCCCATCATTAGGCTCCACTTACAGGCCCAGTCGGGTTCTTGCTTTGTAGCTGCAACCACAGAAATGTGACAGAGCGATATTAATAACCCTGGGAGTTGGGAGGCATCTCTGCACATTTTTCTGGGGTCGCCCCATGGGCTGCACTCTAATGGAGCTCTTGGCAGCATAATAAACTTAGCCTGCTGACCCTTCCAGACTCTTGCTCTGCAAGCTCTCTGCAAGAATCCCCACAGCTCTTTCAGATGTACACGGGTGCAAGTGGCTTTAAGTTCTTTGTTTCTGTGTTATTCAGTCAGAAGTTAATTCTTTATAAAGCACGTTCTTTTTCATCTTTGTAATTGAATTTGGAGAAAATTGGAATATTGGTAGAGAAATATCACACTCTGTGCCATTATTTGGCATGGGTGGAATGGTATCATGTATTTCTTGGTCATTTCTTGTGGATTTTAGTACATAGACCTCTATCTGTGATATGTAAGCCTGCAACAAACATTTGTGAGTTTCAAGGTGGTGCTGCATCCTGGGATCCTGTGCTGCTTTACTGGATCTGTGCTGTCACAGTGTGCTCTGTGCTCTGTGGAGGAAGAGTGAAGGTGACAGGCACAGCTAAATATAGAGACCGTACTGTCTCACACCCCCTCTCTTTCTGTCTCTCTCTCCTTTTCTTCCTCGATCTGTCAATCTCTGCCTTGTTGGTTTCTTCTCCCTGCTCAACTTCATTTTTGTCATCTTGATCATTTTATCTTATCTTGATCATCTTATTTTTATCTTTCCACCCCCTAATGTCCATCTATTATCCCTGTCCTGTGTGACACGTCTCTGAATGCTATGAATTCGGACATTAATTTTTTGGGTAAGGACAAAGCTTCCAAGTATGTGTTTTGTGGACCACTTAAAAAAGAAACCGTGAAAGAAACTGTGGTGTATGAGAAGCTTGCAGACATCAATCGTTTCAAACATGGCCCGATTAATGCTGGAGGCTGGATGTTTCATCCATAGGTATAAGAACTTCTTCACTGTTGCACTTTTGGTCCTCGTGGGGAAAAAATGAGGTTGGCGTCAAGCGAAATGTCAGTGACACTGACCCAATGCACTGTGTTCGGACAGTGTGGAGTTTGTGCTGATGAACTTAACTGTGGCAGGTGGTTTATAACAACACTAAAAACTTGTCTTTCATCTGCAGATACAGAGATGTTTTTCACCAATAGTTTTTAATCAGTTCTCTTTGTCTCTTATACATGAAGTCAAAGCATGCCAAGATTGAACATGTTTCAGATTAGGATGTGGCAATCTGTTGGAAATATTGTATGTCAGGGTATTTGGACATGCCAGTTTTGCAGTACTGCGCAAGAAGAAATATATTTCTGCTGCCAAGCTTAATGCAATCTTCCCATGAACTAAATAAAATGAGTGCTGACAGCCTGGGTTTTGAAATATGCTGACTCGGAACTACTTCTTATATATCAATTGTATACCTATAAAACGTACATTTTTAGAAACTAAAGGCTCTATCTAGTACCATAAAGGGTTATTGTCTTTGACAGTTTCCCTGTTAAACAGCTAGAACCATTAGCCACCGAAAAACTGTTTTTTTTCTAAGGGTGTACCTAACATTAAAATTATAAATTAAAAAAAATTTACATAAAAAAAGTTTTCAGAAATGTTAGACTGCAGTGTAAATAAGCTTACTTTGCACAGGTTTGCATGCATATGAAGTAAACTAGCAGTTTAAACTTTGTGCTGATCCTAGTAGGGCTGGACGATATATCGATATAATATAGATATCATGATAAATGATTATGCAATACACTTTTCTGGGATATTGTTGGTATGGTGATTTATTTTATTTTATTATTATTATTATTATTATTATTATTTTTACATTTTTAATAATTACAAATTAAATGGTACTGAATGGATGCTGTTCATTTGATGTAATTTTCTTTTTGTCTTTGTAGGCATTAAAGCATTAAGGCAAAAAAAACCATTTCTGTATTGTCAAACTCAGTTTAATGTTTTTTTTTTATTTTTTTTTATTTTACTACTGTTTTGCAGACAGTGTGTTAGCTAAATTATATATCATGATACGCATTGTGTATCATAGATATATGATATTTTCGTCATATTGCCCAGCCCTAGATCCTAGTTGGTTTTGTCAGAAAATCCTGTCAAGCTATGTCTCAAATTGCACAGTATGCACTGTATTTTTATACCATACTCTATATACTTAACTATCTAGTACATGGCTTTTTGTAGAGTATTAACATCTCAGATTGAACACTACCATAAAGCAAGAGGAAATGAAAAATTACCACACAGCATCACAGCAAGTCACGGCATAGGAACAACAACCAATTTTTAAATCCATTCATTCAAATGTTCACCCTAAACGCTTTGACACCTACATTTTACCTTTGGTTTCTCCTTCAGTGTTCATGTGGCTTTTATTTTTTTTTAATGTTATCACCATTTTGACCATTTAAACAATGGTAAATTGAAAGAAAAAAAGGGGGGAAAAGAGAAAGAAAACTCTGTCCATAAGCTTTCTATGCAAAAATCCTCTACTCTACAGTAATACTCCCCCTAAATCCCAACCTTAATAAAATGTTGACTCATTTCATGCAGGTAGAATTTTTTGGACACACAGAATATATTATTTCATTTTCTTTTCTTTTTTTTGCATTGGAAATCCATAAGTTATCGTAGTTGCTTGTTTTCCCACATTCTTTGCATCTGCAGTGGATTTTCAACAGTCTTGCATAGGTTATCTTCAACAGACAGATGTTTTCTGTCATTTTGTATAGCTGTGTGATTAATGCAGGAAGATATGAAAAAAATGGCAACAGTCAGAATTCTAAGTTGAGATAAAAAACAGCACATGTAAATGAAAAAAACAAACAAACAAAAAAACTCCATGTATGTGTGGATGTGTGTATCTGTCTGTGTGAGTGTGCTGAATGATGGCTCTTTCACGATGACGGCATTTTGCATCCAGATGGTATCATGTCAGACAAAATTAAAAATGGATCCATGTGCATGTGTTCTACTACTTTCCTCTACTTTTGCTAGGCATTTAAATGACTTGAGCTCTTCATGTTTCTCATCCAATTGCTGGTCAGATTAGGGAAATATTTCCCACAGTTGAGGATCATATGTTTTTTTTTTCCCACATCTTAGCTTTTTTTAATACCAGTCAGATAAAGTTTCCCAGACGGCCATTCTGCTTTTACTCAGCATTTCATTCTAGGCTCCCCTGAATTTTTATGTCAACAATTGTGAAATTGTCTTGACTTTCCCCATTGTAGCCTTTTCTTTTTGGTATAAAAATAGGAGAGCTGTGGGGTCCAGCACATTGCAATTCAATCAAACTCACCCACATTCAACAGCAAGGTTTATTTGTAAGCCAGGTTCACAAAAGGCATTGGCACAAAGCAGATGCATAGGGAGCCCAGGCCTAAACCACTGTGCCTAAGCTATCAAGGACCTTTGTGTGGAACCTTTTGTGTGGAACTAAAATAAAGAACCAGTGAACCAGAGTAGAATATGATGGTGCTGATTGAAAATTCAGTCCAATAAAAAAAAAAAAAGTGTGTGTCTGTGTGTGTGTGTGTGTGTGTGTGTGTGTGAGACTGTTGATATATGTAAGTGGCAAACATTTCGCATGTGTGTCTATGTCCTTGATCGTTCTATTCATAATACATTTCCAAGTGTGTCTTATAAACACAAATAGTGTATATCTTGATGTCTGTCACTACTTTTTAACACATTGTAACAGTTGGTGAATATTTACATTTCCATACAGTAGTACGTGTGCATCAATCAAAATTGTTAGCAGCAGGAAGACAACTATACGCATTACTGCAAACATCAAGCAAATTATACACATAATCTGTCATCATGGGGGCCTCCTGACGTGTTGCATGGTTGTAGGAGTCGTAGCGTTGAGGTCAGAAGACTGCGCTTGACCTTGGTCCTGAGACTGGGGGGTGGTGGGGTCAAGGGCGCCTCTCTGTGTATGTTGTTTTTGGCTGCCACCATTTATTACCATCTGTCAGTCAACACTGGATGCTGTTACCGTAGCAGTGCGGCGGCTCAGTCAATGATCCGTGCCACTAGACCGAAAACATTATTACATGCAACAGAAAGAGGGGGTGTTGACCAATCCCGGAGCTGAAGGAAGATAACTAAGTGCTAGCTAACAGCAGGGGGTAAAGGATGGTAAAAGGGAAAAAAATTATTTCCGTCCCACTATGTGGAATTAATTTGACAGAGAGGGAAGTGGTAGGCAAGATAATGAAGAGAAAAATTATACAACAGGGAGACAGAAATGAGCACACACTAATGGAGTGTAGGTTATCATTACAGTGGTGAGGTGCAAAGTGTTAAGACTATTGGAGGCAATAACTGGAGCTCTTGGAAATACACAATAATCAGCAATCACTGAGTGACGGATGAGACAGACTCTTCTAATCAGAGCTCTGATACTAAAGAAGGGAGGAGTGATTCACAGGGAGGAGAGAGAGTGAGATAGCTCAGCAAGCTGTTTGACTGTGAACATTAATGAGCATACATGTAGTGTAGAATTTAAAAGTGGAAATAATACAGAATAGTCAAAAAAAGAGGAAAGAAATAACTGGGGGAAAAAATATTACATGAACTAGAACAGTATAGTGGCAAATTTGAGCGTTTATTTTAATAAAGACATTTTGGACACGAAAGTGCATGTGAGACAGTACCTTTGTTCCACTGTCTATATGTGTACCTAAGTTTTTATGCACATGTGTAAGTACATCACCTCTGATGGAGTGTGTGCTGGCATAAACATGAAGAGAAGTCTGTGTAGGTTTGTATGTGCATGTGTCTACTATATATGTATTTCTATGCATCTCCCAGGTAATATCCTTGATGCTGTCCAGATGGTGCACTTCAATTCAGCAGCTGCGCATCTGCGTGAGGAGAAATGTGAGCTAGCGTGGAGCGCCACATGTGGGCTGGAGCTCAGGCAGCCTGTCTATGGGAAAACGGGGCCTGCGGTTAGGCCAGATTGAGCTCCAGTCTCTAGGGACGCTCTCAACTAAGTGTGAATGCCGTGTTTATTCTTTGTGAGCCACGTGGGAGTGTGTGTACGAGTGTGTGAGTGGCGAGGATAAAATCATGGGTGTCCTCTAGAATGGCTAGGGACTATATTGGCTTTCTCTTGTTCTGTGTAAAGATGATGTCACCATCATTTGTGGAAGTGTGCTTGGATATTTGCAAGGTGGTCTTCTCTGGCACATATTCAGAGTCACTCGTTGTTCTACTGTAGCTCTTCTTTCTCCCTCCCAGTCTCCCACACTTGTCACTGCCTCTCCATCTCTGCCTGCAGAGTGTGTCTGGCAATTTCATCTCCTTTCCATAATAAAGTCCAAACATTACAACTGATAATGACATCCTTCTGATGGTCTTTATGAACTTTACATAAACCGAATAAAAGCACTGCAGCATGCTTCTACACTTCTGAGGTCAGGTTTCCATGCACACACACACACACACATACACAGAGAGAGAGAGAGAGAGAGATGTCAGGATTATGTTTTGTTTCTGTGCAGCAGGCCCGGCTATAGTTACTCAGGAAATTCACTTTTCATGAAAAAAACACTGTCACTCAAAATTTCATGCTTGATTATATGAGGAACCGCAGTCTTAGGTTTTAAGAAATCCTGAACAGCCAGCTATCAAAACCAAAACACTGTGAGGTAATGATTAGTTAGACAGTGAACAATATAAAGGTCTATAAATGTGCTGATGACATTCTAAAAAGTGTGAGATTAGTGTATGTTGCTTTTATGCTAAAGTAATTTAAGGTTGAAGAAAACAGCAGAGACAGCTACTATTCTGAAAAGTGTATTAAAAACAAGTCTGTTGGAACAAAGGAGTCGTTTAGAGGACGTCTGGAAGGTTGTTCTATAGAGACGGAAAGTAACGAGGAGTTTAAAGGTGAAATCCATTCTTCTTCCAGACATTTTTAGGTTGTTAGCATGAAGGCAGGGTGAAGGTATAATGATGGGATTTTGAGAGCAGCACTCTTCACTTTGAATCATGAGTCCGTGTCATATTAGTCCTTGTGGGAAATTGAACTTCAAGAGAGATAATATAATGGATAGATACTGTTTAGAAAGGCACAGAGAGTAACAGATGCCTTTCCAGAAGCAATGAAAGAGCGAAAGGGATAAGAATGAGACAGGGATGAGAAGAGAATAATAATAATAACAACACAGTAATTGAAAGTGGTCAGACAATATAAATAGAGTCTAAAGTGAGAATTTGGCAAATGATCTTAATTTTAAAAAAATGTAATGAATAGTGGTGGAGAGAAAGGAAGGGAGAGAGAATAAGGGCCCATTTTGGTTTGACATTTGTGTGTGTGTGTATGATTGATGATGCAAAATACAATGGAGTCTGTTACAATTGACCTTTTATTATGTAGGCCTATAATATAGATATATACTATATGTGTGTGTGTGTGTGTGTGTGTGTGTGTATACATACATTTCAAATACCTGAAATAACATTTGTTTAAATAAGCAAAGTGGTACGGTTTTATTTGCTCAGGAATAATGGATACAGTGTGGAGGTTTCTAAGAAGGGGTGTATACCAGTATGACTGTGTATCGTGTTTAGGACCTCCCTAGAAATATGCTATAAGAAAGTTATACTAATTTATAAAGTACTTCATATATACATATAAAGTAAAATACAGAAAAAACCCCCAGAATTATTACATCTACATGGATTTTAATAGATTATCATATGCCTACCGTCCCACTGTTTATATGCATCCACAAAAATGTGTGAAAATCTTTCGTCATGCAGATGCTTGCACTATCCTCATTTATAACTACAGAGAACTAAACATGACTGATGTCTGGTATGTCTGATAATTTTTGTTCTTATTTATGTTATTAAAATCATGTTGTAGTAATTACTTTAATTATTTCCCCCATTAAAAAGTGCTGTATTGCCATAATGCCATTTACTCCCTCCTTCAATTCTGGCTTTATCTTTTGGCAAATTTGTTTCACTTGGCACACGAATTCAGTTAGTATTCTGATCAAGTGGAAATCCTATTATACAATTTCATGGTTGCTTTGTAGATAATTCTCTTCAACATGGCTGAATCAGTAGGTCTATTAAAACAACTCATTGGGCCATTTGCTATAGACTAGGCACAGCAATAAATCATAGTTAATGAAGCCATTGAGTAAAAAGAGAAACTGTTTCTGAATGTGCTTTGTTAATGATCTGAATTTTTACAAAGTACTTTTTGCTTGCTGTTCTTGAATACTCACCCCATTATGCTGAACCCACAAAGTAATCACCTAATTGACTGCAGCTAATTTCATTTGATTTTACTTAATTTAGCTGATGGACTTTAGTTGAGTTTATTTGGTTCAGTCAGATATATCACATCATTACGTGTATTACACATGTACAGGATTCATGGCATGATAAAACACAGTGAATTCAGAATAGGTTACACTGGGGCAAAAATTATAATATTCGTCTTATAATAGTCGTATAATGTGCTTTTTGCTCCATTTAAGTTATATGATTTTTTTAATGTTTTTAAATTAATTTGGAAAGAGTACGTGGTAACCTCTATTATGATTAGATACCTGCAAACTACAGTAGCTCCAAAGTTCAATTACAACTACGAATTGAAAAATTACAACTACAGTGTACTTTATATTCCATTTCTGATTCTTATTAGGATTTTTTATCAAAGCCTTCTGCATTTATAGTCTCTTGGCTAAAGCATTAATGTGTAATTATATGTAGTCTATTTATAGTGGCAAACGCTCTGATGTATCCCTAGAAAAAGAAATCAAGAAAATGTCCTTTCAATTTTTGCAAAAAATTGTGGGTTAAAAGCCACAGGTCTTGCATGCCCTCTTGACAATCACTGCCTTTGTCAAGCTTAAATTAAACATCTGTCTCAGGTGATCCTATCATACATGGACAGCCAAGACAAATAGCTGTTCATGCTTCTCAAATTTGTCTTCATTGGCCACTTATGATCGTATTTCCTCAGTAGCAAGGTTGGCAAATCTGCCAGAAACAACCAAATGTCACCAAAAACAAACCCCAAAAATGCTAGCCATATCAAATGAAAACTCGAAGTGTAATTGTTTAGCCATCAGATGTCAATTCCTAAATAAAATGTGCACACAACAGCTTTAATATAGAAATTCATTATCCAAAAGATTCATCTGACAGCTGAATATATGCTGCCCAATTCAACATCTTCCCCTTCAGCCATACACACTAAAGTTCAACATCAAGACCATCATTGCAAAATGATCTAAAAGTATTAGCATATAGAATTCCTTAATGAAGCAGTGCTTCAATGGGCTTTTGGTTCAAGGTGCAAAAATTGGCATGGCATCACTGAGGACTAGGCTTCAGGATGCATTTCTGTTCAAACTACAAATGTAATGTGGCCACATGTTTCCAGACCACCTCTGCATTTGGTCTGCATGATCGGATCACAAAATATATCTGACTCCATTCAGATCTGTATTTAGCACTGTTCACTTATGATCCGATTACCTGAGATGAATGTTAATACGAAGTGTGAACAGGGCCAATGAGGCAATGTGAAAGAGCCCTCGCACACTGTCTATAATGGGTTCTGTTACCTTGTTAGTCACCATGAGTTGCCAGGGGGCAGTAATCTTTTGGCCTTTCTGTCAGATTTGAGCACTGGGTTTTGTAGAAGTAAACACAGAAGTCTAGCCAACCACTTAATCATGGAATGCTGAATAATTAATTATTACTGGAGGGATTTTTTTTTCATTCTTGTAAATTAACAAAGATTTGTTGGATGGAATGAGTTTTGCAAATGTGTTAGATTTCAATGTTCTGGTTTGAGTTGGTTACTGTACAACATAATCCAATGTGCTGCTTAATGATGCTTTTACATCTGAGAATTGAGTTGCTTTTCTAGAAGATCAGTTTTCTCAGCACATGCAGTGCCAGCCTGCTTGCATCGTCCATATGGGACACCCATTTGTTTTGGAACATGGACGTATGGGACTGTATAATTGCTGGCCTCTCTGAAAGTCCATGACAAATTCTTTAGGGAACTGGAACCTCATTCATCAGCTGTGAGTTCAGTGCTTGTTCTCAATCTTTGTTTTATCTTTATGGCATTGTAAGGGTGCTGTAGACTACTTTCAGATTTCAGGGGTGTTTTTTTTTATTATTATTATTATTATTATTATTTCAGAGCCTGTGTGATTATGCATGCCATTCTGGCTATCATCTGTCGACCCTTTCCTCATTAAGCAACGCATCAGCAAACATCCCAACCTAAATGCATACAACCCAAATATTACAAAGGCTTGTGCAATATAACCATTTAATCATCTCTACATGATATTACATTGCCATAATATGTAGTGACATTTACTCCAATTATATTATATTGCCAGACCTGCCAACCTGTGCAAGAGCTTTGCAATTTAACATCAGAATATGCTAGTATTAGACATATGAACCTGGAATGCGCAGGTGTTTTGAACTCCCCCCATCTCAGATGCTGTCAGGGCTCTCGGGACTCTCGGGACCTTGGTTTCTGTCAAGGTAAATGTTTTAAGTATTGTGATGTGTAATGTAATGTGAAATAAAATCTATCAATGTGTGTTCAGCTTAGCTTATAATTATAGAGGTAACATCAGTTGATTATATTTATTAGGGATGCCACTGGCCTATAGAGAAAAAGGTTTTTGACATAAAAAAGATTAAATATGCCTACAATAAAGTGCCACATCTAATACTTTATAGATAATGCTAAAGGTGATGAAAATTAGAAAGCTTTTAAATATCTTGTTTTTTTTTTCTTTTCTTTTTCTTCTTATCATGATTGGAATTACTGCAAACAGTTCTAACTGCACAGCTGTTAATATGACTACACGCTCTTCTACTCTCTTTAAACTTAAAATTGTGGAAATGCTAATTTCCCTGTCTATCATTTATTGTGTGTGTGTGTGTGTGTGTGTGTGTGTGTGTGTGTGTGTGTGTGTGTGTGTGTGTGTGTGTGTGTGTGTGTTTTAAAGGTAAATGACCCCCCCCCCCCCCAAAAAAAAAAAAAAAAAAAATTGTGCATGAGGACTGTCCTTGACTATGGAATATTTTGGTTGACCATAAGGCTATTGAATAAAGCTATAGTAAAATACTTAAATACTTACATAAAGAAATAAATATATGTAGTTATTTGATTAAGAGAATTTACAGTTTTACATTTATGGCATTTGGCAAACACCTTTATTCAGAGCAACTTACAATTATTATTTTTATATATACAAGTGAGTGTTAAGAGCCTTGCTCAAGGGCCCAGCAGTGGCAGCTTGGTAGTGCTGGGATTTGAACTCATGACCTTCCAATTAGAAGTTCAACATCCTAACCACTGAGCTGATATGTAGGCTTGTCCCAAGGTGGTTGTCTTCGGAAGAGTAGGACCTGTTACTGATTTTTGTATAATTGCCAATTTCTGAGACATTTATATAGAAGGTGTCCCAAAAGTCCCCATACGTAGGGGACTATGTTTGCCAGCACCACGGCGGTTATGCCTTCGTCAGTGGATGTTCGTGGACGGACACTTCTCGGTTGGTCTGCAACACTTCCAGTCTTTTTGAATTTGTTAATAAATGAATTTGTTAATAGACAGCTTCCGGATCCAACCATGAGAATGATTTCAATACTTTCTTCTTTTGTCAAAGGCATTACGGAGTATCTGAAAAAATATGTATATAATATAAGTATGAACAATTCTGGAAGACATTAAAAAAAAAAAAGTGTTAATTTCCCCTATGTACAATATGGAGACTTTTGGGACACCCTGTATTTCCATATTTTTTCCCAACCATAGTCAGATTAATCTGGTAACACATTTATAGCATTAGTGATTTCAGAATAAATTCAGGTGAGATTTTTTTTTTGTTTTTTTTTTTTTTTTACTATGATACTGAACCGCTTGTCGTTAATGTGCATCTTGAATCACACCTCCCATGAAGAAGAATGCTCTTCTCTCTTGTGTCCCTCTCCCTAGGGTGTGTGTGCGTGTGTGCATGTGTGTGTGTGTGTGTGTGAGTGAGAGACAACAAGAGAGAGGGAGTGAAAAAGACAGATGCGTTCCTGATGCATTGTGGTGCTCTGCATGCCGTGTTATTGAGAGTTTTCACTCTCTGCTTTTGAATAATGCATGACTGGACAGCTAAAACCCCAACTGCTCATCCATTTTTATTCTGCCATAAGTATAATTTTATACAATAGCCACAAACAGAAATCCCAGTTTTTAACCTCAACCTTAAACCTACCATATAGTTTACTTATGTGAACAGTGTGGGAATTTTTGGCATATCGTTTTAGTTAAGTTTAACCATAACCATAGGAATGCAAGCAGGTATGACTTGGTCAAATCTTAATTCTCATATGCTCAAGTTCAATAGAAAGATTACCACCAAACAGCAAAGAGACCATAAGCACCCTTAAGACTAGGCCAAGTCAGGGAGCATAAAGGCCACTCTGTGAGCGAGTGGACCCTCACCTGCTACTTGAAAGCTCACATGCACCCAGCTGCCATTGTAAAGTGCATGTCTTTGGCCTGTCAGATGACATTAGGCTTGACTGCCGGGCTGTGCTGCACTCTGACGAGCAGGCGGTGATCCTTCCTTTGTTTCCAGTTGACAAGGGTCAAGTAGGGTGTACGTTGAGCATTCAGGAGGGGTTTGGACAGCACCTCCACAAACCAAGGAGGGCCATCTGAGCTGAATTTTGTTGCTAGTGGTTTGTGGGCTGTGATAAAACTCTTGACCCTTGGACCTTGCTCTTGCTAACCAATTTAACCACTGGTGGCTGAGTGAGATGGTTGTGCATAGCACCTTGAGTTAAGATCAGAAGGTGTACAGTATACCAAAAACTTTTGCTTTTCTCTTGTTCACAGAGTTGACATGAACTGAGATTAGGGCTCCAATGATAGTCAACATAATTGATTATTGTGCTTATGGAAAATTGGTTACGTTCTTTTTTTTTTTTAGATTCGATGCATTGTTTACCAGAAACATACTGTAATATAAAAGTACATAGGCCTCTTTTTCTGGATAGAATGTAAATACTACTGAAGCCATTGTTGGCATCTTCTTTTGCAGCTCATAGTGCTGTGCACAAAATTGTTTTCAGGCATCCAGTTATCATTAAACACTATTAAGACTGGTTTTTTTTTTACTTGCAAGTTCTTGCTTAGATGATAAGCAGCCAGGTGTCATCATTCATAAAAAATTTGCATTGATGTAAGTTTTGGCATTGTCAAGCAATAACTGCTTGCTATCAGTGGACATAATGCTGGCCAAAAAAATCCATTCAAAATCCATTAATCTTTTCTCTGGTCTGAACAGAGTAAAAGATAAATGGATATGTCTAAAAACATGCATAGAATAGTTTGTGTCTGCAGTACTGGTGAATTGAAACAACATAGAAAAAAGACACAAAAAAGAATGTTGAAAAAAATAGCTATTTGTTTGTTTGTTTAATTATTTATTTATTTATTTTTAGGGCTAGTGCAATGGGGTTTCAAGCTATGAACTCTAAATAAAATCCCAAGTCTGATATTAGGCTCAAACATTTTCCCAAGTATTTTCATTTTGCCTCTGTCTGCTGTCTTGCTTAATCATGTCATCTTGCCTTATATAATATGCCCTTTTAGCAAATTCCTCCTCACTCTCTCCTCTCTAAAACTAATGGCTGCTAAAGTCAACCAGCATGAAATTTCTCTGATGTTGTAAAATAGAATTTAAACTTTTCTGAGCCAAACCAATCTGTGTAGATTTTTACAAATAAATTAATAGCCTCAAAATGTTTCAATCGTTACACCCGTAACCATCAAATATATTTAGGGTGTTTAGAACTGGTATTTCAGGTTTTTGAAGACACATTTGAAAGACACGATGGCAAATTTCCGCACCAACAACAACAGAATTTGAGTGGCACTTTCTAGGGCAGCGTAGGTTTGTTTTTGTTGATTTGTAGCTAAATCTGGCATATTTCAATGTGGAACATGCAAAGCAAAATCTTATCCCCACCACCTTCATACTACTTCACCTCACACTCATGTCTGCTATCTTCCACTTTTCCAGAGAAAAAAGAGCAAGATGATGGAAGAGATGAGAGTGAGTTACAAAAGAAAGAACTTGGTGTTACCTGTAATCTCTGTTCTGGTATGCAGAGCTGGGTGGAGAGAAAGAGAGATCTCAGCCAAGAATGATAACGCTTAAGAATTCCTTTCAGTAACAACCATACTGGTATGACATAGGGGAGGAAACAAGGGAAAATGAGCCTGATTACAAGAATTACAAGCAGGTCAGAGATGTTAATTATCTCCCAGACTGCTCACTAAAAGATTTGCTCACTGCATGCCAGTGAATGATAATACAAGGTATAATCTGAAATAGGAAGCCCTCCCTGTTGACATCCCCATTCAAAATGTACTGTTGCAGTGTTTATATAAGGTCGGCAGGAAATTAAATGCTAGGATGAAAAAAAGCCTTCTGGCCATCAAATCAGTCGTCGCTGAGGTGGTACATCTTTTGTACCCTGAGATAAGGGTAGAAGTATTATACCATTAAAACTAATTTAAAGCTACAGTGCTTAGGATTTGTTGTTAAAATGTAAAGGAATAATCAAACAATGATCAGGGAATAAAATAGACTTTATAATATAATATAATGTTTCTAAGCATTTCTGCATTAACCTGACAATGAGTGAGAGACTGAATGTGTATGATACTATAATAGAAAAAGGGATTTGTGTTTTTCTTCCTGAACAGTTAAAGCATTTATTTGTTCCCTGATTTGATGGAAAGCTAGTGAATGATCAATGATAGTCAACCAATTTATCCTTGTGGAGTTTGTATTGTTTTTAGTTGTTGAGCTAGAGAACTAATGAGAGGTGTTGGTGAGTCTCTCCATATTTTGTATTTCAATTGGGCGAGAGTGAGTGATCTGAACCCCCTGCTTGCCTGACCTGTGTCTTAGCTAGCGTGCTAACACTGTCCGGTTCATGCCAAACTTTTTTGAAAGGCCAGAGAACAAAACAAACAGAGAACACAAAAACATTGCTTTTACAAAAACATTGAAGAGGCACTATAATTTTGGGGTCAGCCATGATACGGCACCCCTGGAGCAGGGAGAGGGTAAAGGGCCTTGCTCAAGGGTCTAACAGTGGCAGCTTGGTGGTGCTTGGGCTTGAACCCAACCTTCTGATCAGTAACCCAGAGCCTTAAATGTTGAGCCACCACTGACATTAGGCAGCAAGTTCATTCTGTAGATCACATATGTGATTAGGAAGTAACAATAAGAGCTAACCAGCTGCTGGTAGCTAAAAAATACAAGCTTTTGTCGAAAGGTTTTGCTCTTTTATCTGGTACTCAGTAACTGTGATGGTCACATTGATGTGCACAATAAAATTATTTTATTCTCGTAACACTCTGTAATAGTGAGCAATTGCAATTTTCAAAAAATCGATTAAAAAAACCCGACAGTGTCCACCATAGAGGGTAAAATTCCCAAATCTTACATCCTGTAGTTTTACAATGCATCATTGGACTTTAGAATAGAAGCCTGTATTTGTCACATAAACATAACAGTGAAATTATTTCTTCACATATCCCAGGCTGGTGTCAGAGCACAGGTTCAACCATGATACAGCACCCCTAGAACAGATAGGATTAAGGGCCTTGCTCAAGGGCCCTACAGTGGTAGCATGGCAGTGCTGGGGCTTGAACCCTCAACATCCTGAGTAGTAACCTCAAGCCTTTAGCCAATGAGCCACCACTACTCACTTTCTGCCTGTGAGAGCACATTTCCATTTCTTGTACATTGCTGCATGAAAATGGTATCTTAGATGCTGTGGGTGAGATGACAAGAGATGGAGAGATGCAAAAGAGCCACGGAAAATTCCCGACTAGTCACGTCAAAAACATCTGGGGTTAAACACCAGATCAACCATATCAAACTTCTGTTTATACCTTTGCTGATTTATTGCAGTGTTTTGGTTTTATGCAGGTAGGTTTTACGTGGTAAGAGGTTGTTATCTGTAAGTGTTATGTGGATTTATGTCAGCTCCTCAACATACAAATCATACCTGCTTTAGTTCAACCATTTAATATGCCCACGCTCATGCAGCTGCCTTTTTTTTTTTTTGCAGTTCTGCTTTTTTAGGTTGTGATGCTTTGTACTGAAATTTTAGCCTTCTGTCTCTTTTGAAAGGAAGCCTTTTTTGCTAATTACACACACATACACACATGTAGACACGTGTGCACACATACACACACACACACAGTATTCTTTAACCATTGGTGAAGCTAGCACCACCCATCCATCTGTTCGCCACACTTGATTTATTTGACACCTTAAACGTTATGAAGAGAGAAATTAAGATGTTGTTCTTGGCCACATTAAAGATGAAACGTTGAAGTCTTAAGGCAGGAGCTGTAACTCTTGGAGCTGGATAAAAATGGTACCATATGAAGCCCTAATGGAAAATAAATACACGTCACTCCAGCTTATTATTGGACCTGATCTTGTGATAACACAACTTGACAACTTCAATAAGCTTCTTTACGGTGCTGCAGAGCACTTTGGGTCGTCATGCCAAATGGAGTTATAGCTAATTAGTGCCATATTTATCTGCTCTTGGGGCTGTTGTTTGAACTCGAAGCTATTATTAAGGATCAGAGAGGTCAGAGTAATGTGTGATCACGGATTTGCTTAAGACAGTGTGGCTATGTGTGTGTCTGTGTGTATGAACCACACACTCCCTGAAGTCATGATCCAAAGCAAACAGTGGCTTTCTCTGTCTCCCTGAGGACGGACAGATGTCAGGGCACCTGTTCACACACTTCTCTCTCTTTTCTTTGCTTTTTTGCTTATTCTCTTTCATCACACTACCATTATTTAATGCATTATTGTTCTCTGCTTTTAATCCCCTGTCTGCTTTGTTGGGTTGTTTGTTTAGCAGGGATAAACCAGGTTTTGACATTTTGTTTTTCATATTATATGAAATGAAGTATTTGTTCTGTACTATTTGTTTTTCTGTTGTAATTTCTTGAAAAGTTTACACTATTCTCTATTTGTATGAGGCATTAATGAAGATATAATTAAGTCAATATCAAGTGTTAGTTGGTATCAGACATTGTACATATATTTGTATAGTATATTTACAAGTGTTACCATTTGAAATACACTACATCACCACAACGTTAGGAAATGAAGCAAAATCAAGCGAAAATTAAGGCTGCAAGCATGCAAACTTAATATTCAGAATGCTTTTTCATTTGAAAGGAAAATAGTTCTTGCTTAGTTTATATACTGCGAGTTTCATTGATAATCAGCAACCTAATGTGATTTTCATTCTTTTTTTAATAAATGATGAAATAAAACATTTATTGGTAAAGTCTCTATAAAATCCAAGCTGTAAATGTCTGTTTAACTATTCTGTTTGCTTCGCTCCGAGTTCTCCTCTGTGCACTTTGACGGACAGGAGGAGGGAGGGAGAAAAGTAATTTTATCTGACTTGTTCGATTAAATTTCTCCACTTTAATCAGGCCCTCCTGTCATGCGGGGAAATCAAGGAGCGATAAAGATGATGTGCTAATCCTTTGTCAAGGATGAAGGCTGGTAAAATCAATGTCTCTATATATATATAGACTGTTTACTTTGAAGATCAGAGAACAAGCGTGTAACATGTACTAATACACACACACACACACACACACACACACACACAAACAAACTAAAATTCTCCCATAACCTCGCTTTCTCCTTCTTCCGCTATCTCTACTTCTCTTTCAATCATACATTGTCGAGTGACCGCTCATGGAAGGCCAGAGATAAGATCTAATCTTGTGGTGATTATGGGCAATGAAGAATGTGTGTGTGTGTGTGTGTGTGTGTGTGTGTGTGTGTGTGTGTGCGTGTGTGAGTGTGGCTGATGCTCCAATGTCCTCCAAATGTCCCAGCCTTTATCAGACTTCTCTGTCAAAAAAAGTCTTTACTCTTGACCTTCGTAATAGACGTTGTCCTTTATAGATTTGATGGTAATTACATTGCCTGTGCAATTAGCAACCCCACAATAAATAGCTTTTTTTTAGCAGTATTTTATTAACGAATATAATTAAATATAGAGATTGAGTGAGTCCAGACTTATTGGCCTGTTCCTTTGAATAGTCCATGTGCAAGTCTTGGCATCATTTGTCATCAGTTAGTCAGTTGTGTACCTGATTTCTTTATATTTGCCTACATGTTCAAGATATTGTATCGTAGCCTCAAAGTAATGGCTTAAACAGCATATTTTTGTTTAGTCTGAGGTGAGTTTTAAATTTCTATGCAATACTGCCTCAACCCATAAAAGGCACATTTTCAAATCAAAAAGTCCTGCATTGCATTTATTAGCACTGGTAATGACACACTCATGGCACTGGACTTGTCGGAACAAGCTTAATCTGTCCTTGCTTTTAATTGGAATGCTGAAATGAGAGCAGGAGGAATTTTAAATATGCTCTTGAAATGCCCGCACAGGTAAAAGAGGGTTTTGTGTCTGCTGCTGCACTTTAAATGACTCCATGTGTAAAGATCCTGTCTTCTGCTAGTGCTGTTATATGCTGGTGTAGCTGAATATAATCTATTTTATGTTGTCTTGCAGTGCATAGCCTTTCCCCCTGGTTTTCTGCTTAGCCTTCATTTTAAGGGAATTTCTTGACATGTATACAGAAGCTTTGCTAAGAAAAGTACTGTTTTTATCCCAGTCGGATACACATTTCTCAGAATAGTACACACAGTTCCCAAATCTTAGTATCACACAGTATACTCTATCCCTAGAACCAAAAAACTCTTACATTTCATTGAAAAACACACACACATACACACTTACAGATACTGAATAACCAATTTAATTTCCTTTTGAAATGAAACTATTTAATCACCATGGGAATAAACAACAACAGGGTTTTTCATAGAAAAAAATATGTCAACGTTTATTGGACAGTGCAGACAGTGGACAGACTCTTCACTAGTCCCGCCCAGATCCACAGTTTCTCCATATGAGGATTCGTTAGATCTCTTAACGGGGCGGAACCTCATAATCACCTGCCAGTCACTGAAATGGTAATGAACATGAATAACATCTTAAACTTAAATGTATCAGTGTCAGTCAGACAATGTGCTCATAGCTGCAGTAGTGGTTAGTAGCCTAATCCATAACAGTTTTACACAACTAATATAGCTGGTTATTTTATCTTTGTAATTGGTAAATATTGTAAATAAATTGTAAGTATAAAGTTGTGTTTGATTATTTGCACTCGTTTGAGGGTTGTTGTTTTTTTTGTTTGTTTGTTTTCTTTATTTATAGGTCTATTTAGCTGTCGGTACCTTCCTCAGTGAAACTGAGCTAGCTAGTTAGTAGTTTAGTTGCTTTTTAGCATGACATGGCAGACACTACTGATTTTGTCGACCTGATTTTTTGGAAAAGCTTTTTGATGCTCTTACTTATGAGACGCTGAGAATTAAACAGGAGGCCAGACCAACAGATGAAACACATAAAACAGAACACACAGAGATATATCGATACAGTATATACTTCAATAACAGACACCTGTGTTTCCCACATTGCCAGCTCCATGCCATGTATTCACATGCTCCTTGGATCACCTCACGAAGACTCACTTTATGTTGCTTCAGATAATATGCATTCCATTGTCAAGCTGAAAAAAATTTCATTTGGATTGAGGAATGTGAATGCAGTGGGAGAAATATCATCTGCATGGTTGATGAACTGTTCTTGGATGTCATGAGTATGGAAGAAGTTGACTTTATCTCATATAACATCGTAGGTGGTGCTATATGGGGAATTGTGCTGTCTCTTGGGGTGGAAAGGAAACTGCACATGGCCAGTTTTTAACATGGCAATGAATGGGACATTACAGACTGATGGCAGCACAGATAGTTATCCCCCCTTCCCCCTCCCCCCTTGGGCCAGGGACTATCACAGTTGCTCTTTGTTCTATAATGTTCCTTCCTGTGCCACACATTTTGTGCAGATTGAAGCCAGCCACGTTGACACGCACACATTCAACAGAGTCAGAATTTGCATCAAGCTCCATTATTCTCCGCAAAAAGGCATGAGCATGCAGTAAGCACAGAAATACTATACAATAGATTCTCACTTGTACATACATGCATCTCTTTCACGCATTCAGAATGCTTCTTAAAAGGAACTGTATACAGTATATGTCTGTTTTATTCTTTAAAAAAGCTCAGAAAATTGCAGTGAGTGACTCTATATAACTGACACAATAAAGAGAACTGATTGGATAATTGTGGTGTGTTGTGTTTACACAGGTGAAATGTGTTTTGTTTTTTTTCTTTCATTAACACGCTGAGTTTTGATTGGTGACTCAAGCGTTCATAAAAATGAGACATGAGAGCTGTGCTAGAGCTTTTACAGGTGTGTGTGTAGAGTTTTGTGAAAATAGTGTATCAGAATTGCAAAATGTGTTTACACAGTTGTTTGAAGAAATGGCATATTATTATGGAATTTAGTGGAAGGTATAATTAGTTAGTCTATTAATTCAATTCTACTACCGTGAAACCCTTAAACACAAGCTGAGTACAACTATAAAGTTTGGAACATAATTCTTCTTTCTTTTGCCATGTTTCATTATGGCTCTATTTCTGTGTTGTATTTCGATGACGCTTCTGAAGAACATTTGACTTCTCTTGAGCGGTCTTGTCATGGTCCGGGCTGGAGCCTCCGTGTGTTTTCCCTGTGTTTCCCTGTTTTCTCTCCCTCTTGTTTCTGTTTGCGTGTGTGTGTGTCCCTGGGTGGGGCGCCTCACTTCACGTGCCTTTTAATATAATCATTGGACTCACCTGCTTCTCATCAGCGCCCTCGACAGCAGTGTATTTAAACCCCGGTTCTTCAGCCACTCGGGGGCCAGATTCTTCCGGCTTCCAGTGTGGTACACTTCTGGCTCTACTCGCTGTTATTTTGTGTCATCGTTTAGCGTTTTACCCTCGTCGTGTTATCTTGTGATCACTGTGCTTTTTTCGTGTTCCAGGTCCACTACTCACGCTGCCCACTCTCGGCTTACTTCCTGCAACGCCCAGCCCCGCCTTGCCTCCCTTGTGACTCACCTGTTTTGCACTCAAGCTCTCACCCGAGTTTGAATCCACTTTACCACTCTAATTCAGCTCACCTTTCTCACACACCCTCACTCCCGCACATTCTTTAATAAAACCTGTTTCACCTTGGATCCCTGTGTCTGTGTTCTGCATTTGGGTCCCCTCGTCTCTGTGCTCATAACAGGTCTGGTTTCCCTTTGTGACAGACTTTTTAAAAAACTGCTTGATGGTGTTTCTGTATTGGTGTGAAATTTAAATATCTACCATTATCTCCAGATTTTCAGACCACAGCAGTCTATTATCTGTAATAGTTTTACCAAGTGGGTTTGCAGGCTCAGTCATAAGGTTGCTATTTGCTGTGGTCAACATAGAAACAGTTGTGATGTGGTATTGGATAATGAATAGTAAAATGTTGTATTCTTTTATTTATTTATTTTTTTTTGATTGATGGTATTAAAACAGTTTTTGCAACAGAAAAAAAAAATCCTGGTGTATATAACAGTTAAAATAACTAGGGATTTGTTTATTGTACCAGTTCCTGGAACCAAACCTTAAATGCCAAATAGGCAAGGAGAATTGTTGCATTTAGGTATAATTATTCTTGGCTTGTTATTTCTCTTTAGTATCTGGATTGGATCAGTCGAGCCTGTCTAGCCTTGAACCTGAATGTACAATTAGTCTCTGATATGAATTATCAGGATTCTTTCCCAGAATTGAAACTGTCATGCAGCAGCTAAATCTTCTCAAACTTTCTCTCGGATTGCCTTATCAGGTTTGCATTTTCCACCCAGAAAAAGACGTTAGATGATGTTGGGTTATAGTAACATGAGCCACAGCATTCCGTTCGCTTTGTACACCGTCTCCCTGCTGCAAGATCTGGAGGTCACAAATGAGTTGCAGTCCAGAATGGACTCTGTGATCTCCAGCCTGCACTATATCTATCTATGTACAGACAGTGAAAGGAAACTGTTCTATAGCCATAACACTACAGCCTGTTATTATGTACATGCTGTATAGTAGGTGCTATAGTCAGAGCACAATGCAGAAATGTTTTATTGCATTCATTTATTTAGTTTTCATTTAATTTAATCTGGGTTCATTATTATTTAAGATTGAAATATTAAACTGAGAAGTCTATTTTTATCTGTTAGTAATAAGTAAAATTAATAATAAAATAATAACCAGTCATTCTTTTTAGTATAGCAGACCACACTGGGTTCCACTTCTGTGAGCCAAGAACAGATATCTGAGGCTACAGTGGGCACAGGCTCACCAAAACTGGACAGTTAAAGATTGGAAAAAGACCAGGCACTGTTTTATCAATCTTCAACTGCCCACTGTCTATAAGCCTATGCTCATTGTAGCCTCAGATTTCTGTTCTTGGCTGACAGGAGTGGACCCCGATGTGGTCTTCTGCTGTTGTAACCCATCCGCCTCAAGGTTCAGCATTGTGTGTTCTGAGATGTTTTTCTGGTAGAGTTACCATAGCCTTCCTGTCAGCTTGAACTAGTCTGGCCATTGTCCTCTGACTTCTCTCATCACCAAAACGTTTCTGTCTGCTGTTCACTAGATGTTTTTTTTTTTTTTTTTCACATTTTCCCCCATTCTGGTGTATAATTTAAACATTGACTGAAGCTCTTGACCTGTAACTGAATGGTTTTATAAATTCCACTTCTGCCACATGATTGATTGATTGATTGATTGAATAATTGCATGAATGACCAGGGGTACAGGTGTTCCTATCCAATTTTGTAAAATTGCTGAATATTTCATATAATTGCTAAATCTCAATTTGGAAACTTACAAACACTTTTACCTATTAATTATATCCAAGCAAACCTGCATTTGTGATAGAATAGCATCTGATTAGCTGTCGAAGTTTAAGAGTTTTGCTCGTGGCCCCAACCATGGATTTGAACTTACACCCTTTGAGTTACTAGCACAGAACCGGAACCACTGAGCTGCCATTGTTCTAGCGTTCTACTGCCTCACTTTGCACACTCTTCTGCGCCACCGCCTTATAAAAATCTTTTTAGATTTTTTAGTGAAAATGTTATGTAGTCTTATATGAATCATTTATTTATTTATTTATTTATTTTTATCATTTTTTTTATTTAGTTTTGCTAAACAATGAAATCAACAGTTCTTGATGGTGCATTCAGATTTTGGATTCTGCTGTATAGTTCCTCACTCATGATATTATAGATGGATTGTATTCTATTGGCAGGTTCTCAAGTCACCCAAGTGATTAGCTATTGTCTGAAATTCATCGAATCTTTACAAAAGCCACAATGCCATAATGATTTCATAGTTGTTACATTGAAACCAAGGACGAGTTGCTCTCACAGCTTACCAGATTACTATTGTATACACTACTTGTGGTTACAGCATTTAGTGATTTGTGCTTTTTCATGGATCTCCAGTGACAAACAAAGCCACTGAGAAAGCCGCACTGCATTTGCAGTGTTACAATAATAATAACAGAGGATTTTGGCTTTGTTGTTGGTCCTGAGGGAGTCGCAGCTGCCAGTGGTGTGTGGATTGGAAAATAGTCAGGTATAGACAGTTTTAGATAAATAGTTTTATTGCAGGAGTCCAGTTATTTGGCTGCTGGTACTCAGAGGAGAAAGTCTGAGGTTTGTACTTGGCTCGGTTTTCTATTTCTAATGACATAAAGAAATGAAACAGAATAGTCATTATCATGTTCATCTATCAGTAAACAGTCATTTCTGAAGTGATGATGGATGTTTGTAGAGTCATAGATGCATATTGTTCATCAACATCCTTTTATTGCACACATACATAGATTTAGGCATAATAAAAGGTTCTGTAAAGGCCTCAACTGGGTTTATTCCTAGTTTCTGTCGACCCACATGTGAACGCCAGTGTTTGCTTTTCTTTCTCCTCATCTGTCACAGAGCTAAAGTCTACAGGCACGGCACATCACTTTGCCTTCTTGCTCAACTCCACTGACTACAGGGTCCTGCGCATGGACGAGGATCATGACCGCATGTATGTGGGCAGCAAAGACTACATCCTCTCCCTGGACCTAAATGACATAAACAAAGAGCCTCTTATAGTAAGCAGGAACACATTCTTATTTTATCTCTAACTTTGTCTTTGGGTGCTATGATGCTCTTTTTAACAACAACAGAATAGAAAAAGACATAAGTATGTTCTACAATTGGGTGCCTATTGTGTTCCACTGATATTGCATTTATGAATATGTGACTATTCTATAACTATATCTTAAAATATAATCAATAAAATGCTTAGTATTTTTTGCCTTAATATGTGAATCAATCTAAGAGCTGATGCTTAAAACATCTTTTTCCATCGATCATCCAATTATAGGTTATGAAAATTTTTAGTCTTATCCAACAACATTTACTCAACTCTGTGACCTGAACACATTCATCACTGTGAATAATTTGGAATATTCTATGAGTCAGGAAGTTGCATCATCCACACTTCCGTAAGATCGTGGGAAGTAAAAAAGTTCCCTCATTCTTTTTTTAAAAAAATTATTTTCATTATTGTGATATTGACTGACATGGTCACTTTGAAAGTGCAACCCTGTTACCCAAATTATAGATTGAAAGTTAAGTACACTGTAAAACATGATAGCCCCATTAAGGTATGAGAACTATCATAAATCCATATGTTATTCACAATAGAACATTAAGGTAATTTTGAATTTGATGCAACACGTCTCAAAAAAGTTGGGACGGGGGCAACAAAAGGCTATAAAAAAAAGTATCTTAGAGAGGCAGAGTCCTTCAGAAGTAAAAATGGGCAGAGGTTCACCAATCTGCAAAAAACTGTGTCTACAATTTCTGGAAAAATTTCAGAATAATGTTCCTCAACATAAAATTGTGAAGACTTTGAATATCTCATCATCTATAGTACATAATATCATCAAAAGATTCAGAGAATCTGGAGAAATCTTTGTGCACAAGGGACAAGGGTGAAAATCAATATTGCATATCTGTGATCTTCAGGCCCTCAGGCGGCACTGCATTAAAAACAGGCATGATTCTGTAATGGAGATCACTGCATGGGCTCAGCAACACCTCCAGAACTCACTGTCTATGAACACAGTTCGCCGTGCCATCCACAAATGCTGGTTAAAGCTCTATCATGCAAAGAAGAAGCCATATGTGAACATGATCCAGAAATGCCGCCATCTTCTCTGGGCCAAAGCTCATTTAAAATGGACTGAGGCAAAGTGGAAAACTGTTCTGTGAAGACGAATCGAAATTTGAAATTCATATTTTTGGAAACCATGGACGCCGCGTCCTCTAAACTAAAGAGGACGAAAGAGGAGAGGGACCATCTGGCTTTTTAATAGTGCTCAGTACAAAAGCCTGCATCTCTGATGGTATGGGGATGCATTAGTGCCTATGGAATGGGCAGCTTTCACATTTGGGAAGGCACCATCAATGCTGAAAGGTATATTCAGGTTTTAGCGCAACATATGCTTCCATCCAGATTCCATCCCATCTTTACTTCTGAGAGACTCTGCCTCTCTAAGATACTCTTTTTATGCCCAATCATGTTACTGACCTGTTGCCAATTAACCTAATTAGTTGCAAAATGTTCCTCCAGCTGTTTCTTTTTAGTAACACTTACTTTTCCAGCCTTTTGTTGCCCCCATCCCATCTTTTTTGAGACGTGTTGTGACCATCAAATTCAAAATTACCTTATTTTTTCCTTAAAATGGTACATTAAACATTTGATATGTTTTCTATGTTCTATTGTGAATAAAATATGGGTTTATGAGATTTGCAAATCATTGCATTCTGTTTTTATTTACATTTTACACAGCGTCCCAACTTTTTTGGAATTTGGGTTGTATTTCTTCTCTGTAACTCCAATTGTCTTGACAAGTTTTGGATATTGAACTCCCGTTTCTAAGTTTTCAACAATTAAACTTAAAGTAATTCATTATCTTGACTTGTAAAACATAACTTTTTGAGTTGAAACTAAGGTTATTTCCACGCTGAGTTTACTCACGTTTTTAAGGCAGCAGGTAAACTTCGTTTCTAAGTTTAACCACTTTAAATGTTTTGCAGTGTATTAAGTATTTATGTATTTTAAAAACGTAAGTACATCATTAGAATGTCTCTATGTCATTAGAAAGGATGCTAGCTAACTACATTTTGTGTATTTGTTAATTCTATGCTTAAAAACTCAACTCAATTTTTTTTTTTCAGTCCTGTTACTCATTTAAGAACAAAATGCAGCCAGGAAGCCTTGTAAAAAATGGGATTATTTGGATGGTTAAATGAAAGTTCTATCATCATGGAATCACCCAGTATGCTTGACTGCAATAAAACTATTTAACTGTGTTTAACGTTTGAGTGTCAAACCTTATTATTACTTTCTTTACTCATTTATTTCCTCCTCTTGTTTTCAGATCCACTGGCCCGTGGCTCCTCTGAGGAAGAATGAGTGTGTTCTGTCAGGAAAGGACATCAATGTAAGTGTCCACTTGAGTGATAGTCGTTCATGCTCAGTCATCTTCTTAACATCTCCTTATTACTTTAATCATTTTTTGTTTTTCACATAAAAGCAGCACTGAATGTAGCTGTGAATTATGTACTGTGGCACTACTTCCAAGACCACACAGAAACTAAACATAACAGTTTTTCAGACAAGTCCAAGGGAGCCATTTAGAAGCTTTGAAAATTTCAAGAGAAAACATAAAACATATTAGTAATACATCAGTACATCAGGTTGTATTCTGAATGTACATTTCCTTTCATAGTCAGAGATTACTGAAAAAATATGGTGTTTATGCATAGTGAAGTTTCTGTCCACTCACTTTTGAATGTTTTTGAAAACCTGAATGGAAACACACCAGAAATGTTTTTTTTTTGTTTGTTTGTTTGTTTGTTTTTTTAAATACAGAAATGTTTCACATTTTAATCCTTGGTTTGCGTCTGTGTTTGATTAGCTGGCACTGATTAAACCACCTTGTTACTATTAAAAATATTTACGTAACAGAATTTGATAGAACGTTTGCAGACAGGTTAAGATTTGCTACACTGGGATAGAAACACTCATATGAAATAATTTAACTTAGTTTTACATTCATGTTGTTTTTTAGGGCGAGTGCGGCAACTTCATCCGGCTGATTGAACCATGGAACCGGACTCACCTGTACGTGTGTGGAACAGGCGCCTACAACCCCATTTGCACCTACATGGACAGGGGTCAAAAATCACAGGTAAAGCATCTGCCACAGATGACCTGCTGTAACCTCCTGGGTCATGAGGTCAAAACATTCATCATTAGTCACAGTATATTATAAAGGACTGCACTCACCCGGGATCAACACCATTTAACCACATTCGACCATGGCACAGTTTATATATAGTCATAAAAACATTTTCATTCTAGAATATCCACTGAGCAGAGGTGGGTAGTAACGTACTACATTTACTTCATTACATTGACTTGAGTAACGTTTTGAAAAAAATTGACTTTTAAGAGTAGGTTTAACCGGCCATACTTATACTCTTACTCAAGTTCATTTTAAATCACAGAAATATACTTTTACTTCGCTATATTCATTTGTGTTCCTCTGTCACTGTTAAATATTGAATGAATATATGTAGTTTTAATAATTAGTTTATAATGAGGTCGCGAGTCTCGCTATACGCTGCAGTGGTCTGAATGAGGACACAACAACCGTTCACTTTTTTAGCATTTTTTTCTTAGTCTTGGAAGATAATGGCCGAAGAAGCGGGCGTGTCAACGGAGGCAGGACACACACGCACACACACACACTCACGCACACAGGCACGCACACACACAAACACTTTCTCTCTTTCTCTACACACACACTTTCTCTTCTGTTCTGTTCCATAGTCTGTTCTTTTGTTCTCTGTTTTCTTGTTTAGATGCAGATGCTGACAAGTTTGTGTTGTTAACATGATGTGAAAATAAAGACAGTCAACTATTGGGGAAAATGTTTGTTTTTGGGGTGTGTGTGCGTGAGATTTTGTGTTGTAAAATGACAGGTTCTGTGTTATTGTACCCATCACAGGACTTCATCTTGAACCCAGGTTTTATATCATATAAACAGAACAGACAGACTTTTAAGGAGAGGTGTGACTTACAGTTCTCCATGTAGTCTGAGATTCAGGATTTTCCCTTCATTTGAATCAGATCCGAAGTAACTAGTAACTTGCTACTTGAGTAGTCTTCTCATTGGATACTTTATTACTCTTTCTCAAGTAATTAATAACATTATTACTATTACTGTTACTTGAGTAATTATTATTTTAAGTAGTTTTACTTGTACTTGAGTTAAATTTTTGGCTACTCTACCCACTGAGAATGTCTGCTACTGCAGGATTGGTCTCGTTATGTTCCTAAAAACCAAGTCCATAATCTTTAGTAATGGATCTGTTCAGCAAAATAGAGGGTTACGCCCGTTTCTACAGCATATTTTTTAACACTGTGTGCAGAGGTAGTTTTGATTATTTTACATTGCACATTAAGAATCATTATTAAGATTGAGGCAGTGAAATTATGTCTCCGTCTTTCTTTAAAATGCGTACAATTATTTGATAATTTGGTGATTTTAATTTGCAAATTTCATGTTGGAAATCACCAACCAATAATGAGGAATGCTATGGAATAATAATTTTTAAAATGTTGTAATAGTCACAGTTAATATGTAGCAGAAGAGGGATATGATTTTATGAATAGTTATAGAACTAGCCATATCTATCAGATAAATCCACAACCTGCTTAATTGGACACGTCATGTAATAAGTAACTCTTATGTCATGCAGTGTATATAGGAAATGTAAATCTCGCATTATTCAAACCTTATGCTACATAGCTGCATGAGATAAGAAACACCTAAGATGTGCACATTGTAATTATTACTCTATGAAATTTGGACTGTCACAATGCGCTTCTTATTGCTGCCTCTTTAACTGAGCCATTTTCATGAGGCATCATTGTATTTAGACTGTCTATTTCGGCTTGATTGGCTGAGATGATCCTAATTTATCATTTCTTTATATTCTATTTTACCTAATCATCTTTGCATATATTTTGCACATGAATACAACTGCACTATTTAAATGAGTTGAATTTCAAATTTAGGATGCACCTTTGTGTCTCTATAAAGTGTAGCAACAATTACATAAATCGTTGTGATTTCTTTGCAAACAGAGCAGTGGAGCTTACATTATTCTTGGGTTTTTATCATATATTTTGTTTCTTTCCACCATTATAACACTCATTTACACAGTGAAAGGGCTTTTGCACAATGACGGAGCTTTATTTAGTATGACATTTTGAATTTACATATTTAGTTAGACTTATTTGTACTGCATATGTGCAGCCTTATATACAAAAGGTCTGTCTTTCATATCTTTTCATATCTTTCATGTCTTTCGTTCCCTCCAAAAGTATGGGAACGGCAAGGCTAATACCTTTGTTTTTGCTATGCACTGGTCATTTGGATTTAGGTCAAAAGATGAATACGAGATAGTAGATCAGAATATCAATTTTCATTTCCTGATATTTACATCTAGATGTGTTAAACAACTTATAACATGGCACCTTTCGTGGTAGACCACACAATTTTTAGGTGAGCAAAAGTATTGGAGCAGATAGTCTTAAAGTAAATAACACTTAATATTTGGTTGCATATCCCTTGCTTGCAATAACTGCACGAAGCTGGTGACACACTGACATCACCAAACTGTTGCATATTTCTTTTGTGATGCTTTTTCAGGCTTTTACCGTAGCCTCTTTCAGTTGTTGTTTGTTTCGGGGGGGGTTTCTAACTTTAGACTCATCTTCAGGTGAAATGCTGCTCAATTGGGTTAGGGTCTGGTGATTGACTTGGCCAGTCTAAAACCTTCCCCCCGAAGAAAGTCCTTTGCTGAGTTGGCAGTGTGTTTTGGGTCATTGTCTTTCTGCATGATGAAGTTCCTCCCAATTAGACTGGATGTATTTCTCTGTTAATTGGCAGACAAAATGTTCCTGTAGACTTCTGAATTTATTCTGCTGCTACCATCAGGAGTTACATCATCAATAAAGATTAGTGAGTCTGTTCCAGAAGCATCCATTCAAGCCCAAGCCATGACACTACCTCCACCATGCTTCACAGATGAGTGTGTATGTTTTGGATCATGAGCAGATCCTTTCTTTCTCCACACTTTGGCCTTTCCATCATTTTGGTAGAGGTTAATTTTGGTTCCAGAATTTGTGTGGCTCATTTCTGTATTTCTTTGTGAATTCCAATCTGGCCTTCTGATTCATATTGCTGATGAGTGGTTTGCATCTTGTGGTATGGCCTCTATATTTCTGCTCTCAAAGTCTTCTTCGAACAGTGGATTGTGATATTGTGATAGTGGCTTGTGATCTGTCATCAACTGTTGTTCTCCTTGGCTGACCTGTTCCATGTCTGGTTGTTAGTACATCAGTGGTTTCTTTCTTTTTCAGGACATTCTAAATTGTTGTATTGGCTACCTCCAATGCTTGTGCAATGGCTCTGATCGATTTTCCCTTTTTCTCAACTTCAAAATGGCTTGCTTTTCTCCCATAGACAGCTCTCTGGCCTGCATGTTGGTTTATCCAAATGCAGTTTTCACAGGCAAAACCCAGGGTTCAAAAGTAGACATTCAGAGCTATTACTTGTTTAAACAATGAATCTAACAGGGCACATCTGTGCAAAAAAAATGCCAGTCAGTCACGTGTTCCAATATTTTTGATCACTTTAAAAATGGGTGGGTTCAAACAAAAGGTCCTAAGGTTCTAAGTTTTTTAACACATCTAGATATAAAAATCAGGAAATTAATTCTGATCTATTGTCTCATATTCATCTTTTGATCTCAAACCCAAATGTCTTCAGTGTATAGCAAAAAACAAAAGAATTGGCCTTACATTCCACTAACATCAGAGGGGACTGTATGTATGGTGGCCTGGTTAAACCATTCGCATCGAAAAATTTTGACATTTTCTACTATATATCATTCTTAAAACTATATGCTTTTATCAAATGAAATATGTTTCTCTTGTGATTTTCCCAGCCTACCACACACATGTCCGCATGCTCTGCATCTTACAGGATAACAGTATCATTCAAAACCACAGTTTGACAAAACATGTAATTAGTCAGCATGACACCATGGCTCTTTTTTAACTAAGTGCACTGCCTTGTCACTCTTAAACAACAAACTACAGTGTGAAGTGAAAGCTTAACCCACTAACAATGCTTGTCTCATAGGCTTTGCTCCAGAATCAGAATCTTCGAGCAGGAGGCCGAACAAGTCGTGCAGCAGAACCCAGTGCCTCGCCTGAGCCTTTTGCACCCAAGGTGGGACATGATATCCCTGCTCAAGAGGGAGAGGGATATACTTAAGGCTCCTTAATGGATTTCTGTGGGGGTTTTTTTTAGGTTCTATGTCTTGGTCGGACAGAAATATTGTTTGATTAACTTTTAACTATACTCACATACACTATAAAAATGGTAAAATTTGCGAAAATGAATTTAAATTTAAAAGCAAATTTTTGTTTCTAGTATCATTAATGACGTGGCATTCGTGTTAGTTCAGTGTGGTAGGAGAGGAGAAGATGAGTGTGCACAGAGTAGCAGCTGTTCTTGGCTGCTGCTAAATGTGTCAGTGGGAAACATAAATAAACAAGGGGGGAAAATGCTGATTTTGGATGCCTCATCCTGTCAGGTTTGCCTACACTTGCCCAAACAGTGCATTTAGAGACAGTGTATAAAAAAGTGCCAAACCCTCCCAACACCCACTGATTGTAGGTTATTACAAGCTCAAAGAGATGAGTCAGCCAAAAAATTAATCTGGGTTAAGTGGTAAATTTGAGGCATGCTTGTAAAGTGTCAGAGCAGAGCAAATCCCAAATGGGGGCATGTTCCCCTTATTCAAGGGTGTGACATAATGGATGATTTGTCGAGACATGAATTTCATGCATAGCAGCTGTTCAATTGGAGATTCACACTGAAATGTGTTTAGATGTCTGCTTTTATCTCAATATCGTACATCCATCAAATTCTATATCGTTTTTACAACATTCACAACAGATTCTAATCTTATTTTGCTGGAACTTCCATTCTGACAGTTGTTTGAATCATGCAACATTCAGATAAATCTCTATTTACCTCATGGGGAGTGTACTTCAATAGTAGTGACTGTTAGATAACTTTCGATAGATAAAATTTTTTCTGACTATACGTGTATCCAGCAACACTCACCAAGATCTCGTGCTAGAACCAGGATTTTGTGGCAGGTGGGAAACCTGTCTCTTCTTGGTATGTACACATTCAAAATGGAGGTTTTACTGAAAAGTGAAACTGCTGCTAAGATTTTATAGCACCATATTTTCATTCCAATGACTTATTGAGGTCATGCTTTTTTTTTTTTTTTCTTGTATTTTGCTATCACTTTACATTTTTGTTTTACTTGAATGACTGTTACTAACCCAAGAAGCATGGTGGATTGCTTTACAAACTGGGTCTTGATAGATCTTGTTTGAGTCTTGACAGATCAATATGTAATGAAAAACTTTTATCAGTGCTACTGATGAGGAATCTTAACAATTCTGCAATGTAAGGACAGACATATTTTGTATTAACTGTATGGATTGTGGTTTGTGGAATGGATTGTGTGCTGCCACATTATTAAAATATACTGTTGTGAGTGAGAAATAAATGCAGTGTGGCTACATGCAGCCAACCAAACTCTGATTTATCGCTGCTTTGCTTCGTCGTATTGAACAGTGTAACATTATATTTACATTTTCACATTGCATTTGTTGGTTTTTCATAGTGTCCAATAGAATCCAAAAATTCCTGCAGAGAAAAATTCAGTGAAAAGTTACACTTTTAATATTAAACATTTTTTTTTATGGGTTTTGAGGTGCTGACATTGGGGAAAACCAGGAAAACTCTATGAAGCTGAGACAAGATAGCAATCAATAATGTTTCTTCTAATGTACACTGTAGACTCATTAATGTGGACTGCATGTTTCCCCCTCCCCATTCCAGGAATACATCTTTCGTCTGGAGCCGGGTAAAGTGGATTCTGGGAAAGGAAAATGCCCATTCGACCCCAAATTAAACAGTGTGTCTGCGCTGATCAGTAAGGACCTTAGCCATATCTGACCACTAACTTGTTATAGAGCTCTTTACTCATATACTGTAGCTCAACTCACACAAAAATGAGCACATTAATTCCTCCTTTCCCTGTGGGATCCAGTTAGAACGCCTTTAATGCTTGTGTATCCATTTCTGCCTCCTCTTTCTCTGTTGCTCTGTGTCTCTTTGGACAGATGGCCAGCTCTACGCTGGAGTGTACATCGATTTTATGGGGACGGACTCTGCCATTTTCCGTACACTAGGGAAACACACGGCCATGAGGACCGACCAGTACAACTCACGCTGGCTCAATGGTATGCACCATAACACACTGAGACACACACCAGAGGATGATGGAACATACTACTGTCTTGAGCATGATGTGTTTTGCATAATCTCTTCTCATAATCAGAGCACACTTTATTTTGCCAATACATTAGGTGATCAGAGATGCACAGACATGTATAATAATTTCTTCTCTTCTCATTGAACACAAATCAAAATACAGAGACAGATCAGACATAAGCACATAGACAATAACACATAAATGTAACATACACACTCTGAACTGTAATCATACTAGGTACATTCTCTCACTACTACATTCGAGCTTGCACACACTTATATGGTGTCGCATGTCTCTCTGATGATGTGGTTGTGACATTTTCATTGTCCTTTTATATTTTGAATGGCCTAGTTCAATAAAGGTTATCTAAAATATACATTATATAATATGGTTTTACTATAAGTTAAATTTGTCAAAATATTTTTCACCACTTCTTTCTTGTAATTTTCTCCTTCATGTCCATGTCTCTCAGATCCCACGTTCGTCCATGCACAGCTCATACCAGACAGTGCGGAGAAGAACGACGACAAGCTGTACTTTTTCTTTCGTGAGAAGGCTTCAGAGATGGGTCAGACTCCCATGACTCAATCCAGAATTGGCAGGATCTGTTTGGTGAGATACACATACATGCACATCACATACAGTCAGGCACATTCTGCATACAGACACTTTTTCTGAAATAAGTAGACATTCATGGACATCCCACAAATTTCACTATTCATATTCTGAATCAGCGGCTCAAATCCAAAGTGCTTCACACCTATATAATGAGTCCTAAAGTGATAGTTATCTGTGGTCATGTTTATCAGCCATATTGTAATATTGATTCTTATTCTTATTTCCACAAATCCATTCTTTTCCGCTTGAATGTTTGTAACGTGTGGGTAGTTGTTGGCTGCTGGTCACTGGGCATTGCCATGCCTCATTATTGGAGTTGGCAGCTGTCCATAGCAGATGGGTCTAAGCAGTGCTCAGAGGCAATGTTTACAACCATACCCCACCCCACCCATGCAGCCCACACATATACTACACTGAGTGTAAGAGATTCCTATATAAAAACCCGTTGTCTTGTTTTTAACATTAGTTAAAACACAAAGGTCTGGTTCGTCTTGGTTTGTGGACCCTGGGTCAGACTACTCTATAAAGCCGTTGTCCTGGCTTTCACATTTTACAAATGGACAAAATTGATGCAAATCCCTTGTTGTTTTATGAGAATATTGACAAATATAGAGAATTAATAAGCTATTGAAATGTCTGCCTGACTTTCACATGCACATACAGTGGGGTCCAAAAGTCTGAAACCACTAGTGAATATGAAGGAATACAACTCACAGAAAATCTGACCTTTTGAACAAATGAGTTAATATGTTCAAAATCACAAATTAGCATAAAATTTAAATAGTGAATAGTCAAGAAGTTGCACATTTCAATTTTTTTTGTTTTAGAATTTGAAGAAATATTAAACTTTCTGTTTATTTTCAGTTTTACGTTTTTAAAAAATCATTGTGGGTTTTCATTGTGGTGTCAGACTTATGGACCCCACTGTATTTGTGAAATCTATAAGACAGGGATCCATAAGATACAATGGATTTGTGTTACTTTAAATTCATGAGACTTTATACACCACCAAAATCACAACTTCACTGTCATTATACCAGACAGTACTGCACAACTAAATGCAGTTGTAGGATCTGTGAATCATGGAGAGTGGCAGTATTTGAGACAGAATACACAAGTGTAGCATGTAAAAGTACAATACACTAGTACTGGACAAACATCTGATTACTACACAAAATTTCAGTCTTCTACAGTTAGAGCTGTCACATATATTTTAACCTATAGCTGTTACCTTGTGTCTTTACAGAATGATGATGGAGGTCACTGTTGTTTGGTTAACAAGTGGAGCACCTTCCTGAAGGCTCGACTAATCTGTTCTGTAACCGGGGCTGATGGCATTGAGACACACTTCGACGAGCTCCGTAAGTGTGTCTAATTTTTTCGCTGTAGAAAGTGGTTTTATCTTGGATCAGTTGCTCTTGTTTCTAGGTTTTTATGTTTATAATCATATCAAATACTTAGCTCTGTAAGATATAAACCCAATCAAATCAATCAAATCAACTTCCACTGATTTTAAGAACATTTGTGTGTGCAGTGCGCAAAGTGCAGCACGATCATGCTAGACGATTAGCTTTTACTTCGAATTTTCATGTCGATATTTTAGTGGTAGTGGTAATTGTCTGGTTGCCAGCCGAAGTGGATTTAGACATTTAGACAAATGTTGCATTTGTGAGGAAAAAGGTATCTCAACATACAGTTAACACGTTGTGTTAAGGCCAAAGAATTGGGTTTAAAAAAAATACTACTGTGCCAGCAGACCTTAAGTGTCACTCCCCCTGTCACGCTGCTCCACCTACCTTAGCACAGAGGCAAAAATAGCAGCTGTGAAAAATTGGCTCACAGCCATCAAATTAGGAATACGTCCATGTTATCCCAAGAAATCACACTTGTGCCAGCAGGACAATAAAACACATACAGTTGGTAAGGGTACTGTTTATACTATTTCTATGGAAAAATTGAATAGATCTATTTGTAGGCTTTTAGGTTTTCCTTCAAATAGTCTATCTTTCTCTGAGTTCTCTGAAATCACACATTTCTCTTGGTTGTTGTTTTTTTTTTTTTTTTTACTCATTTTCACATTGTCACTGTGGTGATAGTCCTCATCCCACAGGCTCAGTTTTCAGATGGTGTTTCATATCTCCTCATGTCTAAATCAAATATATATACAATATATATACATACACACATAGTACTAAAAAGATTTAGGCACATGCAAATAAAAACGTTTTAGGCTGTAGAGCAAAGGTGCCTTCAAAATAATTAAATTAAATGTTTCTACATACAGTAAAGAGCAGTAAACAGTAGTAAATGAAACAAAGTCAATATTTGGTGTGACAAAAAAATAAAGATAAAAATAGTAGTCTCCAGTATAATTAGTGCAGTTTTATAAGGAAATGAGCTGGTAAGTTTTATTGAGCATCTTTCAGAACCAGCCACAGTTCTTCTGGAGACTTTGACCTTCGCACTTGTTTCTTATTTTTGCAGCAAAACCCAGCAGCCTTTATTGTGTTTTTTGTCTGAAAAGTGGTCTCTTACATAATATGCTGCTTTCTTTAATGACATACAAACATTTTTTCTGTAACATTTAATTTTGTGCTAGAAAACTAATGTTTGGGAATCTAAAATGTTTTTTGTACTGACTTGATCATGTAGAAGTCATAAAATAAAAAAATCTATAACAAAGTTCGTACTAAAAAAAAATAGGGTGCCTAAAACTTTTGCACAGTCCTGTATATATCTGGAGCTGTTTGAGTTCTGCTGAATTAATTTATCCAATGAGTTGATGTGAATTAAGAGTGCTCCAGGGAATGGAGGCCAGAGAGAAGAGCCCTGATCCAGCTCATTTGTGTAAAGTATTCAAGTTGGATGGATTGACTGCTATAGGTCTCCAGAGTCTGACATTTGGAAACAGTTGTTTCTGTTCTTTTTTCTCATGTCAAAGTGCTTCTTTTTCTTTCAAGTTAAGTGCTGGAAGTCAAATAACAGGCCAAATGGGTTTCCAATGTCAGAAAGAAATCTCTGGAGTGATCTACATTCAGTTAGAAATGTAGTTAGAAGAGTATACTTTGGAAAACTGGGCATAGACATGAAAAAGCATAGGCCTTCTTTACACACTTTTTGTGTGTATGGCATTTGTATGTGTTGTTTCTGTGAATGTGTATATGACTGTGTGAATCTGTGAATGTATTACTTAGCCAGGCTTGCCAGAAGGTAAGGGAGACTTGCCCAGCATTTGATTGACAGGGTGAAACAGAATTGGGCAATAAATCCAGCAGAAACAACCAGTCTTCCTCTCTTTAGCCACAATTGAATCCAAATGTGTGAACCATGGATTTTTATTGCTTCTGCAGGCTCTCAAAATGGTGAAGTAGTCGCTTCGGGCCCAGTTCATTTCAGTTATCACATTCCATGCCGATTTTTCTCTTCCTCCTTCCTCATCTTGGCCTCCAGCTTTCCTCCTTGCTAGTGTTTATTCTATTTCTGTGATTGTGTAGAAGGAATTCACTCCTGAAAGGACCGTTTGACCTCATGTTTTCCCATGTCGTCTCAGGGCCAGTGAGGATTTTATGGCTGTTTGCTTTTTCGAGGATGCGTTAGCAAGTGTGCTGCTTCATATAATGAGCCTGGAGCTTTCAATGTGGTCCAGGCTTCTGATTAATTTGTGTCTGATTATCCGCAACAGTCTATGTATGGTCATCTCCTGTCTTAGCCTGAAGGAATGTCTCAATCTTCTGACTCTTCTTTTTGTCCTTCTGTTTTGTGCTTTTGCCCAGTTCATAGTACTTCCCTTAGAATAGAATGGAATTTTTTGCCTTTGGCTGCACCAGCTAGATAAAATTTGACTTGCACAGCAACACATAATTTGAGATATTTTTCATAAGTCATAAGTTAGGTAATTAGCGTATACAGTGATCTGACCTGAGACGCAAAAATGAGCAATATAAGCAAAAGAGCATATGGAATAAAATATATATATATATATATATGACTTCAGTAAAGTCTCTCTCTCTCTCTCTCTCTCTCTCTCTCTCTCTCTCTCTCTCTCTCTCTCTCTCTGAGGAACTCTCCTTCTCTGCCATTTTACAGTCTTATAGTACTCAAGCATGTCCAGCAATGTGTGCTTCTCCCTCTTGTCATATTAACCTTCTTTTTCATTTTGGCTCAGGACACTGTCTATAACCGTCTGGGGTTAATTTACTGTGTGTATGTGTATGGGAGAGTTGGAGAGAGAGAATATATGAACTTTATGAGAACTTTATTGGATTTTTTCTTTTTTATTTTACATTTGTTCCTCAGCTCTTTCCCCTGTAGAGACTTTTGGCAGTATCGGTCTATATCTGATCACAGAACTAAGCCTGTGCACTTTTTCAGGGGATGTGTTTATTCAGAAGACTCAAGACACCAAGAATCCTGTCATCTATGGAGTCTTCTCAGTGTCTGGGTAAGTATCAGTGAATGTAGCATACAGTCTTTGCTTGTAATAACTCTACTCAGTGATCAGACTTATCAGATTGGCATCAGAGTGTGAACTGTGCTTTCTTTCATATCCGAGCTGGCAGGACAGCAGATTGACTGCAAAATGTTTCCAGTCTAATATGGTTTGGCAGACTTCAGACAATAGAAGTAGGTTTATAAGGAAACAGTTCACCTGTCAACAAGAGAATGAGAAACAGAATATTGCTCCTTGTATATCACAGCAATCAGTGTAATGAATGACGCTGGAATTCAGCACAACCACAGAGGCCTCCAATGGGAACAGTAGGCAATTTTAGCAGGGTTCGCAGACAAAATATATAAATATACAGCGAATAACAGGGATCAGTGTTGGGGAGTTTATTTTCAAGTCTTTCCGTTTCAGATTAAATCAGTGATGCCTCCAGGCTTTGTCTAAGCTTTGTAAAGCCAAACGCACACTGCTACATGGTAATGAAAAATGTGTTGTCTTTCTGCTGCAGGGCAGGAGTGCTTTCACAGCTCGTTTTCTCTCCCTCTCTCTCTCTCTCTCTCTCTCTCTCTCTCTCTCTCTCTCTCTCTCTCTCTCTCTCTCTCTCTCACTTGCTCTGTTTATTCCATAATGATCATGTGTACTGCTGCGCATTGTATGTACAAGACCACAAAAGAATGTGTATGAGTGAGCAATATACGTAAACCTTTAATAGCTCAAAATGATTTGTGATGAGTCATTGATTCTCTCCTCTCCAGGTCAGTGTTTAAAGGTTCAGCCATATGTGTGTATTCCATGGCCGACGTGCGTATGGTCTTTAATGGCCCCTTTGCACACAAGGAAGGTCCAAATTACCAGTGGATAGCCTACCAGGGGAAAATCCCTTACCCACGGCCTGGGACAGTAAGCGTCTCTCTTTTTCTCTCTCACACACACATTTCAATGCACAGAGACAGTCCAACAAACCCTAATATGCGTTTTTAATACAGCTTTCCAGTTTAGTGGAACAGCTTGCCAACTATTGTATGGGAAATTCAATTCTTTTTTCTTTTCTCATAGGATGCCCTTGTTTTTTTTCCCCACATTTGTCATGTGGTGCTTTTTAGCTCTATTGGTTCTCTATTTTGTTTACACATCCTTCATCATCTATCATCTGATCGTTTTATAATAAAAATTTTGTAGTTTAGAAATTGTCATTGTTGTTTATCTCACAAAACTGATATTTGACTTTTTTTTTCTGTTGACAGCTGTTTAATTTTGCAGGGCCACACATGATCTCTAACGAGAATATATTTCTGGAGATGCCCGTGAGAAATTTTATCTTAAGGGCAGGCTGGGAAGATAGGGTGAAGCATATTTACAAATTTCCAACTGCATCATCTAGGCAAAGTAGGAGCAGTGATTGGAAAAGGTGGCTTGTCCTACCAACTACAAGCATATGGTACAATGCGGGCGGATTTCAGAGAGAAAGCCTGTGGGTGTAGTGTTGTTTGCTCTCATTCTCACCATAATTTACTACCAAGTTTTTGAAGGACTGTCTCAGTGAGAGACATGTATTCTCATGAGAGATCAAGCCTGGCCCTGTGAGACTAAATTAGTTTTTTTAAACTTCATTACCCGTCTACCATAAGTCTGGGTTTGGACAGCTTTGATGTGTTTCTAGACTACATCCCAAAATTCCAAATCCTCTGCTTGTGACAAATGAAAAACAGATTCATTTTCATTAAGCATATGAAAGCATCTGTACACTACGGTGCGATTCAGCAGATATTCTTTATTATTATTATTATTATTATTATTATTATTATTATTATTATTATTATTATTATTATTATTATTATAGTTACCATTATTTGTGCTGTATTTGGGTGCTATAACAATGCAATTTCACTTACAAGTTTATTAAAATATCTACTGTATCTGTTCTGATCGATGTGAATATAGAAGAAGGACACACATACACACAATGTAGTGTACAATCCACTGAGTGTTTGTCTTTTTAACTCAGTGTCCAGGAGGGACGTTCACCCCCAACATGAAATCCACTAAAGATTACCCAGACGAGGTCATCAACTTCATGCGGAACCACCCCACCATGTACAATGCCGTGTATCCAGTGCACAAGCGCCCCCTGGTGGTGCGCACCAACGTCGATTACGAGTTCACCACTATCACTGTGGATCAAGTTGCAGCAGCAGATGGCAGTTACGAGGTGCTTTTCTTAGGAACAGGTGAGACAACTAGATATGTAAGCATGAGAGATACAATGAGAAATATATTGAGTCGTAAAGAAGCTACAATTGTCAGTAAATACTAGCACTTACAATTACCGTCCACTTAGGAACAGCTGTACAACTGCTCGTTTATGCCATTAACCAATCAGCCAGTGGTGTGGCAGCACAATGCATAAAACCATGCAGATACAAGTCAAGAGCTTCAGTTAATGTTCACATCAAACATCAGAATGAGATCAAATGTGATCTCAGTGAATTTGACTGTGGCATGTATGTTGGTGCCAGACAGGCTGCTTTGAGTATTTCAGAAACTGCTGATGTCCTGGGATTTTCATTTTGATGGGAGAGGTCAGAGGAAAATAGCCAGACTAGTTTGAGCTGACAGGAAGTCTTCAGTGACTCAAATAAGCACCCTTGACAACTGTGGTGAGCAGGAAAGCATCTTAGAATGCACATGTCAAACATTGAGACGGATGGGCTAAACCAAATCAGGTTCCACTGCTGTCAGTCAAGGACAGGAACCTGAGGCTACAGTGAGCACAGGCTCACCCAAACCAGACAGTTGAAGATATGAAGGAAAAATGTCACCGGGTTTTTTCAATCTACTCTCATTTCCACTGACAGAACTACCAATCACTGGATGTCTTTTTGTTTTTCTCACAATTTTGTCTAAACTCTAGAGACAGTTGTGTGTGAAAATTCCAGGAGATCAACAGTGTGTGAAATACTCAAACCAGCCTGTCTGGCACCAACAACCATGCCACGGTCAAAGTCACTAAGATCACATTCCCCACCCCCCATTCTGATGTTTGATGTGAACATTAACTGAAGCTCTTGACCTGTGTCTGCATGATTTTATATATTGTGCTGCTGCCACATGATTGGCTGACTAGATAATTGCAAGAATGAGCATGTGTCTAATAAAGTGACCAGTTACTGTATCTGGACTTAGTGAAGAATGATGTAATCTTGTGAGTAATTTTGTTGGTAATTTAATAGCTTATAGCAAATAGAATAGTTTAATATTGTATTATTAAATAAATAAAACAATAAATTGTTAAATAAAAATTGGAGCCTTGACTGGTTCTTACTATCCTACTATCGTTTAGACTTTTCATGGTCTTCTGAATATATTCAGAATATATTGAACCATATATTCATATATTGTAACCACAGACACTGTTCATTTTCAAATGTAGATCAATGATATCAAACTTTCAAAAAGTTCCTTTTTTAAATCCCTGCACAAGAATAAAATGTACTGTAATATTGAAACACCTACGTCAATAACACTGATTGTCCATGTACAGTTAAAGACACTAAATCTTCTCATGTGTTACAGGCTACTAGAAATAATTTAGTCTATAAGTCATTATATACTGAGTGTTGCTCTGTACAACCACAGACAGAGGCACGGTGCAGAAAGTCATTGTTCTTCCTCGAGATGACCTACAGACTGAGGAACTAGTTCTGGAGGAAGTGGAGGTCTTTAGGGTGAGTAATCCCCTCTATCTCTCTGTAACTGCCTTATTTTATATTCTAGGATTACAGAAAATAACATTATTACTTCATACTGTAGGTTCCAACACCAATAACCACAATGAAGATTTCTCCAAAACGAGTAAGTATATACTTTCTTGATAAAAAATGAGATATTGAAAAATTTCTGAAGATGAACTTTGAACAATTGATTTTATAAGTTCAAATTAGCCCATTTTATGTTCACTGTAAATATGGTGTAAATTTTTTTACC
This sequence comes from Cranoglanis bouderius, assembly GCA_023630585.1. Taxonomy (NCBI): domain Eukaryota; kingdom Metazoa; phylum Chordata; class Actinopteri; order Siluriformes; family Cranoglanididae; genus Cranoglanis; species Cranoglanis bouderius. The sequence goes on from CM042537.1 coordinate 13,568,104, forward strand.
CTGGCTGAGCACAAAAAAACAAACACTTATCTCAGTTTCAGTGAATGGCCGTAGTTAGTTTGAGTTCATAGGACAAGATATAAATTCACTTTGTAATCATCACAAGAAGACACAGATGAGATATTGGTGGAGTCACACACACACACACACACACACACACACACACACACACACACACACAAAAAAAAAAAAAAAAAACAGGAACCTAACACGAAGATTCTGTGACAGTAAACAACTAATGTGTGTTTTGATTTCTACAGCAACAACTGTATGTGAGTTCAGCAGTGGGAGTGACTCACCTGGCATTACACAGATGTGATGTGTACGGTGAGGGGTGTGCAGACTGCTGCCTCGCCCGGGACCCTTACTGTGCTTGGGATGGCAAGTCCTGCTCCCGCTACTCCACTAACCACAAGAGGTGAGGCTGTGTGTGTGTGTGTGTGTGTGTGTGTGTGTGTGTGTGTGTGTGTGTGTGTGTGTGTGTGTGTGTGTGTGTGTGTGCATGCAAAAATGGAAGGATCACTAAAAGTGACAGACTGTGCTCATACTTCCTTTACTACAATATTAATCTGCCCAAGATTTTTTTTATTATTTAAATTTAATTTAATATCAATATCATTAGATGTAAATGATTCAAAAAAGCATTGAACATACACCCACCAAACACTTTATTAGGAACACTGTACTAATACTGAGTAAGGCCTCCCTTTGCTCTCAATTCTTTGTGACATAGATTTCACAAGATGTTGGAAACATTCCTTTGAGATTCTGGTCCATGTTGACATGATTGCATCACGCAATTCCTGCAGATTTTTCAGGAGCTCTTTCCTGCTGTGAATCTCCCGTTCTACCACACCCCAAAGGTGTTCTATTGGATTCAGATCCGGTGACTGGGAAGGCCACTGAAGAACACTGAACTCATTGTCATGAAACCAGTTTGAGACGACTTTTGCTTTGTGACCTGGTGCATTATCATGCTGGAAGTAGCCATTAGAAGATGGATAAATTATGGCCATGAAGGGATGCATATGGTCTACAATACTCAAATAGGCTGTGGCATTCAAGCGATGACTGATTATAATAATAATAATAATAATAATAATAATAATAATAATAATAATAAACTTTATTTTCTATAGCGCCTTTAAAAGTAGCATCTCAAAGCGCTTCACAAGAATAAGACAAAATAAAACATACAATACAAACAATGCATTAATAAAAGTGAAATACAGACAAAAATAAAATACCTAATAAAAACATACATCAAAAACATCAAAAGTTCAACAAGTAAATGGAAAAAAAATATGACCATTACAAAATAATCAGGTAAAAGCTACCCTAAAAAAAATAAGTTTTAAGGGAAGATTTAAAACCCCTAAGGGATTCTGCTTGCCTGATCTCAGCAGGCAGAGAGTTCCAAAGTGCTGGAGCCCTATCACTCATAGATTTTATGACCCATAGAGTTAGCGAAACTATTAAAAGGCCGGCTTCCGAGAAGCGGAGAGATCACACGCTGGCGTGTAGGGGGTTAAAACCTCAGAGAGATAATGAGGTGCCAATCCATGCAAAGCCTTATAAGTAAGCATGAGAATTTTAAAATCAACTCGGAATCTGACAGGGAGCCAGTGTAAAGACTCCAAGACAAGAGTGATGTGATCCCTTGTCCTGTTTCCAGACAGGATTCGAGCGGCTGAATTTTGAACCAGCTGTTATTTATTTAGGGTAGCTTTTGAAACCCCGGCCAGCAAAGCATTGCAATAATCAAATGACAGCATAGGATGCAGTCTGGCAATATTTCTAAGATGAAAAAATGATGTATTGACAGTGCTCTGAACATAAGGAACAAATGTTAAATGAGCATCAAATATCACCCCAAATTTTGTAATTTTGTTTGAAATTCCAGGGTAGAACCATCAACACTTAAAGTAGCTTACGTAGCTGGTGGGCTGAACCAATGAGCATAACCTCCGGCTTGTCACTGTTTAGACAAAGAAAATTTCTAGACATCCATACTTTAATCTCAGAAATACGTTGAGAAAGAAAGGATACTGCCACATTAACATCAGGTTTTGAATGTATATAAACCTGGGTGTCATCTGCATGAAAGTGAAAGTTGAGACCAAGTGATCTTAAAAGTTGACCAAGAGGATAAATGTAGATGCTAAAAAGTAAAGGGCCCAAAATTGATCCTTGAGGAACACCAGATTGCACCACACCAATATCAGACCTGCAACCACCCATAGCAACAAACTGTTTTTGGTCAGAAAGATAGGACCTAAACCAGCTCAGTGCAGTATCAGAAACACCAAAGACAGATTCTAAATGAGTTGTAAAATTGAGTGATCAACAGTGTTGAAAGCGGCACTGAGATCAAGTTGCATCAAAATAGAAAGACAGCCAGAATCAGAAGTGATTAACAAATCATTAGTGACCTTAACTAATGCTGTTTCAGTGCTGTGGAGTTTACAGAATCCTGATTAAAGGGGCTCAAAAAGATTTACGGTGAGATGGGAATGCACTTGAATAGCAACAATTTGCTTTAAAAATTTTGGCGAGAAAGGGAAGATTGGAAATGGGGCGGAAATTATTAAGGTTGTCAAAGTTCGTGTTTTTCTTTTGGTACAGGTGTCACAGCAGCAATTTTAAATGCTGCTGGCACAATACCAGTACACAGAGAATCATTTATAATACTCAATACAGCAGGACATTGGGTAGCAAAACATGATTGAAACAGACAGGCTGGTACAGGATCAACTATGGAAGTGGCAGCTTTCATTTATCATTTCATTTGACTGGTATTAACAGGCCCAAAGAGTGCCAAGAAAGCATTCCCCACTCCATTACACTACCTCCACCAGCCTGGACTGTTGACACAAGGCAGGTTGGGTCCATGGATTCATGCTGCTTGTACCAAATTCTGACTCTACCATTTGTGTGTCTGAGCAGAAATCAAGATTCATCAGACCAGGCGACATTTTTCCAGTCTTTAACTGTCCAGTTTTGGTGAGCCTGTGCCCACTGCAGCCTCAGCTTTCTGTTCTTGGCTGACAGAAGTGGAACCCAATGTGGTCTTCTGCTGTTGTGTGTTGTGTGTATTATGAGATGCTTTTCTGCTCACCACAATGGTACAAAGTGATTATCTGAGTTAATGTAACCTTTCTGCCAGCTCGAACCAGTCTGGCCATTCTCTGCTGATCTCTCTCATCAACAAAGCTTTGACCATCAGTCATGCCATGGTCAAAATCACTGAGATCACAATTTTTCCCCATTCTGATGGTCAGCGTGAACATTACCCGAAACTTCTGGCCCGTATCTGCATGATTTTATGCACTGCACTGCTGCCACACGATTGGCTGATTAGATAATTGCATGAATGAGTAGGTGTACATGTGTTAGTAATAAATTGCTCAGTGAGTGTATTTTATTGATTTTTCCATAATACATACAGCTTTACTTTATTAATAAACAGTGTGCATTCATTTGCAAACATCTTATTTTTTAGTTTCAGTTTTACCGTAATACATAAAGTTTTATCATCACTGATCGTTAATTAATGCCATTTTGGGATGTCAGACTTGTCCAATTATGAAGGAGATTGTTGACATTTCTGACTATGTATGGCATTGATTCTCTGATTTGCTAGGCGCAGTCGAAGGCAAGATGTGAAGTACGGCAACCCGATTAGACAGTGCAGAGGATACAACTCCAATGGTGAGAAATAAATTATTAGCAGTAGTACGATTTACACAATGTAACAATGGTGTAAAAATGTAATTGCTCTTACATACTGGGTTCTACTGGGCTTTTTTGTTTTGTTTTGTTTTCTTTCCCAGCCAATAGAAACACTCTGGAGGCGGTGCAATATGGAGTGGAGGGAAGCACAGCGTTCCTTGAGTGCCAGGCCAGGTCTCCTCATGTGTCCATCAAATGGCATTTTCAGAAGGAGAACAGTGACAGGAGACGAGAGGTTTGTAGCTTTTCCCATCATACATCGCTGCTTTTTTTCACATTTACTTAGTCCACCATGCTCATTTTATATGGTTATGGCTAGTCACATACTTGTGGAGGATTTTGGTACCTTCCAACTTCCAATGTCAAAGTTTTTTGCCCTGCATTTGTCTCATGTATCTTCAACATGCTCCCATGACCAAAACCTACACACTCCACCTCATATGTAATGTACAAGGGCTAATGCTTGCAGCTTTTCTTTCAACACAATTTGCATGAGATTCATCAAAATCACACACTCGTCAAAAATCATATAATACCTTTATTAGTGTCTTTTATTACTTTAATTGGACAAAATATGTAGGCAGCGTGGATTCATGCACACTTTAGTATATTTTACTACTTTACACTTTACTCTACTTTAGCTCATCTAGTGAGCTAGATCAAATTTATTATAGGTTTTTCTTAATAATGGCAAGGTTTTTGTATTATATTACAAGATGAGGCTTTTGTATTATTAGTTACATTGGAACACTGATATATTTACACTGAAATATCTTTCATTTAATATACACTGTTTTCTTATATTCACTCAATAAAAAGAGCACTGGTAATTTTTTTGGCTTGAGTATCACCTAAAAAGTGCTTGATGTAGTTTTTAACATTTGAAAGCACTCCATTCTGTCAAAAAATAGCAGAATTCACTAGCGTTTGGATAAAAACATCTAGTGTGATCACAGCTAAAATGTGTTTTAATGTCAAAAGGAGTTATTACCAAGTACATGTTGGTTGATTTATATCATAAAATGTTGTTAGGTTTGAGAAAGGTGTTATATTAATACATCAGTTTTAAATTATTGTTATTATTATTATTATTATTATTATTATTATTATTATTATTATATTGATATGTCTACTCTTTGTTTCTATCAGATTCGTTCAGATGGGCGTGTATTGCACACAGATCAGGGCCTGCTTTTGCGCTCCCTGCAGCTCTCAGACGCCGGCACCTACCAGTGCACAGCCACAGAGAAGAACTTCAAGCACACACTGGTCAAGCTGCAGTTGCTTGTGCTCTCAGTACGCACTGTCAATAGCATCCAAATGGAGACTGGAGCCTCTATACCTGCCATGCCCGTTGTTCCCCTACAGACCAGTGCCTGGACACCCAGTGCTGAGCAGTATAAAGACCTGCTGACCATCCTGAGCCAGCCTGAGATGGGCTTAATCAACCAGTACTGCCAGGACTACTGGCAAATCGCTGAGCATGACAAGAAAGACCCGTATGAACCGAAGGAGCAGCGCAAATCTCGTAACCGGAGACACCACGAGACCCAGAGGAGCTCAGCTGAGACATGAGGAGGAGGCTGAGGAAGCCGGAACAGAAACAGAGACACATAAAGTACATGCATCCACAAGACTCAAGCAAAAAATCCAACCCGCTGAAACACATCACACATGAAAATAAGTTAAACTACAGTGTGACAGATGGACTTAATGGACACATTAGAGCAGCGAGAGTAAGCAGTATTTATTGTAGTTTGTACATAGTTAGACTCTGTGGATATCTTTGTACTGAGAGCACAAAAAGAGAGAAAAACAAACAGTTTTGTGTATATGATTCTTCTGTGCAGATATTTTATTATTGTTATTCTTCGTGTAGCATATTTATTATGGTGTTCTTGTCCTAATGAACTGTGTGGTTGTATTATGGGGGAAGGCGAAAGCACAGTTACATGCTGTATATACTGAGTGGATAAATACTCATGGCGCCTCATTTATAGGTGATTCTAATAGGCCACCAGGTAATATACAATGAGACATTAGCTGTAACACCAGTGGTTTTACTTACCAAGCAGTTTCCATGGTTACGAGCTGTATTCCTAATCAGTCAGACTTTATGTATGCTTTAGCTCATGTTAGGTAACAGGCCGCATTACACTTAGTCCAATGTCCAAAGTGGGGCAGACAGAAAAGAAAAGTTAGTTTGTTAGGCCAATAACAAATGAAAAACTCCTCTTAAAGGTGTTTATTCTATCAGCATTTATCTGAAAGTTGCATTATAAATACACACATGAACTGAACATGTATCTCCTACAAACCTGATGAACAAACTGCAATTCATTACAAGAAAAGCAATTTTTTCCAGATTAAGTTTTTTGTTCCATACAGTGGCTTGCATAAGTATTCACCCCCTTGAACTTTTCCACTTTTTGTAATGTTACAACCTAGAACTTAAATAGACTTAATTGGGATTATATGTCAAATTTTAGTATGCTGACGAAGAGTTACAAATAATTGTGTCAGTGGCTAGCACATTTGTTCAGTAGCTGAGTTGATAGCCCTTATTATTACTCTATTTTCCCCTTAATGGAAAACAATGACAAACTTTTTCAGTTCAGTTATGGTTCACAAGACGATCTTGCTTTACAGCACAGATTCTAAATTCATTTGGTTGGCCAGATTACAACCTTTATCAGCATCCCTGCTTTAGCTATACTTGTAAATGTTTGAACATTTATGTTGTCAAGCATAATTATAATAATAACTCTCTAAATACTTGGCTGAGGAAAGAATATTCACACAGTCATTACATGACTGGGATAACACTGTGTACAGTGGATCAGAATCATCTCAGCTCTACACAGGACGTTTAAAACATCAGCTTTATGTCTTTGTAATGGTCTTGATCTTCCATGTCTATATGACTACATGTGCAAAATTTTTAAGTCACTAGGTCTGGTTCTAACCCTAAAGGACATCCCACATAGTGGCCATATGCTTTTACTCACGTTAACACATTATTTGTAAATAGTACATTCAATTATTGCACGCACAAGAACTAACTCTACAAAGTTACAGAATGCATAGGATTCAAATCAGGATGATGTTTGTTTGTTTGTTTCTGAATTAAAAGCATATTGAAACAGTATGCCACATTGTGATAACCTTGTACATCTTTATAACAGAGAAATCCATAGAAAGCACTTTTAACCACCTTAGCCGGTCATTTAGACTGTCGTCCCAGAGTTTTAGGAGAATTGCTCTCATTTTTGCATGAAATGTTTTTGTACTGTACAGCTTTATTAGTTAAAACCCAGTTATGTTGTTGTGTAGATGTTTATGGATGGTCTTTTATGTAAGAATCACTTTATGCGAAAACCACAAAGGAACATAGAGACTGATTTAAAGGAACAGAGAATTACTTCATGCTCAAGACAAGGTGTTAGGAAGCTAAGTGACTTCACTCTCATGTCTCACGTCTCTCTTGCCTGTCTTGTGGAATTGCTTGACACGTGGTAAAGCAGGCTGCTTCAAATGACTGTTGTACAATATCGGGGTTTCTATTTGTAATACATTATATACCACTGTGGTTTGTCTTTCTTTTTGTCTTTTCTAATATTTTCTGTGTATAAAATATTATTGGAAATAGGTGTTCTTCAAAGTTAATGTTATGGTACTGACTTTACTGTGCTTTTTTTCTTTTATTGTTGTTGTTGACTAAATAAAGTTCTATATTTTATAACAAAACCTTATAGCACACAATTTGTATATGCACAGTTAGGTCCATTTCTGATAGATTTAATTTCTAATAATAATTTATTAATATCTAAATGATTATATTAACAGGAAACAAGTTTCAAAATTTCAGCCATTTTCTTTGCATTATTACTTTGCATAAGGGGTGTTAGTTAAAACACTAAACAACAGCAGTTGAGAAATGAGACTCACCTGACATGTTAGACATGTTCAACATGCTTGTAGGTCAAAGATATTTGCATTTTCATTTTACTGCAGTCCAAAAAAACATTAAAATGAACCTTCTTAACATATACAGTGGGTATAGAAAAGAATCACCCCCTTTAAAGTAATCACATTTTGTTGCTTTTCAGCCTGAAATGAAGACAGACACAGTTTTTGTTTTATCCAGCTGTATTTACTCAGTGCAACTTATAACATCCAAGTGAAAGATATAACACCAACATGTCAGAATTTTTTTTTTTTTTTTTTTTTTTATTAAAAAACAGAATCACTGAGTTGGAAAAAGGATCACCCCCTCCTAAAAATAACTTGTAAACTCAATCAGGTGTAGCTAATCACCTTCTCAATGGCACACAAAGCCATTTGACTTTCAACTGTGATCAGCTGTGGTCATTTTGATTAGCTCAGCATGAAAAGAGCTTTCCTGGAGCATTTTGTAGTGCAACTGAAGCAAACAATCAACTATGGGTGGCAAGGCACTGTCAAACGATCTCTGATATAAAGTTGTGGATAGGCACAAGTCAGGAGATGGATACAAAAAAATTCAAAGACTTTATCAATGCCTAGAAGCACACTAAAGTCTGTTATTAAGAAGTGGAAGGTATTTCGTACAACACAGACCCTTCCTGGATCAGGACGTCACTCCAAACTGGATGAAAGAGCCAGGAGGAAACTGGTCAGAGAGGCTACCAAGAGGCCTACAGCAACTCTGAAGCAGTTGCAGGAATTTATGACAAAGAGTGGTCATTGTGTGCATTTGACAACAATATCACAAATTCTCCACAAATGTGGCTTGTATGGGAGGGTTGCAAGGAAAAAAGCTACTCCACAAGAAAGGCCACATGCAGTCATGACTGAGCTTTCCCAAAATGCACCTTGAAGATTCAGGTCAGAT